>OY720026.1:5539651-5864522 GCA_963082485.1 Eudonia mercurella
GAGAGATACGAAAATAAAAAGCATTACTTTTAGCTTTACAGATCGTTCATGTTTGATCGCATGGGTAGGTACTTTATCTTTCGATATATTTTTTTGCACTTGGTATAAAATAGTATTCAGGGTCTTGATACTGCCATTTATAAATGTCCACAGTCGTGTCTCAGTGACCTGATTTTAAACTACTAAAGCTTGAACATAGGCTTCTCCGCGTGCACGCCACTGAGCACTACCTCGACCCTGCCCGATCATCTAAATGCCACTACACATTTACAGAATACACAGTTTAGGCAGTTTAGGTTTACAGTTTAGGCCCAAGACACCCTACTCGTAGATTGAGGGTACGACGAGCCGGTTCACACGCGCTCTATACCAGGTACAGACACGCAAAATAAAAAGTAACATGTCTGCAAAGAGTTCCATTTTCGAATTCCATAATTCTTTTTTTATTCTGTTATTGTAAGTGGCCAGATCCAGAAACTTTCAGTATGCCCCACGTACACATCTGCAACCCGGATCAACAATGGCTTATTACAATTATTAGGGCTTCCAAACATAGTTAATGTTATTGAGCCGTCAAACGAACATAATTGCTACATCATGTCAAATTAACATATTTTTTACACCAAGGGTACCTATCACTACCGAGTTGCCAACGTTACAGCTTTTGTCATCATTATCTTTATAAAGCTTTAACGTCGGCATCTCGGTAGTGATAGGTACCCTTGGTGTAAAAAATATGTTAATTTGACGGCTCATAAAATTAAAAAGAAAGAGCGCCATATGTTTGGAAGCCCTTTTAATTGTTTTATGCTATTGTTGATCCGGGTGTAGATGTGTACTCACTAACTACAATTGACAACTAATGTAACATTTGTATACAGTATCTTTAAAATGTTTTTGTTTTGTTTATATATTTTTTAACGCAAATTTTGTTGCTAAACATATTACAAAAACACAAATGTTGAAACAATTTCCACGAGCAGGATTTGAACCTGCCCTTCTGACATACCGGGTCAGGTGCTCTCCCTATTGACAATTACAGTATCTATTTCTTCATCTTTTCTTTAATCACCCTGGACATCAGAGCTAGCAGCTACTTGGGCCAGCGTATAAGCATTGCTATCAAACGTGGCAATGCTGCTAGCTTACTGGGCACTCTGCCTGATGGGGATAATTTGGGGCAATCTTTTTATTTATATTTAGTTAGAGTAGTAGTTATAGTTTGTGGTTTTTATAAGTTTAATTGACTTGTTATTGTCTTTGTTTGTAAATTAAAAAGATAATCATATTTAATTGTTTTCAGAATATTCTCGTGATTATTTGGTAACGGAACCCCAACAAGCGTGTCATATCACGTCGTCGCCAAGTATTTCCCCTCTTTTCTTTTTCGCAAAGTATCTTCGAAGTTCGAAGTACTCGCCTGACTTCCGACTTTTTCTTGCATTTGCATTAATTCACGTATAATTTCAGGCTTGATTTAAACCTCTATGCTGGCATTAGTATTAATTGTCGATTAACTTTCCTTGTACGATTTATTTGCGTTATCTTCATAGCTATTGATCTTTATCAACATAGAGGCTGTTAAGCCTTAAAATGTTTCACTGTTTGGCTCGGAACTTTCACATTTGAATTGTAGCACATACTGTTGACAAAATTCCAAAACTTTTTTTTCTCAAGAGAGAGGTTCATTTGACGTTTATCTCACTTGATGGCAAGTTAAAAGCCGAAGATGAAAAGAATTCACACGACATTTTAAACACTGGAAAACTGGCTTCCTTTTGTTCTAGCTGTCAGAATAAAATAATGTTATAATTTAATTGTTTTATAGCATCAGACATATAAACGGGGTCGGTAGCAGCCAGGCGAACTTAAGACAAGCCCTACCTACAGTCTCGACAAGCCCTACAGTCTCGAGTTGGTTGGTCTAGATGTGAGCTTGATAGTCTTTAGTTGGAGAGAGTTAAAATCACGCTGCTAATAACACTTTTCTGTGCTCGATATAATTATATTTAGTCGACCTTTCTGTAATATTTAAGTCGGTGGTCAACATTAATGACACTTATGTACCACCTACTACTGAGCTCCTAACTTTTTCCTTGCTTTCACTTTTCGAAATACAAATCTTATAACGCAATCGAGAACCCTTGGTAAAACAACTGAGTCTTCGGGGCACAGCTGTTGATAATCCCTAAGTGGTACACTTAAAAATGTTAGCACTGACATAACGTTTCACAATGTCATAACCATCGTTTATAACTTGGTATATTGAAATAATCCAATAATATAGGTACGTAAACATAAAAAAAGGGATTAACGTCGGAACTGTTTTTTAAACCGAAAAACGCAGATAGCATGTAATATTACCGCGAACTATGAACATAATATTCAGGCGGACAATATGCGGCTAAACCAGTTTTATTTGTCAAAATAACACGCAATACTTTTTTGTGGCTAACTCTGACGTATTCTACGTTCAATTGTTTTGTTCCAAAACAGTATCTATAATTAACCGGCTTGTTCCCATCCCATCAAAGCAGCAATATTGACTTGGCGTTAATTGTCGAACGGCATAGACGAGCTGCAACAACAACCACTAGCGTCCAGTTTTCATCTGGTTTGCATGAACACGGTCCGGCAAAAACTGAGCGTACAAAATGAGAAACAAAAGCCGATCGCTCAGCTATGCGGGCAGGCCACACAGGTCTTTGTCGCTCGACACAAATAAATACGTTATACACAGACAATGTGACCCTCTGTCTTTGTCGAACAACCCCAACGCAGACATGCATATATCACGCCGAAACGCTCATATATCGCACAAGAACGTTAATTAAAACTAAGTTTTATAACATGGATTAACGCAAACTACTTTGTATAGGCATACCTTTATACCCGACGTTTCGACCGAGTTGTACTGGCATCGGTCACTAGCTGAGTTTTGAACCACCAATCCGCACTGGGCCCGCGTGGTGTTTTATGGCCCGTTCTCCCTATACATCCATAGGGAAGGCTCGTGCCCTAGCAGTGGGGACATAAAATGACCTGGTCATGTGGTGATGGTGATCTGATGAGTTTTAAAATGTGTGTATAACGTTTATAAAGTATTTTGTATTTTACAACGTAGGAAAGCTTATCCTTCATCTCACCTCAATGTTCATTGTCGATAAGGCCGAAGCTAATAGCTCGCCAGGAGAACTTTAAGCCTTAGCACTAACCTAACTGAGTACACAAATATGTATATGAATTGAACTCTGGGTCTGAGACTCTGGTGGTTTATCCATTAGATTACAGAGACGATCAAATTTGTTTAAAATCTATCTCATCCATCTAGCTACTGCATCAAATCTGTTTAGATTAGCTTTTTTCATTTATCTTCGAGCGCAAGGGTTTCGAGTGGGTAAGGATTGTTGCTTTCGTAACATTTTTATCACTTCTCGCACGATCAATCTTGTTCCAAGTTAAGGATAATTATTCTTTCGGCCCCCGAGACCTCGGATGGGTGATTAACGACCGAACAAGTGAGTCGTTAATGTCTGTGTCTGTGTTTATTTAAACAAAAAACCGTGGCATCGGATGGTAGCGACCGACGGCGTTAAAGTGCTTTTAATGTAATGTAAGGTGATTTTAATTCAGCTTTCAGGGTGCATTCACACGGTAATCACTCTTTGTAGTGATGTGATGTACAAGCAGTTACTAGAAAGGTATCATGATGCAAACATTGCCCTCAGACTAGGTGGAGCGACGATCTGCACAATGTGTTGGCAAGAGCTGGATGAGAGTAGCCGCGGATCGTGTTCGGTGGCGTGCACTTGGAGAGACCTATGTCCAGCATTGAACTGAACTGAACTGAAACTGAACTGAAATGATTATGATGAAACGTTGCTTTACGAAAGGCAAAAGCGGCGTGGATGCACCGAAAGATAAATCATCTAAGTAGTAAATTAAAAGAGTGGATTGTTTGTATGAAACTATCTAAGTAACTTGAACTGCTATGGACTTATTTATTGCCTGATCATCCCGATTATTAAAGCATAAAACAGCCAGCTTGGAATTTAATTTAATTTAATTTAAGCCTGAGCCCAGCAGTGTGACGGTTAAAGGCTGATCATGACGATGGGTGGCGGTAGGTACGCCGTCATTGCCAGTGCTGGCGGCGTACATTATTTTTTTAACAATACTTTTTCAACAAATAGAATAGATTTTTTCTGTTTTCACGACCGGGCATTGGGAAAGTTTAAAACTATAAGAGAAAGAGTGTTTTTCCATAGGTTTACGTAGAGATCTGCCAAAAATCTATGGATACTGTTATTTAAGAATAACAGTAAACAATTCGAAATGGTACCATAGAGCACATTTCTCTATCTCTAATCTATGTTGCATCTTAATATACTAAATGATTTATATTACGGTGCAACATTGTCATAACTCGTTCAAGGGCCGTTGTTCACGAGCCATTACTGACATTGCGTCGTAAATCTCACAATGCAAACGTCTCGCTCGGCTCATTGGGACGCATTATACTTTTATTCTGCGGCTGTAAACGACCCATCCCATGTGTTGGCTAGTAGTGGCTACTGGCTTAATTGTTGAAGCAATTTGGGAGAAAACAAAGAAAATCTCTAAAGATCATGCTTACCTTTTGGTAGAAGCCTGTATAAAGATGAGACGAGGTTGCTAAATCGAAAATAAAAAAAAAAAAAAGGATTATTTATTTAACAATTCAAACATGTACATACATCTTTCTATTTTTCTTTTGCAAAGTCAGTAGGTATAATCCGGTTCAAATGCTGTTAGGATAGGACCTTTTGAAGTTGCGTTACGCGACAGTGATGACTTGTAGGGTCAGCAAAACAGCCTGATGAATAATATTAATCAGTTAGTTTCTTTTTTTGCAAGTACCCAAGTGACTAAAATATTAAATAAAGACAGTAATTAAGGTCTTTTAACAAAGAGTTCAATGTTTTTAATATGTTTTAACACTGTCTTTTTCTCTTTCAAAATAATCGTTCACACTCATAAGCATTTCTCGAGCACGTCTGTTTAGCACTCATTTTTGTCACATAAATATAACTTAAAAAGAAATACTTCCGATGAAGTTGTATTCGTCACCCACGTGTCACGCACGCGCTTTCTCAACAGCGTTGCTAACGGTACTGACAGGCGTGAGTTCACGTCATATGCCGCTCCATTTCAAAAGGTATTATCCTAGCAGCATTTGAACCGGATAATAGTTACGATTACCATGTCGGCTATAGTTTAGATGTTTCATCAATATTTATGTACTTCTAAACAGTTAGGTATAAAACCATCTTTTAGCATTTAGTTTTACTGACTTTTTAAGAGCTTCATATTTTATTTACCGAAGAGCTGGCAGCTACCTCGGACAAAGAATTAGTCTAGCTATTCAAAGGGGGAACGTTGCCAGTATCTTCGGAACCTTGCCTAAAGGGACTCCTTATAATAATTTATTTTAGTTATTGTATTATATTTTTTAAGGTTTTTAGTTTTAGGTTCATTGTTCTTTTAATTATTACTTATAAGTTATAAATAAACAATCAATTTGTGTCAAAAAAAAAATTAATTATATCGTCCCTAATATGTAATGAATGCAAAGAAAAATATGATGTTAAAATATAATTAATTAGTTATATCATTCCCTTTGGGTGTGTAATTTATCATCAACATCCAAACCAAGCTAACTAACATAACAGGCTTAGCGTTAAATTAGTTTTCTTAACTTATTTAAAATCGTGTTGGTACATAATATAATACCATTTAATATTTGTATTGACGTTCTGTGTCGTATTTATACTTTATAAGTTAATTTAGAAATGTAGATTGAACAAACAAATTGAAATTGACTTTTGACAGTCTCTGTTATTTTCTTATCCCTTTTGTTGACGACGAACTTCCTAAAGCTCCCATTGGAATTCGCAAACAATTGGAGAATTACGAAACATCTTCGATGGAACTTTTAATGAAGACCACTTGAAATAAGTTACATGTCAGTTACTAATCAGTTATTTTGTTTATTGCCTTTCCCATTGATGAATAAATTGTTTTAAATAATTATTCATGGTTTTGTATATAAGGTCACATTTTATCAACTGCAAATATTTAAGGATAAATTCAAGAACATATAAAAACAATTTTTATGAAAAACCTTAAATTTTTATACGCTAGTTTTTAGGAAAATCGCCAAAAGACATATCGATTTAAAAGAAAAATAAAGCACTTTCGGTAGTTTCAATTCAAAGGAGCCAAAACAGAGAGACCGCGATGCCTTCACCACTTACACGTGCCCTTAGTTTCATTCAAAAGAGCCGACAGAGAGGCCGCTCTTAAAAATATTACAATTTTTGTGTCAGGAAAAGTAAAAAAAATTTTTAATGCTAGGGAAAAACACAAATGTTTTTCAACTTTGTTGTGTTTTTGTAATTTGTTCGCAACAAAATTTGCGTTAAAAATTATTTGAACATTTATAAATGCTAGGGCCTTATTTCTCTAATATAATTAGATGTTTTGTCAAAATATTTGCAGTTGATAATAAGTGACCTTATATATTACGCAAATATTGTTGCGAACAATTTACAATTTGAAAAAAAGACAAAGTGTTGAACGAATCGAAGACACTTCTTCTAGGGTTCCATATCCAGCACGTAGATCTTTTAAAAATCTGACTTGGGAAATGAAGTGCAGACGCGAACACAACTGGTGCAGCGTGAAAACGACGCAGCACCGTCACCCTCACTCTGCCAACCCACAAGGTGCATTTCACGCCTCGTTTGAAGGACCCCATGTCTGTGCTGATAGATTATTCCATCTTAAGAAAAAAGTCACCAAATTTCTTTATGCGCTGATTGCGAACTAACACAAGCACAATATTAATATACAAGTAAGATTGTATTGTATATAGATACTAGCTTTATCCCGACCCGTCGCGTCGCATCGCGTCGCCCGAATTCGCTACTATTTTACTTTTGTATATTTTTTCTGACTTTTTAAGGGTCATAGCGTGATGTCAAACAGCCTAATAGCCTTCCACAAAAACTGGTCTATCAAATGCAAAAATATTTTTTCAAATGACTAGTTCGTAGTTAGTTATTAGTTCTAGAGATTAGAACGTTCAAACACAAAACAAACTCTTCAGCTTTATTAAATTAGTATAGATTGTGCTTGGTTTGTTTAGTGATAGGCTTGTTTTAAGACTGCCTGGCTAGCTACAGTTACCTTATGGTATCTGATCTCCCCATTTGCTATTGTTCATGCAAATGGCGATGTTCGGTGCGCCGCACGCGCATAATTAATGCAATCACATGCGCCGCGTCTGCGGGGCTCCAGTTAATCCACTTAATTTGTTTAGTTTATGCTCTATTGTGTCAACTGACGAGTTCACACGTTTTGCGTTTAGATGCAGGATAACTCCCTTTAGCCTCCCGCACCCTAATAAAAATTATTTGAACGCCATCTTTTCTTAGATAAAACTCGACAACCGGACGTTCAAACCTTTTTTTAATATCTTTGAGTATTTAGGTATTGACTTCGCTCTATCTGATGTTAAGTAGAAGCGGAGTCCATATGCGAAGACAGCTAGTGAAGCGGGATCTACCTCACTGGCCGTCCTCTCCTCACCTTGCCGACCCGCAAATGCTTCTTTACACCTGCTTTAAAGACCTAATGTTGTAAGAAGGAGGAATACGTAGGATGGGAGGGAATTCCACCTCTTGGTACTGCAGGGTCCGTGGTCACAGGGAAATAGAGGTGTTGACCGTCACATATTAAAATTACTTGTATCGCGAGTAGATCGCTATACAAAATAACTTCGTTCGCGTAAATTATATAAAATAATATATTTATAGCGGAAGTGTTTGGTGGCGCCGCGGTAATACGCCCTATACGACAATCGCAAAAGTTAAGCTACCTTGGTCGCGGTCGATACTTGAATGGGAGGTTTAGGTTTTCGGTCTTCTATCAGTTTGGCACACACATCGAGCTGTCGGTCCAGGCAGCTAATCAGAAGATTGGAGTGGTAAAAACCAACCGGAACGAGGCGGCTTGAAAATCCGTAGATTAATCTTTTAGTTGAACAAAAAACAGTGTTTTCACGTTTTCATATGGTACCTACCTCATATTTGTTTCCATTATCGATCCCTATCTATTTGTTGGCACTCGGCATAAACATTTAATTACGCCATTGCACCGTAAACTGGACTATTGAAATAAATGATACCGGCGGTTGTTGTCATCCATATTTTAATCCCAATTGCACAATGGGGGAAAATCTATTTTTGCCGGGGCAAAAATGAAACGGCCGGAATAAATTACAGGTGCTGTTGACAGACCGCGGCTGCGTCCAATTACAATTGATTTGTTCTGCCGACGCTACACAGCTGCGCCAGCCCGCCTCGTGCCGACGAGACGGCTATATGACGTCAATTGGCAATGATGGACGTCAATATTTATCTGTTTTATATAGGTATCTACACTATTTATCTATACAATAAACATTGCATAATAATTGATGTAATAAAAATGTAATTACATATCGATATGAATGAAGTGTTGAAACAATTTCTACAACCGGTATTCGTCAGGTGCACTACCAACTATGCTATCGTGGCTTTAACAAACCCGCCGATTATCATTTTTTCCAACACTTTTTTCAAATTGTAATTTGTTTGCAACAAAATTTGACTAAAAATTTAAATTTAACAATAATAATTACATATTGGTTGATTGTTACATCGCCTCACTTCATGATTCTATGCCCTGAATTACATTGGATCTAGTACTCTTCAAATCGAAATACAGTAATGCAATACAACTTCAAAATATAAATAGTACACAACCTCACTGTTCTTGTTAAATTGACAATGATTCGGCTGCCATGACCTTGTCAAGTGTTCTGCTGACAGTAGGTACACAACTACTCACGATTATGAAATTTTGCTGACAGTTCACAACTACCCCATTATAAAATTGTCAAATGTTTTGCTGACGACACACAACTACCGCGATTGTAATATTGTCAAGTGTTCTGCTGACAGTATACAACTACTCACGATTATGAAATTTTGCTGACTGTTCAAAACTACCACTACTATGAAATTGACAATTTTTTTACTGACGGCACTCAGCTACCGCGATTATGAAATTGTGCAGACGTTACACAACTTCCCACGATAATGAAATTTTGCTGACAGTTCACAACTACCCCCCATTATGAAATTGTCAATTGTTTTGCTGAAAGTACACACTTCCCACGATTATTTACGACGCATCCAACCGCATCGCTAATAGGCGTGGTACGTTGCTCAAACAAATATCAATTCCTGTCGCCACATGCATTAATCAAATGAGCCATTTTGTGTCACTATTTCATTTGGGTTTCCGTAATTATGATTTAACCACTAATATTTTCCTCAACTGACCTCCTTTATTATCGTCAAACTTGTTAACCTCGGAGAATCTAGCAGGGACACATTAGCGTGATGCCCTGTGGGGCATTCGAGGGTTTTTTTATGTCTTTCGAGTAAGGACAGTTCTTTCATCTCACCTGGTGTTAAGTGACGATAAGGCACTGGCTATCTTATCTTTAGCTGCCGGAACACAACAATACTACAAACGACATATTTAGACAAGATGGTGATAGCTAGCCAGGCGGACAAACAAGCCCTACCGCGCCAAGTATTTGTACAGTACAGTACAAATGTACTTGGCGCAGTACAAATTCCTCATTGGGAACTACTTAAATAACGTTGTCAGGTGTGTGAAACCGGTAGTATCTACATTCAAGTATATGAGCCATCGTTAAATAAATGTTCATAAAAGCCCTCTTCTCAGAGTCCGCATTATTGAGATTAGCTACGGAACCCTACACTGCGCGTGGCCCGACACCCACTTGGCCGGTTTTATAAATATGTCAGTCTAGTTTTTTGCTTCAATAAAGATTGTTAATCAAAAAGTTACTCAATCACATTATTTATTTTGACGATTGGATATTTTTACTTTTTCCGTCGAGGCTTCTCCAAAATGGCGTGTTTTTCTTTGATTGACACATTGACAGAATCGGCCGACTCCAAAATGGCGTCTTATTCGGAGAAAATTACAAATTCAATAGATGTAAAATATTTACGAAAGAATATAAGCCAACAAACACTTTAATAGCATGTGTCAATTTACCCACGGGGATCTACGTAAAATTAAATTACTTCTTCCCGCTTTTTTTCTTATTTTGTGTGCGCAGTGTTTTCTTCGGAACGACTTTTGGCTACTTATCACATTTGCATTGAATTAAGAAAACTCCCAGACCGCAGTATAAATAATTAAATTGCCGACGCTGATGTCAATTTCAGTGTAGGTACTTTAGTACCCCGATCCGATTCGAACTCCTCGGAGAATCTAATAGGGCACGGGGACACGCACTAGTGCGTGATGCCGTTCCCTCTAGAAAACATCTGACGGTGCTTCGTTTCACACGGCTTGAGGAACCCTCTAAGTTTCTCGTCGCCCCCAAAAAAGCCCGGCGTAGTGGAAAATACCCAGAGGCAATCAGCAAACTCTCTCTCAAAAAAGAAAAGTACTTTTAGTATAGATCGCGCCAAACGTCTAGTCCCCTCTGAAGTTGCTTACCGCAGCTGTACACAGTCAGGCCCTGCCGCTCATCCCCGCCTTCGTCCTACTGACGCCTATTTTTTACTACTGCGACGCGAATCGCGCCAACTTCAGAGGGGACTAGAAGTTTGGCGCGATCTGTACTATAATATGGATGCCTAGTGCGAGTTTTATTTGCCATTCGATCATGCTAACGAAAATGAGTATGGTATTGAAGTAGCGCCTCTTGTTCCATACATACATTATATACACACTCATACGTGTTTCTCCCAAAAAGGTATAGACACAGACAGCATCAAAACACCTATCCGGTGTGGAGCTTCACCCAGCGACGCAGCAGCGGGCTGTCCCACTGGTCTTTAAACACACTCAGGAGACTGCTAGTGGCTAGAGCGGAGCCTGGTGAGCATGAAGGCAGATCTTTTTCTTATTATGGCGTAAAAATCATCAGTGTGTGCCTCCGCAAACATCCCTGACGCGCTGCAACGCCACTACAGCCTTAACAGTATCCTGAGTGCGTTGTTATATTGGACACGTACCTACATGTAGCTATACGCAGCGGGCATACTTACAGAGGTCGCCCAAAGGCTGCACGTGTAGAAAGATTGGCAGTATGCTTTAAATAGAGTAATCTTTACTGCATTCGTACATCGTGCAAACCTTCAGGCCAGCATATTACATCGCACAGCCAGCGACCTCACGCTTGCCAAATACAGGTTGGTGATCACAAGCCCGGGTGCACCAAAAAATAAAAAACACACTTTACCGACCCTGCGAATTGAAGCCTCAAGATTTGGGTTTGTCATTCATAACGGTGACGCGCTCGACCCGAACGACCGAAACGATTTCAGTAGGTAAGTAAATAAACAAACATTTGATCGCAAACAAAAGACAAGAGACAAACAAAGAGTGCAGCCGTATCCCGACAATGCTAGCTATTATTATTAGCTTGAAAATCTTGGAATGATCCCAAATAGTAGAAGGGCAGTCGAGAATCGATGCTGAAACATCTGAGCCCCCGGGGCACAGCTGTTGACAAAACCTAAGTGGTTCACTTTAAAAGATGAGTCGCTATTGTGGGCTTTGTAGCAGAGAATTTTTCTTCGTAAAGATTTCGAACCGACATTCTAATAATGTGAAAGCTTTAAATAATTTATACTGCAATGTTTCAATGCCTACCTACTACCTAGTGCATACCTACTACAGATAGTAACGAGACCAATATTTCAATGCCTTTAATGCATACTACAGTGTAAAAATAGGCCTCTCTAACTGAAGTTGAGCTGCTAAAAAGCACAGTTAATCATCATCATCATCATCATCAGCTCATTTTATGTTCCCACTGCTGGGGCACGAGCCTTCCCTATGGATGGATAGGGAGAACGGGCCATAAACCACCACGCGGGTCCAGTGCGGATTGGTGGTTGTTAACGACTGCTTATGCAGCCGGGACCAACGGCTTAACGTGCCTTTCGAAGCACGGAGAAGCTCGAGATGATAATTTTTTGGTCACCCATCCGATGACCGGCCTTTGCGAAAGTTGCTTAACCTCAGCACTCGCAGACCTGGCGCGTTAACCACTGCGCCATCGAGCTCCTCAGTTATTAGCGTAGGTGAGATGTCTAATTATTTCAGTAATAGATACTGTAACGGAGTCGTGTCAAATAATAATATTTTTATGATAATTTTAATCGAGGTCATAATTTACTTCACTTGTCTTCAAACGAGTAGAAACTTTTCTTTACCTAATTGCGAAAAAGCTTAAAACTTACAATTTAGTCATGTTTACGTACAGCCAACATCAAAAAGGTATGTTGTCAATATTTTGCACTTAGTAGATAAAGTGATCTCTAGGTACTATAGACAATTAAATTGGTATAACAAAGTTATATAATGCTGGCTGTGCGGACATTGTGGAAAGAAGTTTACGGAGCGTTCGCCCGCCCTGGCTAATTTAACCTTACGTCCAAACTTCTATGTGAAAAATGTGGGTAGAAGAGCCGGGCCGGGCGCGGGACGCTGAGGAAATAAATTTGCTGCTTACAAACTTTTTCATGTTTAAAATTAGTAAGTTTACTTTTCTCTAAATGTCTTTTCAATAATGAACTTCGAGATCGGGAGGCGGCGGATTTCATTTGTTTTTTTTTTGTTTACATTTTCGGCAGCTCTATTATCTATTGATATGTTTGCGCTGGGGCGGAACAGTCCTGAGTGGCGACCGCGTACCGGAAAGCGCAGTGTGGGCAGACCTCCAACAAGGTGGACCGACGATCTGTTGAAGGTCGCGGGAAGCCGCTGGATGCGAGCAGCACAAAACCGGTCGTTGTGGAAATCCTTGGGGGAGGCCTTTGTCTAGCAGTGGACGTCTTTTGGCTGAGATAATGATGATGATGTTTGCCCTATATTAGGGCCTAGCATCCTTCATCATATAGCGGTATGCATGCTCGAGTGATGAGTTTGATTGGTTATGACCCGAACTTGTGAGAAAGCCTAACCCCAGTGTGGTATTTGTATTAGCTAACTGGCATTAGTCATACTTAGCTTTTTTTTCATAATCTTATGGGTAAGCTCTTTGCATTCATCTCACCTGATGTTAAGTGATAAAGGCCGGTGCTGGAAGCGCACTTCACCCGGAATCCTCATCTACTGAGGCACTGGCTATCTTATCTCTAGCTGCCGAAACACAATAATGCTACAAACATAGAAGTTATGGCGACATATTTAGATTAGACGGTGGTAGCTAGCCAAGCGGACAAACAAGCCCTACCACTAACCAAACCGAGGATACAAACATTTACTGGGAAACGAATCCGTGACCTCAAGGTCTGAGACCGGTCGGTGGCCTTAATCATTAGACCACAGAGGCGGCGCTATGCACAGTATTGTACCTACATCACAAAATGCAATCTAAATCCAATCGAAAAGCAGTTAAGTACTTGTAACAAATTTTATATTACACTAGTGGACCCGGCGGACTTAGTACCGCTTTCACAGTTTCCATTCATTCCCGTGGGAATATCGGGATAAAAATCCTATGTGTTAATCCAGGTTATAAACTATCTGTATGGCGAATTTCATCCAAATCCATCCATCCGTTGCAGCGTGAAGGAGCAACAAATATGCACACATACACACAAACTTTCGCATTTATAATATTAGTGTGACCACAAAACAGACAACAGAGCCAAATGTTATCTTTAACTTAAAGTTACAAATGGTACCATTATAAGTAAGAAAAAACAAAACCCTTCAAATAATGTTTGATAAAAATTATACAGCGTGGGTAGGAGTATACCGACAAATTATAACCAAAGATTCTAATGCCTATTTGGACAAAAAAAGTAATATAAACATGGGCCAGTAAAGCCTAATTTTCGAGATATTAATTTTTTAAGTAATTCACAAGTTCAAAAAATCTCAAGGGTAACACGCCTTAACTATTTGACGTAATCACACACACCTTCACACAAGTACATAGTAATAATTAATAATCAATGTCTCACACTGACGTTGACTTCATTCGTCGTTTATCGTATTTTGTCGGAGTCTTTCGTGAAGTTTGACGTTTTCTATTTCACTCTTTGAACTTAGGTTTTGTTTACAAGGAAGTACTGTCGATAATTATTATTTTTGTTCTAAAAATAAAGTAAGTTAATTACGCAGTTTTAGACCCATATTGAAATAACATAATTTACTCGTAATACCACCAGGAATCCTTGGTTTCAATTTGTCGATATACTCCTTCCCACGCTGTATATATCACGAAGTTAAAGGCAAATATATAAAAGAAGAGCAAAGGTAAAACGTGAAATGTTAATTCCACAGAGTAAAAAAGGGGAATCCACGGTAGGTATTCCCGTCATGTACAAAATGTTAAATACAACCTTCTGCGGAGACGGCAGGTCTTCAGTAAGTAGATTCTGTATTCTGTATTCTGTAACATCTTGCGACGACGCTCTAAAAATGTTGCAGTCTACATGTCTACTGGGACTTTTGCAAAATCGACAATAATTATGTTTGCTATAACACTCTAGGTAAATTTTACTAGAGTTTTGCATATCTTAAGACCTTATAACTGACTATCTGTGCTAGATTGAGTTGTTAGTGCCCTATAATGACGGTCATATATACTTATGATATGTACTTCTTTTTGATTTCTATTTGTTTAAGTTGTAATTTTGTATGTTATTTTATGTATTGTCTTATGTGTGTCAAATAAACTTACATTCATTCATTCATGCCCGTAAAAACTTCAAGCAATCATTAATTGACTTGTTAACATAGGCACAGACATAGGCTATTAAGTAACTTATGCTTGTAGCGTTTTGTAAACTATGGCGGCCTGCGGTCGACACATAATTTCTTATCCTCACGTATGGTTAAAGAGTTTGTAAACGCATTCCTAATCGCGTGTAGAGATCTGATAAAGATAAGACACGGCATCCTCCCTCCAACGTCTACATAGTTATTATTGTATAAATAGTCTTGTAAGGTTTAGCTAATAATTTAGTCACAATGTAGTCACTGTAAATATACAACATCGCATAAAGAGACGCGGTCGTTATTTACCATCGCCATGGAACCCTCCATCATCGCAACCTCCCATACATCGACCACCGGAACACTGGTGACCACAGAACACCAGAAAGACCTTTTTCTGTGCTCTGTGCTGGTGACCCCGCTCAAGCAACAAGCAACCTTCCAACGGGAACACTGGTGACCCCGTGGACTCACTGCAGACGGGAACATAAACCTTTCCATAATGGAATCTAAATCGCATGTGCAGTTGAATAATAGTACGAGTATATTACGATACAAGTGAGCTAAGTTGCTCATTACACACGAGGTTGTGGGTTGCAGCCCGAGCCGTAGGCGAGGGCGTAAATCAACCGTGTGTCTAGTGAGCAAGTTGCTCACGAATTTCATACGCACTTATTCAACACACTTGCGAGGAAAATACAAACTTTAATTGCATTAATCGTTTATTTATTAAAACAATTGGTGAATGTACAATTTTCAAAACGATATTGGATTGTTTTTGATGGCAATTTCTCAGTTTGTGTTACATTGGTACTTGCCACTTTGGGTTTGTATGTATTGTCGAGTTCAGAGAAATACGCCAAAAACACATTTTCAGAAAATTACTGGATTTTTTTGTTGCTCTTCCATTGTAGGAAACTATCGTAAGCAGCTAAGTACTTTTCTCTAGATTTTGCAGGTTAGGCTTTCGTTTGCATTTTGTGCTGTATTTAGTATTTCTGGCGGGGTTAAATCGATCAATTGTTCATCTTCTGTACTAAAACTTGATCGGGGAGCGGAACCACCCGAGGGCGCCTCTAAAGGCTCGGACCTCGGCTCGGGTAGACCGGGCCGTGGCGGAGGAGAGAAGCGCCCAGGTACATGTCTGTACCTGGTATAGAGCGCGTGTGAACCGGTTCTTCGTACCCTTGTTCTACGAGTTTGGTGTCTTGGACCTCAACTAGTGTGCATGTTTAGTGTAATCTGTAAATGTGTAGTGTCATTTAGAGGATCGGGCGAGGTTACGAGCGCGGTGTGTACCGCGAGCCGTATACACGTAATCTGATATTTCGGCACAATCCCACATTAAACAAGACATCGGGATTCGGGGTGAAACAACTCATTTGGACTCTCGCCATACTTGCCAGAGGTACACACGCCAGCACATCAAACACTACCACAAACTGACAAATTTCCACATATAGACTTTGAACTTTTTATAATATAAATTTATTCATTCAAGTAACAAAGACTCATAATGGTTGGTAACAAAGGAACTTAAGATCTGTTGGTAGTACATAACATTATTGGATATAATTTAAAGGAGAACCGGACAAAACGGTCCTGGAACCAACAACGACGGCATATATGTCATCAGAAAGCTATTTCTATGTACTTCAATTGTCACTATGACAGCTCAGTTCAAATAACTGTGTGAAAAAAGTTATGACTATTTTTAAATACCTACTTTTTTCAAACAACATACTCGTAATTGCACATTCTTCATTCCGTGACGTCCGCGTCGTCCATTACATCGTACGGTTCCAGGACCAGACTTCATACATTGCCGGTTCGCCAGATCGCAAAATACAATTAATTAATTTGATTATATTTGATTATAGTATAAAAATAATAATAATAATTACAATAATTTCATAAATGTAAATGTAAATGTATATGTTTCCCACACTCACACCAATTATCTAGCCCCAAGAAAAGCTTCCTTAAGAAACTCGTTATATGGTTAACTAGACAACGGATAAACATACTTAATATACTTAAATACATACTTATTATACATAGGAAACACTCAGACCCGAAACAATTCAGAAAAACAGGTATTTCTAAATTGATCCGACCGGGGATCGAACCCGGGACCTCAGAGATGGCGACACCATGAAAACCGGTGTGCAAGCCACTCGACCAAGGAGGTCGTCAAAATGTTTGTAAAAAACACCTTTTTACCTATGTTAGTATTCTATATTTAATAAGGTGTAGTCGCCTGATATAAGTGCCACATAATGGGACAAACATTTTATTACAAACCTGCTAGCAATAACCCTCAGGATGGTGTTGGTACCGCCCCTTACTGCCCCTTACTGTGCGCAACAGATTTTTTTG
Source organism: Eudonia mercurella (assembly GCA_963082485.1). Taxonomy (NCBI): domain Eukaryota; kingdom Metazoa; phylum Arthropoda; class Insecta; order Lepidoptera; family Crambidae; genus Eudonia; species Eudonia mercurella. The sequence goes on from OY720026.1 coordinate 5,556,905, forward strand.
AGCATCACAAATGAGAAACTGTCAGTGCGCGCCTCAGCAAACATCAAAGACGCGCTGCAGAAACGAGGCCTCCCCAACAACATTCTGAAGGCATTGTTGTATTGGACCCGCAGAGCTCTGTGCGACTTCTTTTTGTCCTAGACATATGTTTGAAAATTTATTGAAGAAATTTGACAGCTTTAGATAGGTGGATGTGCGGGCGTCTGTACACAGTGCGCCGAGACGCCCCGCCACGCCGTAAGTCGATAGACCCTTAAAAACAATTGCGGTTTGGGATGGAATTACTTTTCTTATTTGATTAATGGCCGGAATGTGCTGGCTGATTTTTGTGAAGATTGCAATTTTGTAATCGTGTGTTGTTAACTTCAATACTTACCCGATAACCTTCTCCATCTATTATCAAACATTTGTAAAACTTTTTTATTTTGTCTTATGCGGCAAATTATTAATACTAGAGGTAATTAATACAAATATCGACCGTAATTCACAAAATATTCAATGCTTAAACATTATTATAACACATTTATCATACATACATTTTATTTTTTTAAAACTCCTTTTCTATACAAACTTATACCAAATCCTCCTTGCGCGTAAGTAATGTGCTTTAAAAGGGTATGAAGTTTTAGCTTCACGTATTGTAAATAGCCTATATACTGTCCCACTGCTGGGCAAAGGCCTCTTCTCCACTCGGCCAACGAGGCGTTAAAACATAAAAAAAAAATCTTGAAAAAAGTTAATAATTAGCAAATATTCTTTATTATTCTTAACGCCGGACTAGTTGTGCCTTTTGTACGAGACACAGGTACGGGCTTGCGTGGAGTATTGCTCACACATCTGGGACGGTTCCGCAAAGTACCTTCTCGATGCTTTGGACAGATTGCAGCGTTGCACTGAACGTATTATCGGCAATACAGAAGTCGCAAATACTCTCGAATCTCTGCAATTGCGTAGAGATGTTGCGTCACTCAGCGTGTTTTACTGCTTATACCATGGCGAGTGCTCTGAAGAGTAAAGAAAAAAAAAGAAAGATCAAAGATCAAAGATGACCTCGTCCTACCTTCTCCCTTCCTTCATAGGAGTACACGTGCTGCTCTTCAGAGTCACCGCTTCACTGTCTCAAATATCCCATCGCGCAAAAAGAAATTTGGTGACTCGTTTCTTTGTCGCACCTCCAAAAGATGGAATAGTCTACCAGCGCACGTTTTCCCTCCTTCCTATGATATGGGGTCTATCAAAAGAGGTGAAGAGGCACCTTGTGGGCCGGCAGAGTGAGGTTAACTGATGCTATGTTTGTTTTCACGCTGCACCAGTTATCTGGTCTGGACTCCATTTCCACTTAACATCAGGTGGGATGGAGTCATTTGCCGAGCTGTCTATAAAAAAAAATTAAAAAAAATATCCCGTCATACTCGCATAAAAATAATGAAACTCGCTTGGATACGGTTTAAGATAGAAGCACCTGTCATTAGCTCATTATATAATATATCCTTACTACAACTGGGGCACGAGCCATATCCCTATGGATGGATAAAATACCGAGGCCCTACACAGCGTGTACTCTGGTGTAACAATTAATTGAGTGTCCTAGAAGTGACAGATTTACTCGTGACAAACAATGTCGTTTTAAACGGGAAATCAGAGAACTGGGCGATATTAATAGCCGCGTCGATCTAAACGTTTTGAATAAACGGTGGAGCCATTAGGTTTTTTGTCCGCACCCTTTTGTTGTTCAGCCATTTGTTATTTCAGGGCGGGGGGGACAACAATCCTTCAGGACAGCAACGGATGCTAAGCAATTCTTATTCCCCCCTTTGTTTCCTTGATGAGTTCTGAAAGAGATAACGTCGTATCTAATCAAGATGAATTTTCAAAATCAATTTTGGAAACGGGAGCAATTTTTTTACCCAAGCTTAGATCGTTAAACTTTTATTATTCAATGACAGAGCAAAATTAAAGGCTCTTTGACGTAAGGTTGAAGTTAAATTCAGCTTTGCATTTATTATATAGCAAATGACCTACAATTTATGGGGATAAATAATAGGGATATACTTGAATGCCAAATGCAAATCGACAGTAAATTGGTTCTTAAAACTATTAATATCATGAGCACTTACTACAATAATGCTTTAAGAGCTTATGGTACTCGTATGCCATCTGATCTAAAATGATCAAAATATATCAAAAGATTCGACTTTTTGAGGATATAAAAAGCTGGTGAAAGATGTAATTTTAATGACATATACAAAAAATAACTACCTGCGTTAATATGGTTAATATTATTAAGTAGCATAGTGTGGTTCATTAATTGGCGTATGTTTAGGTATAATTAAATTTTTGTGTTTTCTGTACTATTAAAGCTGTTGAAACATTGTTCAAAAATAAATAAATAAATAAATATACGTATCCCCTTAGGTTTATCTTGGATAAAAATACTTTCTTTCGGTAAACTACAATTTATTCAGCTAAATCGTTTAGCTCTCTGTTAAGGAAGCGTTATCAATCACAGTTGAACCCTTGTCTCGAGCATGCATGTTGGTCGTACCAAATAATAAAAGGGTGCTATCCGCAAACTAGTTTTACTTCGAAACCATTTTGACCAGACACAATTTTTAATACATACAATACATACATATGTACATACTTACATACATATATACATACATACATACATAGACAGTCTTTAATAAATATGGATGGTACAGCGACCGCCATCTAGTTGCAAGTACCTACCGTAGACATCCATAAAGTAAAAAGCTTTTTGTTATTTTATTAAAAAAATATTTTTTATTTACCATTCGATTACGTTAACGAATTTTTTTAATTATACTATGCTTATTTACAAAAGGTATTCATATGAATTATATCTATACTATCTATTACTAAAGAAGTAACGTTTTTTTTAATTTTTTTTTGTGGCTATCTTTGTTTGTTTGTTGTGGTTAATCTCTGAAACTACTAGTCCATTTCCAAAAAAATATTTCACTGATAGAATGCTATTTACCTTGTGGAGAACATAGGCAATATGTTATTTAATTTAAAAAAAAATATATATTTGTATAAAATTCGAAATTGACGTGGACAAAGTCGCGGACAAACTGCTAGTATTATAATATATTCATTCATTAGAACGCCTCGGTGGCGATGGCGGAGTGGCAAAGCGGTCGGCCCGATACACGAAGATCCTTGGTTCTATAGGGTCTAACAATATAAATAAGCGAACGTTTAAGGGGAGCATCTATACATCACACTGAGCATGCTCACCAAATTTGGCCCAAAACTTCAGGCTCGTTACCGAGATAATCAACAAAACATTATAATTCATAATTCACCAAAAAATACATCCTTTCCAAACATACAGCTGTACTACACGCACACAAAGACAGCCGAACATGCACACTAAACTCGGAGCACACTGAGCTGACTAACATAAACAAAACATTGACGCTTGCGTGCGTATTAGTAAAGATACAGCATGTTTCATGATGTGCATTATTTTAATTGATTTCCACCATCTCAGCCAAAAGACGTCCACTGCTGGACAAAAGCCTCCCCCAAGAATATGAGGGGTATTTGCCGTAATCGCCACGCTTGGCAGGCGGGTTGGCGATCGCAGTAGGGTGAGGGTAACCTCAGGGAGATGCTGCTGCCCATCCTCTGGAATGGTCCCTTAGTCGGCTTTATCGACACCCACGGGAAGAGATTGGGTGGTGCAATTCTTTATCCCCGGCACCACACAGGGATAATTAATTGATTTAGTTTGTTAAAAATATAACTTTGAAAAATCACTATAAAACTGGAGCCTATTTTTTGTCATTGTATTCAGAATTATGTATAGATACCGCCCTTAAAGGTTCGCTTATTGATTTTGTTAGACCCTGTATTTCCAGGTCGGGCAAAGTGTTTCGGATTTTCGATGCATAGCCCGGTTTTGTGATCACCAACCCTCATTTAGCATGCGTGGTCATTAAGCTATTACCCATCAATTGTAGTGATGACTTAATTTCGATGACGGAGGCTTTTTCCCAGCAGTGGGACAGTTATACTTTACTTATTTTACTTTACGTACTTATTGTAAGATCTGTGTAACATACCAACAGGATGCAAAATATATAGGTACATCAAATTAGTCAAACATTATTGGCATCCAATCGAAATTCTTAAGCTTGAGCGACAATTTGGGGATCCTGGGATCGGCTTATCCAAAACAGAGGACCTCAAGCTCTTCGCTCTTAAAAATTTATAAACTGAATGGCATCTACCTTTACAAAGGAAGTAGAGTGAAATAATGGTGTTGCACAAAAGATCCCGATAGGTCGAAGTGCCTACTAAGATAAGATAAGATAAGGTATCGGATCAGCAGCAATGCGAACACTTCTTAACGGTCACCTCTCCATCCGTTAGTTATTTAGAATAAACCTGAACAATTTGATATATTGGTATAGAGCGATTTGTGTCCGTAATATCAATTTATCAACCGCAAATAGAGCAGTTGCGTTGCAACTGTTCAATTAACAACTGGTTGCTTTTTTCGGTAATAAGCCCGCCGGTATTACCAATCAAATAAAATCAATTAATATGATATTTTTTTATATATTGAAGGGAGGCAAACGAGCAAGCGGGTCACCTGATGGGATGTAATAGCAAATGTGTTGCCAGCCTTGAGGAAGGAGTTGGATCTTGAGAAGGAAGTAGAAATTGGGAGGGGGGAGGGGAGAGAGATGGGTCTCCGGTACTTTCACTCACCAGACGAAACACAACAGCAACGAGCCTTTCTAATCTATTCCAGACTTATTCTTTGTTTATTTGTAAGGTACTAAAGGTTTTATTTTAGAACATTTTCTAAGATAAAATTATTTTCAATGTTACTTATAATATTACCTTTCATTATAACGTGGTATTGACAAGGGTACACAACAACGTACAACCTTTGTGGGTCCGCCTGTCGTGATTTTGAAGCCTATTGCCGATACTGTCATTTTCTCTTGAGATAGGTTTTTTTAATGAAATACTTGACCGTAAAGTGTGACAATTGACAAACGATACAAACAGGTAGCTTCAAGTTTCGCTCGTAATTCTTTTAAGTTCTTGATGGTGGTTGACATGTGGTGGTGGTGTCTAATTAAAATGTAAAGTTGTAGGTATTGTTTTTATTAATTCTGTGTCTAGAATAATAAAAAGCTAAAACGAAAACACTCTAGACAGCCTGGATCGCTTTTTCATGACCATATTTTTACATTGGATTACTTTGTTAGCTATATACGTATAGTTCCAGAAACAGTTTTCAAGAGTTTTTAAGCCCCTCCGTGCTTCGGAAGGCACGGAAAAACTGTTGGTCCCGTCCGTTAATATATTGAGATAAAAAAGCCTTAGATAATAACAAAATAATAGCTCATGCACGATCTATATTGTAAAATAATGACCAAATTGCGTGCCAGGCTATCGTTTGAGAATCGGATGCGTTGTATGAGTCGCAAGCATTAACTAGATCATAATAATACCTAAGAGTAAAATACCATAATATGTGAATACAGTGTGCCAAAAAAGACCTAAAATCGTTTAACCACCATTATCATAAATCAGCCTACATTAGTCCAATGCTGGACATAGGCCTCTCCAAGTGCACACCACTGAGTACGATCCGCGGATACTCTCATCCAGCTCTTGCCAGCCACCTTGCGAAGATCGTTGCTCCAGCTAGTCTGAGGGCGACCTACACTACGTTTGAATACGCGGTCCTCACTCAAGAACTCTTTTACCCCATCTGTTATCGGATCAACGGCTAACATGATCGGCACAGTGCCACTTAAAATCGTATCAGTCATGAAACGATATAGTTGCCATGGTACAAGCGGTTAAAATCGCTGAGTGACGCAATATCTCTACGCAATTGCAGAAATTCAAGAGTATTTGCGACTTCTGCGTTGCTGATAATGCATACAGCGAGACGCTGGCAAACTATTCCATATTTTGGAGGTGTGACAAAGAAACGAGTCACCAAATTTCTTAGTGCGCGATAGAATATTTGAGACAGTGAAGCAGTGACTCCGGAGAGCAGCAAGTAAACTTCTATGGAGGAAGGGAGAAGGTGGGATGAGGTCAAATAGCTCTTTAGAGCATTCTTTAAATTTAAATTCGATTCAATTTTAAATTTTTGCATTCAGAATTCTATATTTAGTTACAAGATAAAATATTCACTAGAAAAAAACAACCAGCCTCAAGCTCGAGAAGGAATCGAACCCAAGACCATTGGATAACCAGTCCAATGCTCTTACCGCTAAGCTACCGAGGCCCGAGTCTCAATGTAAAGCTTGAGCGACAATTTGGGGATCCTGGGATCGGCTTATCCAAAACAGAGGCTCAAGCTCTTCGCTCTTAAAAATTATAAAACTGAATGGCATCTACCTTTACAGAGGAAGTAGAGTGAAATAATGGGGTTGCACAAAAGATCCGTAAACCGTAAATTTTCTGGCCCAGTGCTGCCAATGTACCAGTTGCCAATATTGTTTTACATTGCTGTTTTCCGGTTTGTAGGGTATTAGACCCAGTGAAATTACATGGCATAGAGACATAAAGTTGAAGCTTCAGGGTGACACCGACGTCTGGGGGACGCCCAAACTATCCCGGGTTGTCTCTCCTCTGGCGGGACGTTGCGGGGGGAACCCGGTGCTTGCCGTGATCCCGAGCTATCCCCGAGGCAGAGAAGGAATGGTACGAGATCGCCCCTAGTCCACTAGTGTAAGTGCAAAGCATTTTATCTAGTTTAAAAAAACCTGTTATCTATAAAAATATTTCAAGTTTCTACCTGTTGATTAAGACCGAGAAAAATATTAGAAAAAAAATCACGTTTGTTGTATGGGAGCCCCCATAATTATTTATTTTATTTTAATTTAAATATTTATTTTTAAAGTGAATAACATAACTCAATATTCTGTGAATATTTCAAGCGTCTACCTGCACCATGACTATGAGCTCTTATAGCAGTATTATTGCAGTTGTGGAAAAGAGACGCGAGTATATTCGCCGCTACACGCGTCTCGGTTTCACAACTGCAATAATACTGCTATAAGAGCTCGTGGTTACCCCCCAGTACCGTTATCATCAATATCGAGCAAAAACCAGCAAAAAAAACACGTTTGTTGTATGGGAGCCCCCTTTTAAATATTTATTTTATTTTAATTTAATCATTTATTTTGAAAGTGAATAATATAACTCAATATTATGTGAATATTTCAAACGTTTCTACCTGTTGCCGTTAACAATATCAAGCAAAAACGAGCAAAAAAATCACGTTGGTATGGGAGCCCCCTTAAATATTTATTTTATTCTGTTTTTTAGTATTTGTTGTTATAGCGGCAACAGAAATACATCATCTGTGAAAATTTCAACTGTCTAACTATCACGGTTCATGAGATACAACCTGGTGACGGGCAGTCAGACACACAGACGGACGGCCGGCGGAGTCCTAGTAACAGGGTCCCGTTTTACCCTTTGGGTACGGAACCCTAAAAAAGGGTTGAAAACGCACGCGTCACACCGACGGCGTCATGTCATCATAATCATCGGTGCCTCAATTCTGCTAGGGTAACAGTGTTGGACAGGAGCTAGCGATCGACATTTTTTTCCTTTAGAAATTTAAAATAGGGGTCTTTAGGTAACTGATTTTTATTTTATTCCAATGAAAATCTATATTATTTTTGGCGACGAAAACAGTTGTCTAACTTTGGATTACTGCGTCGATCACTGGTAGGTACCACTATGATATTTAAAAACGCCTACAATCGTGAATCAGCGGACTTGGGTCCCAGGCTGGTCGTATGCCCGTTTCACGACTCGCTTACAAAAAAATAAATAGTTAGGTAGGTACCTACCTAAAGTTTTAAAGAATGCCATTCGCTGCTCGTAGTGAAGCCTGAGAGATGCCGGGAGACTTGAAAGTTAGACAGACTCTTTGGAACCTACGCGAGTCGTTGCGAATGCATGAGATACTACAGAGTCCACGCAACGCTGTGGTACTCCAAATTACTTCGAAGTTTAGCATTAACTGTCACAATAGCAACGTATAATGTACGAAAGTAATTTAACTTTGAGATTCTTTTTATACAACCTATTATTAGTATGAATACTATTATAACTTTGGTTAGGCTAACTTACAGAACGGATGCCCGTGTGATAGGTTTTGATTTTAATCAAAAGTATATTGTTAATGCCAATTTTAATTCCAATATGATCCTTTAAATCCAAAAAGTTTATAAGTTACGACCACTTAACAATAATATCACGTAGGTAGCCAATACACGAAAGGATTCGTATGGCATAAAATATAATTTTGCGTTTTTAAGCCAATTTACCAAGAACAAGGACAACAATACATGCTTCAGGTTAGATACTTAATAAATTACAGACACACAAGAGTTATTTAAAACTTGATATTGTTTACTGACAAAAATGATATATTTTTTTTTAAAGCTGGAGAATTTACCATACTAAAAATGCATTTAAAATTAGTGGGACGGGAAATACTTTTGAGGTAAGATATCGTAGAGGGAGGAGGATAATTTTGGACAGTCAAAAAATATGTGGTCAGTTGTGCCTTCATCTAAACCATAATCACAAAGGGAGCTATCCCGTACCCTGATCTTCGCAAGATGAACTGGTGTGCAAGCGTGTCCAATTCTTAGGCGGCAGATGGTAGAAACAAGTTTCTGAAGTTTCTGCTTAAAAAACCATGGTCTACAGGGGATGTGCTGTTGGATGTCAAAATAATATCTACCCGCATGGTTTCTCGTGATTTGCCAATCAAAATGCCAAGATTGTATAAGGTGACTGTGTGCGTTAGTTAACAGGTTAACCGCTGCCGGGCCCAGACACAATAGAAATTCAATTGTTTGTCGGTCAAATGGCGCTTAAAGTGTTAAATAAGACGTTACAGCTAAAAACGGCCACTTTTAACTATAACGCCGTATTTAACTAAACCATAACATGTCAGATGTTCATCAGGTGACGTAAAAATGGTAAATTACGTCATTCAAATAGTTTGTTGAGCATAATTTGATTTTCTATCTCTAATTACTAGATATGTTTTTTTTTTATTGGCGGCGCTATTGTGCGGCGTAAACGCTCTTGAAACTCTCTATGCTTTATGCTGAAAATTTGTATGGCAGTGAAGCAGCGCCTCCTGGTGGAAAACGAGGAAAGTTAAAATTTTAGCGAATGACGAATTGTCGAATGAAACTTGCACTAGGTACTCTGACAACAAGTCGGTATGCGGTCAATCATAGTAGGTAGGTAGGTAGGTAGGTACTTATTATTTTTGCGATCTGATCCGACCCCTCGGAGAATCTAGATAAAATGTTTTTTTTTAGTGCCTTATAAGACAGCTCTTGACCTCGATTTCGACTGATGGTGAGCGTAGATGAGGTCTACGATGGAGCGAGCTGCCCCAGAAGATGCCTATTAACTCTCGCCTTGAAGGAATTCAGGTTATAAGTTTTTGGGAACACAGACGATGGCAGAGAATTCCACTCCTTGCCAGTGCGCAGTAAAAATGATGACATGAAGCGCTTAGTGCGACATAGTGGAATTTCTACTAGGTGGGGATGATATCCTGCAGTACGTCTGGAGGTTCGGTGGTAAAAGGGCGATGGTGGTATGAGCTCGAAAAGCTCCCCGGCAATGTATTATTCAAAGAGTTTATAAGAGTCGTATACTATTATATCGTATCCAATTTAAAGTAAATAAGCCCTATCAATTCCTATTAGTGCTAATGTATCTAACTGTCGCTTGCCAACCTTCAATGAGTTGCTAACCATACCTGCTACTTGCGTTACCTCCTTGTTTATTTTAGCACTACAGCTCGGTAAGTATCGTTGCAAATGACAGAATGTAAAGGGTGGCTAAGACTCTTTTATTTATGGTCACGTGTTGCTGAGGAGAGTAAACACGTAATTCGTCGATAAAACCACGATACTATGTCATCTATACCTACATAACGTATAGATATAATTGGTTGTCTAAAAGACCGCCAAATTGTAACTTTAATTTATTCAAATAAACGTTAAAATAAGTACTTTTGAATCATCCATACATTTTTTACCTACTACCCATTCAGGACGTCTATTTTTTAGCTGTGGAGAAGAATGGGCGTAAGAAACTACACAGCTTTTATAAAAGTATTAACGACATTAAAATTTACAAAAAAAATCGTTACCCAATTATACAATAATAGTGGTTACGGATTGACGACCTCCTTGGTCGAGTTACTTGCACACCTGTTTTCATGGTGTCGCCATCTCTGAGGTCCCGGGTTCGATCCCCGGTCGGATCAATTACGAATACCTGTTTTTCTAAATTGTTTCGGGTCTGGATAAGTATGTATTTATGTATAATAGTGGTCGCCCAGTGATCGAAATTCGACCGTAATTTTATTAAGGCTGCACGGATTGTATCCTAAACAACGAAAAATTAAAAAAATAGAATGCGAGTTTGGATTGGTATTGACAGATTTCGGCTGCTCCTCTTCCATTTTGAAATTTTTGAAAGAGTTTATATGCGTGTGTATCAAATACATGGTAGTGTGTGTAATGGTGACACTTTAAAACGCATACTGTTTATTGTCATAATTTCGATTGCCATACATCATATGGCATAAATATCAAAAAGCATAATATTATTTGGCATAATATTTTATTATGCATAAACATAATAACGCAGAATTTTTGAAAGGCATAATGTTAAAAACCATAATCGTTAAAATCTATATTTTTGTTTGACATAATTTTATTAAGCATACTTTAAAACGTATAATTTTACTATGCATAGATGTTAACATTCATCATTTTGTTTTGACATAATCTTAAGTTGTTTTAAGGAGTGTATTTCATTTCATACAATTACAAATGAACTAATTTCAAAGGATATAACGTTCATTGGATATAATTTTTACTTGGTCTAAATATACTTCTTATAAAAACATTCCGTATATTATTCACTTGCTATAATTTTACTAAGTTAAATTATGTTATTTTTAATATAAATATCATTTAAACCTTAATTTGATTTAAAATATAGTCTTAAAAGTTAATACGTTGTGTTTTTAGTAATGTTGTGCTACAAAAGTCAGTAACAGAAACGAATCGCTACAAATCCGACTCCACGTAGTCTTGTCTGCCCTACGCTAGAGTGTAATTTAGAAGCGCGTAGGCGCGGAGGGGCGAGGCGGCCCAGCTTCGGCTTGCTGGCCGGCTTCGCCGGCCAGCCTCAGCCGCGTCGGCGAGCGTTAAAACCACCTGCGACGATAAGCTCGCGTGGGACCGCCGGAGCCCCGCAGCGCCGGAGCCGTGACAGAAACCATGCCTGCTGCATGTTGCATGCTGCTTGCATGCTGCTTGCATGCCGCATGCTTGCTGAAGCTTGCTTGCTGCATGCTTGCTGCATGCATGCATGATAAGGTGTAGTAAATAAAACAACATTTTAAATCAAAATATTTATTATAGGGTATAATTTAAAAAGGAGATACCTACATATAATGTATTTATATGCTTATCAAATGTATGCCTTTTGAATATTATGCCTTTTAAATGTTATGGCAAATTTAAATTATGCCTTTTGTTAATTATGATTTTTGCAATTATGCCTTTCCATGATTATGACTTACAGATTTCGGCCATATGATGTTATGCGTTATGAAGTTATGCTATAAAGACTTATGGCAAGTGACGATTATGACCATGAACATTATGCATTTTTAGTTTATGCCTAAAAACGTTATGCGTTTCAATAGGTAACCGTGTGTAATGTTTGTTTTATTGATTTAATGTATTTTTTATGCTTAATTAAAAAAAAATATTAACATTTTGCAATCCTTCTCTATTAAACTATAAGTGTGCAAAATATCCTCCATCCGTGCAATTTTCGTAAAAAAGGGTACAAAGTTTTTGCTTCACGTATTAATATATAGATTACTATAAATTCACAATTACAATTTTCAATAATACCGGGTGTATTTTGCAATAAAAGAAATTATTATCTATCTTTCTATTATTGTTCATAACGCACAAATTAAGCGACATCAAACTTAATTAGCTTTTAATTCTAGTGCCCAACGGCGTGGAAGTTCGTATCTGCTAGACAAAATTAATCGGTCCCTCAAACGAATTGTGCGAAACTTTCTGACTTCTATAATAATAATAGACCAATTTATAAGCAGCAGCCGGGATTCTTGAAGTGGTAGCTGCCTCGTGTATTAATTAATATCAGCTGTTCGTACTTATGATGGCGATTTTATTATTGGCAGACGTTCCTTATTTATAAGGGGGAATATGGAATATTGTATATTTTTGTTGTGATTTTTCTATCACAAAATTTGCCAAACTTATGGCAATCATAAAGAGCTCGATGGCGCAGTGGTTAACGCACCCGGTCTGCGAGTGCTGAGGTTAAGCAACTTTCGCAAAGGCCGGTCATCGGGATGGGTGACCAAAAATGTATCATCTCGAGCTCCTCCGTGCTTCGGAAGGCACGTTAAGCCGTTGGTCCCGGCTGCATTAGCAGTCGTTAACAACCACCAATCCGCACCGGGCTCGCGTGGTGGTTCATGGCCCGTTCTCCCTATCCATCCATAGGGAAGGCTCGTGCTCCAGCAGTGGAGACATAAATGAGCTGATGATGATGATTGCCATCATGATTATTATGTAGTATGATTATTATGCTCCTTATGTAAATTTGATGATGATGATGGTAATCATCAAGATGAATGCCATCATCATCATTATCAGCTCATTTATGTCCCCACTGCTGGAGCAAATTTTTGTAATTTTGTTTGAAGTGTTACTGTGCGAGGGACCAACTCGGCAGGCTACACTAAGATAAAATAAGATAAAAAAAGATTTTCAGTTATTGGCGCCTTTCTGGGTCTATGTGTGGCGAGACCTCGGTGATTTCGTGACCGCTCAAACGACAATTCTTTTTTTTTAAATTGCGTCGTCTGTGTTGGTTTGGCAAGTGTATTATAACATTTATAAAAATGTAAGCACAATAAATAAATTCGGTGGCCGCTCTACCCAATAACCGGAGGTCTCAGGCGACTAAATTCAAAACTCACGTTAATTATATTTTTATATTAGGGTTTATTTTAGGGTAAATGGCTATATAGCAGACAAATGCGTGAGGAAATAAGTCGCCTGCACTGGCTTGAATACTATCATGAATGTATACAAAATTATACAAAATTTGTTTATACGAGTATTGCATGGTTGTAATATGGTTGAAAAATTGGAGAAAAAGAAATAATCCTTTTGAGCTTTTTGCCAGCTATTCTTGGTGAAGGCTCCCAAAATCCGAACTGGTGGTAGATTCATTTTTTTTACAAAAACACAAATGTTGAAAAAGTTTCCGCGAGCAGGATTTGAACCTGCACCCTTCTTACATACCGGGTCAGGTGCTTCCAATTGAGCTATCGTGGTTCTAACCAGCCCGCCGAATTTATTCAACACTTTTTACTTTGAAAGCTACTACTACCGTCACTAACATCCGATCATAAATTTTTAAACATTTGTGTTTTTGTAATTTGTTCGCAATAAAATTTGCGTTAAAAATTATTTGATAATTTCATTTTTTTTAGTTTTTTATTATTTTTATGATTTCACTGTTTTAACGTCAATAAGGCCTGTGAAGTCTTATGTCGAATAAATGATTATATATAATACATACATACATACATACAAAAGTAATTATTAAAAGATAATAAAAATTTAAAATTTATAAAAATTAAAAAAAATATTAAATTTATAAATGATTTGACTTTGACTTTGAGTTTTATTTGCCATTCTCTCACTTTAAATAGGGTTGTACCTAATCGATCACCAAACTAAACTAACCTAACCCACAAAAATACTTAGTTAGCACCTAAACATACAAAGTTAGCACCTAAACATACAAAGTTAGCACTTAAACTACTATTTAGATGCTAACTTAGCATTTTAGGTGCTAGCCTACTATTTTTTTTTGTGGATCAATTTATTATTTCTCCTTTAAATATACCTACGAGTATTAGAATATAATCAGCCAATACTTTCCCACTGCAGGGAAAAGGCCTCCCCTCCCTCCCTCCACTATCTTGAGCTAGTTCGGGCTATTTCTTTAGGGGGGAGTCCATCTCATCCCGCCATCTCCGTATAGTCCTTCCACGTTCTCGTCGTCCATTTTCACATCACCAGTTCATTTTATGTCCCCACTGCTGGGGCACGAGTCTTCCCTATGGATGGATAAGGAGAACGGGCCATAAACCACCACGCGGGCCCAGTGCGGATTGATGGATCTTAACGACTGCTAATGCAGCCAAGACCAACGGATTTACATGCCTTCCGAAGCACGGACAATTTTTTGGTTGCTCATCCGATGACCGGCCTTTGCGAAAGTTGCTTAACCTCAGCACTCGCAGCCCAGGTGCGTTAACCACTGCGAAATCGAGCTCCTCCGTCCGTTTAACTAAAACTAAATTTTGTGTGGCATTGAAGCAACGCCTACTGCACTGGTGACAAACGAGAAATTGCAATTTTGCTTTGCCAAATCTCGTTTTCGTTAACGTGTTTGAATGGCAAATAAAACTCACACAATATAGGCAACCTGTTCTTTCCATTATATACAGGCGTTTTCTGCATTCTGTTACTTTGTTCAAGAATATTGGATTTATCAAACGACTCGGCCTTGTTTCATCAAATGGAACTCGCTTTTGCTTTTCATTGATTCCAACGTTTTCTATTTTCCAATTTAGGCACCTCGCCAATTCCTTTAATCGGATATATGTTCGCTTGACATCTAGAATACTAGATTAAGAAGATAGAGATTGTTTAGCTATGAAGATTCGATATAAATGTCGTAACGTGATCGGAGAAATTGGATTTTGTATTTGATGATGATGGTGATTAACTTTTTTCTTTCAGGGTGCCTAGTGTGAGTTTTGTTTACTATCCGTATTTATTCGATTACGTTAACGAAAACGAAAATTAGTATGGCTTTGAAGCAGCGCCACCTGGCGACATACGAGAACAGTATAAAATTTTCCTATTCGTAAACGTAGTTCGTATTCGATAATGAACGTTTACAAATACAAAAATTAGTAAGTATGGCAAAATGTTAACTCTTCTCATATATCGTCGGGGGCGCCGCTTCAATACCATAATAATCATCGTTTTCGTTAACATGATTGAATGTCTAAAATAACTCGATCTGGGCCCTCCGGTCCGGTCTTAGTGATCGTTTTCTTTTATTTTTCGATTACCTTACGACGTAGATATTAATTGTATACATACATATTGATATTGAATTACAAGAACATCAAATTTAAAAAACCTACCTACATAGATAATCTTTAATATAATAAAAATATACATTTTATGAAATTAAAATTAAAAGTTTTTATTTTTCAGACATCAAAGATCCTTAAAAGTGGTTAGTACAACAAGAGCTTAAAACCTATGTTAGTGTTTATATTTAATAACTAGATGGGAATTGGTTATTCTACACATACATACCTATGCGCTAATAGTGGACATTCCCCACCATAGACTATGTATAATATTGGATAGTCCCCACTATCAGCGATGCTTTTCAGAACAGTGTTACGGACATTATAAAGAACATGCCTCATCGCCTCTATGGTCTGGTGGTTAAGACCACCGTTTAGATCCCGGGTTCGATTCCCAGGTACATGTTTGTGTTTTGACGTGACAACGTCTTATAATTCGATAGAGCCGGCTACACGCACGAAAAAGTTCGGCGTTACCTCGCTCTGAGGCGTTCCATGTAAGGCTTGAAGTGCAAGCGAGAGCGCGGAACGAGCGACAAAGAAGCACAATCGGCTGAGTAGAAATTTAGCCGTGCTGCTGTGCAAGCCCGTGTCCGGCATCGCCACCGCGGTACTTACCCCCAACACCCCCCGACACCCCCAACACCTCCCGACACCACCAACTCCTCCCGCCTACCTGTTCGACGGGCTGCTGCTGCTGTGCAAGCCCGTGGCCGGCATCGCCACCGCGGTACGTACCCCCAACACCCCCCGACACCCCCAACACCTCCCGACACCCCCAACTCCTCCCGCCTACCTGTTCGACGGGCTGCTGCAGGCTGCTGTGCAAGCCCGTGGCCGGCATCGCCACCGCGGTACGTACCCCCAACACCCCCCATCACCCCCCGACACCCCCAACACCTCCCGACACCCCCAACTCCTCCCGCCTACCTGTTCGACGGGCTGCTGCAGGCTACTGTGCAAGCCCGTGGCCGGCATCGCCACCGCGGTACGTACCCCCAACACCCCCCGACACCCCCAACACCTCCCGACACCTTCTTAAGACGTTGTCACGTTCAACTATCGTCAGTAAACCGACTTTACAGACAACCAATTTTTTTTTTGGTTAGTGGCAGGCCTTATCCGCTTGGCTAGCTACCACCGTCTTATCTAAACATGCCGCCATAACATCAATGTTTGTAGCATTGTTGTGTTCCGGCAGCTAGAGATAAGATAGCCAGTGCCTCAGTTGAGGTTTCCAGGTGAAGTGCGCTTCCATCTTCGGCCTTATTGTCTCTTAACATCAGGTGAGATGGAAGGCTAAATGCTTACCCCTAGATAATTAAAAAATATGTTCTTATTAATGAATTTAAATTAGCTGACGCCGTCAATTAGCCAGGGCTTGCTAGTTCACCCAACGGTTCTATGAAATACCATGTTATAAACTGCAAAATACATTTTGCGGAGGCGTGTAATAAAATTATACGGCTGAAGAGGTTTTCAGCTTAGCTCGCAAAGTGTGACGTGCCTAGAAAGCGCTCACCGCTCAGCATATGAAATTATGTTGTTATCTACTTGGTGAGTGCGAAAGTTTGGCATTCCGTACGTACGAGTGCACTGCAAACTTTCAAACAAGAATTAAACCAACTCTAATTATGCTCACATTTTCACGATTTATTATGAAGTAGTAGAATTACTTATGTGTAGGTAGTGTAGTAACCGTAATAGTAGAGATGGAAGAAAAAAGAGGAACATCGCGGACTCGGTGACGGGCCGCGACGACGATTGATAGTTATTATTTTAATGTTGAAAGCAATATAATATTTAAAGCTTTGGAAGCGTTATTTATTGAATAAACCCCCGGTACCTTAAGTAACGACCCAGCGGGGTGTTACAGTAGTAAGACACCTAATATGCTAATATAGGTAGGTAGAGTGTTTTTTGTTGCCCCACCCTTGCTGAGTTTCGATGGTTTCTGATTAGTACCTACAAAGCCTTCCGGCACAAAACTCTTTGCTGTGCTTCCGAGGCGTGGACTTACAAACTGATGGTGTAGTGACATTCATAAATGGTATTTTTTGTAATCTAAGCTGATCAAACATTTTGTACTACCCAATTGTCTTTCAGTTAGTGAACTTTCACACATACGAGTACCTACTCTGTAAGTAAGTAAAGTAAGTAAGAAAACAGCCTACAACTGTCCCACTGCTGGGCAAAGGCCTCCATCATTGAAATCAAGTCATGTGTTTCCCAGCTCCTATAGTCCCGGGTCTTTTCAGCGGGGCGTGAAACTGCATTTATGCAGGCCGTCATGAGTGGGTGCGCTTGTCACCGTGCTTGTTCCACGGTGAGGAGCGCTCTCATTATTTTGGACTGCATCGGCTGCTTACCATCAGGCAGGATGTGGTCACTATGAAGTGTCAATATAAAAAAAAAATATATCACTACAATTGATGTGTAAATGCTTTAATTACCACGCTTGCCAAATGCGGGTTGGTGTTGGTTACCACATAGGTACCAGAGTACCTAAAAGTACCTACTTCAAATAAATCAAATAAATTCAAGTAAATCGGCATATGTCAGAAGACACGCCGATTTGTTACTATCCATCAATCCGTAAATCTAGCAAGACTAACGCTTACTTCCCAGGGACGTCTGAATCACTGATCAACCCGCTCAAACAAAAGGAATTATGTAACGGTCGGCGGCCGTGTTAGATCTTATATAAAACGGAGAGAATTTTATTGTAACGCGTCTGTAAATCCCACGGATATAGGTATCTTACCCACCGACCGACGGCGACGTTTAAACATTAGGGAGACAGACACTCCGAGCGTTTGTTGAATAATATACCTATAGGTAACCAAACCACTTATTCAATATTCCTGAAGAAATGTTTTTCTTTTCTTGTGTTATTTTTCCTATATCAAAAGAGGTTAAAATGAGCGATCATAAATTTGAACGGGGACGTTTTGACCCCTTCACAGGGTACGAGAGGTCACAGGTATAGTAATTTTATAGACATTCGTTCGACCAACGAAGGCAAAAAAAAATAAAGCTGGATTTTCTGCCTTTTTCTGTATCTCAAAAAGCAGAAAATCCCGCTTTATTTTTTGGCGCGTATACCTATCCCGTAGGATACGAGTGTTGACGGAGCCACGGGCTGTCGTTAGTTAGGATTTAGAAGCAACGCTTTGTCGTAATCACACTAATATTATAAATGCTAAAGTTTGTGTGTATATTTGTTGTTTCTTCACGCTGTAACGGATGGATGGATTTGAATGAAATTCAGCTACAGATAGTTTATAACGAAGATTAACACATAGGATAGTTTTTATCCCGATATTCCCACGGAAATGAATGGAAACTGTCAAAGCGGTACGAAATCCGCCACTAGTTTAGACCAATGATACCTAGGTATTTGATGGTAATGGCTAACTGTAAATCTACCCAGTGCCAGAGACTCCAGTAAATCAATTCCAGGAAGACATAGGTAGTAAAAAGTCTTATAAATATCTATCTTATAAACTTATAATACACACGGCGGCAGATTAACCTACCTAAATTTGTAAAATTTCTCCAATGAATATTGATCTTTAATACTATACAATAAAGTTCAAGATTGTAGAAATTTGACAGTTTTGGGTAGGCTGATCTGCCGCCGACTGTACCTGAATACTCGTATATAGAACCCACGTACAATAACGTAAAAAAAACAAACGCTATGAATTTTCTTAATTGATAAACGTATACAAATAGAACTGAAAATTTAAAACTTTACGAGTGTGTAAAGTGATTAATATTTTGAGATTCAAGTAGTTGAGGCGTAAGCTAAAACAAAAATTACATGAATAATAACCATTAAGAGACTTGTAGCGACATCTATTGGCGAGTAGCAAACCAACAAAACTAAAATCCAAGAAGTGGTGGAGCATTTGCACTGTCATGTCAGTCACGCACGAATATTGATATTTCGATCACCTTGCCGGTAAGTGAAGGGATGTGCTAGGGTTTTTAGTAATTATATTAATTGTGTGTGTAATTAAACTATTTACACACTCCCTGTATTTGTTTGCATAATTTTAGTTATTTATTTAAGTATCATATAAGTAAAAACAGAAATAAAACATTATTATTTATACTATTATTTGTTAATATTATCTACTTATATAGTAACTATTTTTTATATTTTTTATATATGACAGTATCTTTATCGACTGTTGTGGTTCACAGATTACAGATTTCATGTTAGTCCTCTCGTTTTATGAATAATGTGATTATTGTAAGTTGTAGTGTTTAAGCATCATTACTTTTATAATTTTTTTTTGTTATCAAACTAAGCTAGTTGTGTACATTTATATTGGCCTTGGCTGTTTATGTACCGATTAAAATAAAATAAAATAAAAATAAAATATCCCCCTTCTCCCGAATTGTGGAAGTTGGCGGGGAGAGTCCCACATCACATAACCATCTGCGTCTCCCCGAACGCGTTGGCACTCGGCAATGAATGAGGTTTATAAAAAACGTAATTGTGGCTCATTCACATTCACAAATTAATGGTAGTATAGCTGTAGTACGTTTGAGGTATTGCCTATATTCTTAATATTATTATGCTACGTGTATAGTATAATATTTTTTTGTAAGTCAGTCAATATAGTTATCGTCGTATCGTATCGTTATAAAAACTATCCTATGTGTTAATCAAGGTTATAAACTATCTGTATGCCAAATTTCATCCAAATCCCCATCCGTTGCAGGCAGAGCGTGAAGAAGCAACAAATACACACACACAATACATACACATATTAGTGTCACAGTATTACTATTTATTTAGTGTGATGTGATGTAAAATATAAAGAAAGATGATTCACGTTTATCAGACTCATGAAATAAAGTCCACAAGCCTTACAAAAATTCATGTTAAATTATTTTTACATAACTTTTAATGAAATGATTACGCCTCAACGTAGATATAAACTTTTAGAACGAAACGATAGCGCGATTCAGGATTACCGTTACAGTGCCATCTAGTAACGAGTGACGAAATTAAAACAGTAAATATTAACGGTAACTAAAATGTTGAATTGAATTGTTTATTAAAACTTAATTAATGAAGTTTAATGCCAAGCGCGACCCCGTTGTAGAATTAAAAATGATTTTATGATGCTGAATAAGCAAATGATTCCCTTATTTAGAGATAAGTAATTAAGAATGTTACCTACATGAAAATGCTAAGGAGAGGTCTTAGAAATTTAAAATCCATAATTTAAAACGCCTTTATTGAAAACGCATAACGCTTAAAACGCATAAGAATTAAAATCCATAATGTTAAATGGTATAAATTTAATTACCTAGTATATTTAATATTAATAACGTAAATATGTATAACGATTAAAAGACATAAAATTATTGGTGCCCATAATTTTAAAACTCATAAAAATTAAAACCCAAAACCTTATATACATATAAAATGTAGCCTATGTTACCCACAAGGTATATAGCATTATATCAGTGAAAGAATTTTTGGAATTGGACCAACAGTAGTTCCAGAGATTAGCCCCGACATACAAACAAACATAGTCACAGACGTTACCTCATGATTAATATTAATATAACTAAATGGTATATTATTAACATATGTATAACCACCAATCCGCACTGGGTCCGCGTAGTGGTTTATGACTCGTTCTCCCTATCCATCCATAGGGAAGACTCATGCCCCAACAGTGGGGACATAAAAATGGGATTGATGGGATATTATTATGTTTTTTCGTCGTAGGGGACAATACCAAATAAAGCGTATGAACCGCGAGTCAGTACCTACAGTGTCTTGTTCCTATGCTAGCTATACTAGTGTGCGGGTGGTAGCAATTGCTTTAGCTTCAGCCTTAATGTTGAGTGAGTCATCATCACATCACCAGCTCATATTTATGTCCCCACTGCTGGGGCACTTTCTTCCTTATGGATGGAAACAACACAGGGAAAACAGGCCATTAACCTCTTCGCGGGCCCAGTGCAGTTGGCGGTTGTTAACGACTGCTATTGCAGCCAACTGTTGAGCGAGTTAAATGTGAAAATAAAACAAACACACATCTCTAGCCTCACTCAGCTTATTACATCGACTTGCTACTGATTCATGCTGAGATCTCAAGATCACAAGATTTATATAGATGCTAAATGAAAAATTATTCCTACCAATATGAGTCTCCCTACTCACATCTTAGGCAAATTCGTAGGAAAATTATGTTCATTAACACTAAAAAAATATTTAATACCTATTCGAAAGTAGTATGTAGTTTTGTAATTAGTTTTAAATTTTTATATCCAAAATAGATAAATCTATACCAAAAGTCAAGAAGAATGGAAATTAAGTGAATTATTTTCAAACCCCTACTCAAGAAAAATATTAGCAGCTTTATAACAATATTCCAAAAAATAAATTTGGCTAAAGACAAGGCTGTATGTGCTAGATTTCTTTTCTTTTCTTAAAAAGAAAAGAATCTAAAAAAGGCAATTGCTGTCAATGTTGTCCAGCGTTGCCAGTGCCCCTACTATGAGCTCTTATAGCAGTATTATTGCAGTTGTGGAAAAGAGACGCTAGTATATTCGCCGCTACACTGCCGCTACACTGCCGCTTTAACAACTGCAATAATACCTATAAGAGCTTGTGGTAAGTCTCCAGAACTACGGATTTGTCCGTAGATCTACGGACTTTAGGTCTTGTTTACGGACATACGGATTTTAGTCGCAAATCTACGGATTTTTTAGGATTTCATTCACCCGACCTAAAGAATACTATAAATATTCAAATTAAATAATTTTTTTCGGAAAATGTAACTTAACTCCAAAAAAAAAGAAGACCTGCGACTTGAGTTTCGTTTTTTGTTATTTTGTCTGTAATGATTTCTCAAGATTTGGCTGTATGGCTCTGTACCATTGTCTTTCTCTTCATATATTACAACAACTATTACTGTCAATGTCAACTTATTTTAGGTTTTTTTTCTTTCTTTATTTGATGGCTTTGTGCGATTAGCACATTTAGCCAGTGTCAAAGTCATTTGTCTTACAAGTAATACATAAATAAACAATATCTTCCAGTATGATGATGATGAATGGTAATAAAAATGAGAAGTGAGAAATGAGAAATGATATACCCCCCCAACCCTTCGAGTAACTCAGTAAAGATGTGGTGCCTTACTAAGTCCTCACGCAGACTTCTTGAGGGAATTTGAAATATGACGTTGCACTGTTTTGTTTCATTTGCCAACACTCATGCACACTCACGAACACTTAACAGTTAATAATCCACCATTATTTCACATTACTATATGTGCTTAACACAAATTTCATAAAATAAAACAAAACCGCAGACAAGACTTCACTTTCCCGCCAAGAAGTTTTATTTTAGGTTTATATACAAAAAATGCATTTTAAAGTACCCTGCCTGCTATGAGGTAGAAGCAAAGAAGGAGCATTTTGAATTATTTAATTCTAAAATATATACTACAAAAAGGCTACAAATGAGAATGATAATCGTGAAAGTGACACCGACAGCTTAGAGCATTAATGCTCTAAGCACCGACAGTGATTGAATATACAAAAAAATTAAAAACTAATTAAAATATTGTCTTTTCCTTCGCCTTGGCGATTTTCCTATAATTTTTTTCAATTTCTTTACCGGCAAGGAACTTGGTTTAAGGTCAGTCCAACTCTAATTAGTCAGATTTTGCTTTAAAAAATGTCTGTAGATCTACGAATTTTTGTAGAAACAATCTACGGACTTCTACGGAATTTTGTGCGTAGCCCTACGGATTTTTAAAAATTGGATCTGGCAACACTTATGTTGTCTGTCATTTCTTAGATTTCGTGTAATATTTGGTGATAGTGAACTGATATCTTCGACAAAGTTGGCACTTCGCGTCTTGGCTATTCTATCTTATTCCTTCATTGTTCCAACCAAAACAAACAATGTTTGTGCGGTTGATTACTTAAGATGTCTGAAGCGAAAGGGTCAGAGGAGACGTTGAAAATCGAATTTGATCCCATCCTGCCTGACACAGGGATTTTGTTCTACGAAGAATGTCCTCAGGAGTACGAGATTGAGCGACCTAGACTACTACCATTGAAGTCGACTACACAAATTCGCTTTGAACAGCTTCAACACGAGGCTGCTAGAGTGTGGACAGAAAAACAGAAAACTGCAAAGAAAGACTAACCTTTTGACTGTGATACGTTGTTAGGCAGTGAAAATGGTTTACACATTATTTATAATAGAACTAGTGTCTGCATTCGTGCTAGCAGCTACATTACTGTACAGATATGGAGACTGCTATAGGAATCACTTGATTGTGACTGTATCCGTGCTAACAGCATGGTATTTCTCGTTTGTCATTATGTTTATCTTGCCAATAGATGTAACAACGGTAAGTGTATATGATCTTTTTCTTTTACCTAGTCAAATATACTTTGAAATGGAAATAGAAACAGAAATTTTTTATTGTATTTAATAAGAAGAAATCTATTTGGTGTCACTCATCAATGGTTGACTTTGTTGTTGTTGTTGATTTATTTGTTGAAATTAGTACATATAATGTTGTCATGTTTACATGATCCCATTATACTTTTATTACAACAAACTATTAGAATGAAGTAATTTAGCATTTTTACGTCACCTAATAAACATCTGACATGTTATGGTTTAGTTAAATACGGCATTATAGTTAAAAGTGGCCATTTTTAGCTGTAACATCTTGAGTAAGCGACCGCATGCAAAAACCAGCAGATATACAGCTTTAACAATAAAGTTAGCTTAAATTTTCACAAAATGCTTAAAGCTGTACAGTTGAGTTTTGACTTTCTGTTTTAACAACCTAAGCATTTTTTGACACTCTTGTACGTCATTAAAAGGACCTTAAGTTCTAAATGAGCTGGTAAATTGATGTTGTAAATGCTTGTGTGCTGCTTGGGTATGGTTTAGTTAAATAAGATGTTACAGCTAAAAATGGCCACTTTTAACTATTAGTTAAATACGAACTAAACCATAACATGTCAGATGTTCATTAGGTGACGTAAAAATAAAATTACTTCATTCAAATAGTTTGTTGAGCATAATTTGATTTTCTATCTCTAATTACTAGATATGTTTATTTTTTCATTGGCGGCGCTAGTGTGCGGCGTAAACGCACTTAAATATGTACTAGTTGTATCAAGTTGCTAGTTACCTCAACTGGCAAACACTAACTGTTGACTATTGATTTGAAATGATTATTTAGAATTGCAGCAACCGTAAACTGTTGCTGCAACCTTAAACAAAAACTTTTAAACACATAATAGTTTCTTAAACTAAGTTGATAGTATCTCGAGCCTTCGAGAATTCACCTTCAAGAGCCTAAACAACTATTAGCTATAACTATTACAATTATAATTTTGATTAAAATATTAATTTTTAATAATTAATTTCTTTCTTTTAGACCGTATATAGGCAGTGCTTAGTAAATAACAACATTACCATTGTTACCAAAGCACAAACTGCGGTAGGCAACGATTCCACTACAGTTGCTCCTCCGGTGAACCCCTGTGAGAAACCCTGGAGCTACGTACCTGATAATGTATTTCCTAATCTCTGGAGGGTAGTCTACTGGACTTCACAATGTTTAACTTGGTAAGAAATCTAAAAAGTAAAAATAACTTGTGTATCGGCTGCCAGGAAGGCAATGCCGACACAGCAGAGTGGGCAGATTGGGGAGGAATAGGGAGCTGAGGATGGATGGATGATGAATAATGTTTCGGACGTACTTGGCGAGCTGACGTTGACGGCGTGGCCACGACACGACTGTCGTGGAGATGGAGCTGGTGCTGCTAGAAGTCGCTTATTTCACGCACACACACACACACGCGCACGCGCACTTTATGAAGGGGTGTACCGGCCGGTAGGCAATTAACGAGATAGTTCTAGAAGGTTCTGGAGCGAAGAGCTAATGGTATAACGCGATGTCACGGGCGGGCCGATCGGTGAAAACTCGGGAAAAAACGCTGCACGTCTATGCGGCGCTTAGTTAATTAAAACTATTCATAATACAGACTAAATATTTAAATGAAACAATTTTTGCGGATCTACTCGCGTTTATTTTACACATTACTTTTTAATGTTTATCCTAACGTATCGAACCCTTTGCAGGTCCGTGGTCACAGGGAGACAGGTGTTGGTTGTTTCATAATTAGTTAGTAGCTTGCATACCCTCATTTAAATGAGGATGAATCGTTGTTCTCTAGCCATAGCCATAGCCATAGCTCATCCCTAGGAATCATCCTTTTTTCTTCATCTTTAATCTCATCTTTAATTTTTCATTTTTATTCATTCACAATGAATCATCTTTAATTTCAATAGCAACGTGAGGCTATTGAAATTAAAAAACATCCTAATTTTAATAGAGAAGATGGTTGGAATCTACCACCAGCCTGGGATCCCATCATACAAAGACTCCAACACCATATTGCCAGACCAAAACATACTGTAAGCTCTTTCTGCGTAAAACGTAACGCATCTGATTAAATTTAAATGATGGTATGCAAGCTACTAACTAATTATGAGACCACAAACACCTCAGTCTCTCTGTGACCACGGACCCTGCAAAGGGTTCGAAACGTAAGGATAAACATTAAAAAGTAATGTGTAAAACAAATGCGAGTAGATCCGTAAAAGTTGTTTCATTTAAATGTGTAGTTTTCGCGTAAATTTTAGAAAACAATACAGACTAATTAGCTCATGATCTTACTACCAATTGCTTTAAGTAAAGAAGGAATAAGAATCCTAATAAGGTTTGGGTCAACATTACAAGTTACATTGTGATTTTCCCATTTTATGAGTGTGATAAGTGGAATGGGAATATTAAGGATTTTAAACATTGACTTTTATGAGGTGATAATAATAATTTTAAGCATTGACATGTCTATTTTAATGAATAGATGTTAAAAACTAATTATTTTTGCAGGCTGATAATGCCCATGATGCAATCATACAGCAAAGCTGGAGACTTCACTGTCAAAGGCAAACTCAAGTCTGCACTCATTGACAATGCTATTTACTACGGGTCATATTTGTTCATATGCGGTATTCTTCTCATATACTTGGCATTCCAGCCCAATGTATACCTGGATGGACCTAAGATAAAAGCCATAGCATCATCAGCGAGTAATACATGGGGTCTGTTCCTGTTGATCCTTCTGTTGGGTTACGCATTGGTGGAAGTACCCAGAAATTTGTGGAATAATTCAAAAAAGAACTATTCTCTTACATATAGTTATTTTAAAATGGCAAAGTTAAGCTCGGACAAGTGTGAAGCAGAAGAAACGGTGGATGAAATTCTTGATGTAAGTATACCAGAATAGCTACCAATATTTTTACACGCTCATTGTAGGAAAGTACACACCATTAAAATGCTGGATAATACCTTAGATTCGATGTTAAAAAAATACTATGTAAAAAGTTCACTTTAAATAAAAATATTTTAGGGGGTGCATCGCGGACGCAAAACTGCGAGTTTCAAGTATCTTTACGATAGCGAGCGAGCAGCGCGTGGCAGTGTTGTGACAACGGCGCACGACTACGAATACGCACGCACACTAATATCTGTACAGAGTAGGCTGGTGATTTAATTGGAGCAATGTTTACTTTCGTAAAATCATAGGCGTTTGGGTAAAAAATAATAAAAGTCTTAATATTTTCATATTCATATTTTTTAATTGAAAATTAAGACAACAGTGGCCTGCGGAATATCAATACAAACATTTTGATTCCAGATTATTGTTTCATGTGCTATATTTACAAAGTTTCTGAAGAAATAAGTTTTTAGATATCATTACTTTTACGTATTTTTCATGAAGTTTCTGGATATTTGTTTCAAATTCCAAGACCACCATGGCCTTGTGAAAGGATCAAGCTAATTTACTCTAGTTCTTTTAATATATATGACTTATTCAGCGCCTGGCACCAGTGACTTAAAAACACGTAAATTTTTGAAATTACGCGCGGCACCCCCTTAAGTAAATTGCTGTTAAAATCTCGAACATTGCACTAAACCTAGTACTGCATGTAATCTATGCAGGCATTTTTATCTTTATACTTAAATAATAAAATGTTTTCACAGAGCCTTCAATCTGCCATGAACAGAGTAGGAACCGACCACCCGTTACACCGTCACGTGGAAACCATAGTGCAGAAGTTGCCGATACAGCTAAGAGATCGGCTCAACTCTCGCGCGCCGCCTCACAGGCCCCCTCCGCTCTCCTTCATGTCTCTAGTCAACTTACACAAAAAGGTAGGTGTAACGAACTCCATCCTCCTTCCATATCGCTCTTTTCATATATGATATATATCTCATATATATATATACATATATGATAATAATAATATAATAAATAATGATAATATACATATATGATATATATATTCTTTCCATATCACATTTAAAAATTAAAATGAAACAACTTTTACGGATGTACACACGTTTATTTTACACATTAATTTTAATTAATGTTTGTTACCTGACGTTTTGAACCCTTTGCAGGGTCTCACGGAGTTGTTTCATTTCAATTCAATGTGTAGTGTTCGCGTAAACTTTAGAAAACAATATTAAAAAATAATTAGAAGTCAGAAAAGAATTATTTAGAAGTTTCCGCTATTCCTTTAATTTTAACTTATATAATTTTTTTATATTTTACTGACTACTATGAAAAATGAAAATGAAATGAAAATGTTTATTTACCAAAAATAATAGTAAGCGGTGTTACAGGAGTGTACAATGACTCCCACACTAGGCTAGGCCTGGCTCGTGGGGGTCAATTCTCTAGGGTTAGCAAGGGTAACAATGTGGCTATTCATTACAAACAATTATGATTAACAGCATGATTCTGACAATAACAAATCATAGATTTATTAATTATTGGACGGTGCAATGCGCAGATCTGGAGTGCATGTATGTAG
This sequence comes from Eudonia mercurella, assembly GCA_963082485.1. Taxonomy (NCBI): domain Eukaryota; kingdom Metazoa; phylum Arthropoda; class Insecta; order Lepidoptera; family Crambidae; genus Eudonia; species Eudonia mercurella. Next base: position 5,585,173 of record OY720026.1, read on the forward strand.
GATCGAGTTAAGTGCGTGTGTGGCTCAAGGTAGCTCAAGGTAGCCCTGCGATTTAATCGAATTCGATTAAATCGCAATTCGAATGATCGAATTCGAATTTAATCGAATCGAATTACTACTTGAACTACTTTAACTCGTTATTTACATTATAACAAAGTAGACAGCTTAAATAACATGCTCATTAGTAATTCACAAAATATAGATGTGTGTGTGATCTATCAGGAATAATACCTACCATCTTTTAATAATATAATAGTGACCATGTTAGTTTGGAAAGTTATTAAAAAGCAACTGATACCTACGAAATATTAAATTAACACTACTTCCGCAGACCATAAAAGCGCTACACGTGCTGCAGCGTACCGAAACCCAATGGGGGATGATGCTCGAGCGCATATTCCATTTGGAGGACGTCGCGTCCAACATGCGCTCGCCCGACAAGCGCTTCCAGCACAGTTTCCATACGCCGCAGCCACGGTTGCAGCGGATTGTCTACCCGCCTATAGTGGGTAAGTCGTCACAAATAGAATCAACGGGTGTATTAGTCTACCGGTTAGTGAACCTACCTGCTAAATCTAAGTCCCAGGTTCAAGAGACAAATATTTATGTGATGAATACAATACGCATTTAACGCCTCGGTGCTGAGTGACAAAGCGCTCGGTCTGACACCCGACGGTTACCGCTTCAATTCCCAGGTGGGTTACTCTTGAAACACAATTGCAATAATCAATTTCCAATCCCAAATCTAAAAAATCCAAATGTCACTCTTAAAAGCGATAATAGCGCTACATTGGAATTAAATTGCGTGGAAATTGAATGAACAAATTATTATCGAGATGGGGTGTTCCGAAATTGCGAAACATATCCCAATATCGATACATATTAATCGCATTGGAATTGTATTGAGATTGAGTTTGCGTCAAGAGTACCAGGTCGGGGAATATGTGTTGATTTTTCGGGTTATTGTACATTTGCCACAAAGTAAATTCGTCACAGAAAAAAGTATGTGTAAATTTGCCACACTTCTAGTTTATGAAGCAAAGGATCATAAAGGATTTTGTATGAACCCTGTCCCTACCCTACAACAGTCACGGGATACGTTTCAATTTGTTCATTGGGACTCAAAACAGTCTAAAGTACCTGTGTTAGTTGCAAAAACTATTGGGTTTATATATTAAAAAAAATATGTTTTTAATGGTTACTCTAAAATAAAAGTTACCTTATATGAAAACATTATAAAGATCACCATATTCTAATCCTTTTTATTGCACACAAAGAAAATGTGTAAGTGAAAAAGCAAAAATAAGTATATAAAAAAAAGCCAACGTAACCTAACCTAACCTTTTTTACCCTGGGGAAATCTGCTCTCAGACCGTCTCGACCGAGCTGTTGCAAGCGCCGGGAGGTGTGTGGGGATGGGCGGTGGTCTGCCCGACCCACTAAAAACCTAACCAACCTTACCATACCTTACCTTACATAACCTCCCACCTGCCTAACCCAACGTATTTGAAATATGTCGCCATAGTAAAAAGTTCTCTATTCTTACAGATGTTTCAAATGACACTTGTTTCAAATCTGTTGGATGGTGGGGACGTTTCTTTTCATTGTCCTTTGTGATATTTTAGTTTGGACCTGTGACGAACTTTCACATATTTTAATTGCATGTGGCAAATTTACTTTCAATGTATGGAGTGTACAAAAATGTGATTCAAATTCTTTTATTGCTCTATGTCTCTATGTTGTGTACATTGGTCTTAAAATTATAATTAAATTCAAACACAGGCCCTGAACAGGGCATTGCAACAAAATCAATTTGCGAAACATTAGAGTAAGTTAAATAATAAAATAAATAACAACTGATTACTATCAATATAAAAACGACACTAAATGCTGAAACTATTAACTTTAGTAGAATTTATTTCAACCAGGTTGGATAGAAAGTCACAGGTGGATGTTCTATATTTCGATTTCCGAAAAGCATTTGATAGGGTCAATAATGACATACTTCTGACAAAACTGAGCAATATTGGCTTTGCTCCAAGGCTTCTCCGCTTCTTGCGGACTACCTACGTGATCGTCAACAATTCGTCAGACTAGGTATCTACGCATCTCGACCCTGCCATACACGCTCTGGAGTAAATCAAGGCTCCATCCTAGGGCCTCTTCTTTTTTTACTGATGGTGAATGATCTACCTGCTGTCCTCGAACAAGCGTGCTGCTTGCTCTACGCCGATGACCTTAAACTCTTTCTAGAAGTTAGGTCGAATGATGACTGTGTGGCCTTGCAGCGTGATGTTGATGCTGTATGTGAGTGGAGCGTGGCCAACGGTATGGAATTTAATACGGCTAAATGTAGTGTAACGACATTTGGTCGAATGAGACACCCAATATTTTATGACTACAATTTAAATGGAAGCCGAAAACTACGACGAATTTGGGAGTCACGTTCGACCAAGGGCTTACATTCCATGACCATATGGTTGCTCTTTCTAAATAAAGAATCTTTTAGACGGTTAGGTTTCGTCTTGAGAAACGCTCGTGACTTTCATAACCATCATGTACTGCGCTCATTTACGCTGCATTGGTTCGCTGTAAGCTGGAAAGTAGCATGTGCGTTTGGAATCCACACGAAACAACTTACACACTCTTCTGGACAATTGGAAAAGGTCCAGAAGGCTTTTCTTCGTTATCTTTATAAGCGTATTTATGGATATTATCCGTTCATGCACCCTACTAAATTCCTCTTAGGTTGTCTGGGATATAACTCATTGGAGGTCAGACGGGAGACTCACCAAATTGTATCTTTGTGCAAAATTGTGCGTAGTATAATTGATTCCCCTGCGTTGCACAACGAGCTGTCCCGATTATATGTTCCTAGTAAGTACCATCGAGTAGAAAGCACAAGCTATTTGCTGTGCCAATGTGTCGAACTGTTGCGCGAGCCCGCTCCCCTGTTCCGCGTTCCTTGGCTGCGCTTAACGCTCTCCTGGACAGTAGCCCTGATTGTGATATATATATATAATCTTGCTTGAGTGCTTGTGGTTTTGTGAGAAGATGCATGTATGTTAATGTAGTTCTTAATAAACCTTTCATTTTATTTAACTTTAAGATATTTAATTATTGTAATTGGTTATGTAACCGATTTAATTAATTATTTAATTAAACCTCATAGTAACGACATACCTACTTATTCTATTTCTAAATATCGTCACAGCTAAAAAAATAAACGTCATGGATGGGTAGTAGGTAAAAAATGTTGATTAATAACGTAAAGTGATGGTTAATTTCGGCGAGTTTAATCAACACTTTCTACTCTATAGCAGCTATTTCGGCGAGTTGGATGAAGGCACAATAGCATATTTGGGAGTCCACTTGACCCGGCATGTCATGGCGTGCGGGCTTGAATCTCGCTCGTGGAATTTTTTCAATCTTATTCTTAAGGGGGTGCAGCGCGGAATTTGAAATTGTACGTGTTTTTAAGTCACTGGTGCTAGGCGCTGAATAATTCATAAGACTGTATAAACATTAAAAGGACTAGTGTAGGTTAGCTTGATCCTTTCACAAGGTCATGGTTGTCTTGGAATTTTAAACAAATACCCAGAAACTGCATAAACATTACGTAAAATAATGATATCTAAAACTTATTTCTTCAGAAACTTTGTAAATATAGCACAAATGAAACAATGATTCGACATCAAAATGTTTGTATTGATATTCCGCAGGTCACTGTTGTCTTATTTTTCAATTAAAAAACATGAATATAAAAATATTAATACTTTTATTATTTTTTACCCAAACGCCTATGATTTTACGAAAGTAAACATTGCTCTAATTAAATCACCAGCCTACTCTGTACAGATATTAGTGTGCGTGCGTATTCGTAGTCGTGCGCCGTTGTCACACCACTGCCACGCGCCGCTCGCTCGCTATCATAAAGAAACTTGAAACTCGCAGTATTGCGTCCGCGCTGCACTCCCTTAAGTTTATTTGAATTTCTTACTTTTATTTTTTACTTTTTACGCAAATAAACTAAATGCAAATGTTGCTTGTTCCAGAGTGGTACTGGGAGTGCTGCATGCGCCAGTACTTCCTGAAGAGCATGGCGGTGGTGACGGGCGCCATGTCGCTCATGATCATCTGGTCCGAGATGACGTTCTTCTCCACTCGGCCCGTGCTCTCGATCTTCGCGCACATAGTCTCCGCTACAAAGAACACTTACAACTACGCCGCGATACTGGTCAGTTGTTAACATTACCGGTTGTACAGTTAGCGTCAAAATGGTCAAAGCGTTCAAACCTATAACATTTGACAAATTTCAACCTTATCTCAAGTTATTAAGTTGCACTTTTATTTGTTCTCAAACGTTAATCAAAAGTGTACCTGTCTAATGTTCAGATAATTTTACAGGTTTGAACGATCAGATCACTTGAACACAATACATGGCGTATACAACAAGGTGTGGTCAAAATTAAAAGATCTATAGTTTATCCGATCTAGATCTTGTATGCAGAGTTACTAAGGCATAGTTATTAACTTTAACATGTTATGAAATTTTTTATTAAATATGTCGGCGGCGAGGTTGGGTTGTAGGTAGGACGGTCGAGCAAACTCTGATTCGTCGATAACACAGTTCATCTTGGATCTTCAAAATAAAGACGCAGTCGTTTTCCTTACAGTCACTTTAATGTTATTTAAACATCACAATTAAATTATTTAGAAACAGTCGCCAGATGCAAATGGATTTTAGAAACGAGGTGAGTTCTGCGCGTGCGTACTCTCCGACCGCTCCCGTTCAAATGTCCCATCAAATGTCCTCAGTCCGTTGTCGCGCCAACTGACGTTGACGTTTCGCGTACCATAGAGCATAGGCTGCGCAGACCACACTAAGTATTGTGTAGACTATACTGTCGTTTCTAAGCGATGCTAGCGCCACGTCTCCGACAAATATTTATATTGTGACGTCACATAAAAATAAACAAGTTACAGCCCTAGAGGTTTAGTAACCTCTGTGTTCTTACATTTATGATTACTGCTGCTTGCTTATGCGCGCCTGACGTGCATGACTTTACTAATATAAATATTTTATTTAATATTGCATGACAAATTAAAGTTAATAGTTATGTCTCAGTAACAACACGTATAAGATATCTAGATCGGATACGCTTTGGATCTTTTCATTTTGAATTACCATAGCAGCGACAGAGTAAAGCGCTTCACTTGTATTAACAAATGATAACTTTGAAGATATTTTTACAACACCGCCTATCGCGCATCGTTTGAAATACCTTCACTTAATTGTTTTTACTTTATTTAAGTTGTATAAAACTTTAGTATAAAGGTCTGGTTAAACATTTCAATCGAGGTACTTAAACTACTTATTTTTTTATTTTATGAGTTAGGAGTGTTTAACTGTTTAGTAATTTCCTGTGTAAGCATCTATCTATATAAGAACAGCCTATAGATAGATATATGCTTACACAGGAAATGCCTTATCACCCTGCCTTAACGAGGTCTTAGGGTCTACATACACCGACCGCTTGAGCAGTCGTAGTGGAGCTGCCACCGAGCTGCTGACCGCCCGGAGCAGTCGCAACTGCTTGAGTGATTCCATGTATGTTTGTGAATAGAAGACTGTAGTTCACTATGCAGTCGCAGCTTGAAGCAGCCTTTGTCTTGCCGCCCTAAGTTGTATTGATCAGAGAACATTTAAACAGGTAGCGCATTTCATTTTTTAGCTGTTCACAAAAGAAATATAAATTTTAACCGCCTTTGTGGTCTAGTGGCTAAGACCACCGGTTTAGACCCAGAGATGGTACAGGGTACATGTTTGTGTACTCGGTTTGGTTAGTGGTATGGCTTGTTTATCTGCCTGGCTAGCTACCACCATCTTATTTAAATATGTCGCCATAACATCAATGTTTGTAGCATTGTTGTGTTCCGGCAGCTAGAGACAAGATAGCCAGTGCCTCACTAGTTGAGGATCCCGGGTGAAGTGCGCTTCCTTAATTGGCCTTATCATCACTTTAAGTGATGATAAGGCCAATTAAGGTAACATCAGGTGAGATCAAGGCACTGTGCTTACCCGTTAATATAAAAAAAAAAAATTCCGTTTCAGTGGATATCGACCATTACTATTGGGTACGTATTCTACTGCGCGTACTCGACGGTGCTGAAGATCCGCTTCCTGAACCTGTACTACCTGGCGCCTCACCACCAAACCAACGAGTACAGCCTGATCTTCTCCGGCATGATGGCGTGCCGGCTCACGCCCGCCATGTGCCTCAACTTCCTGAGTCTGGTGCATATGGACGCGAGGATGCATAGCAACGACCAGGGGATCATTGTGGAGACTTCTTACACTAATGTAAGTGTTGTGTGTGGGTGTGTGTGTGTGTGTGTGTGTGTGTGTGTGTGTCTTTTTATATTAAAAGGAGGCAAACTAGCAGGCGGGTCACCTGATGGAAAGTAACCAAAGTAATTGCAGATGCGTTGCCGGCCTTGAAGGAGTTGAATTTTGAGGAGGGAGTAGGAATTGGGAGGAGGGAGGGGTGAGAGATGGGCCTCCGGTACCTTCACTCACGAGACGAAACAACAGCAACGAGTGCCATTGTTTCACGCCGATATTCTGTGAGAGGGTGGTATCACGCCGGGCGAGCCGGCCCATTTTGTGCTGCAACGCAGCGTGGCTCTCAGGCAATCTAAAAATCGAATAGTAAAAAAATTATAAGCTAAAATTTTACTAGAAAAAAAAAGAATTAGGTTCCTGAGCTACGAGGATCGAGCCACGATTGCTTGCAGTCAACCTAAGAAAGCAAAAAAAGTCGCGATGCTCTCGAGCCCTTTTTTTTCCTTTAATTGATGGCTTTGTGCGATTAGCACATTTAGCCAGTGTCAATATGATATGAATATAATGTCAAGTGTTTTCTAATAAGTAATACTTATAAAAACAATATTTCTTTCCTGTATGATGATGATGTCATATAATAATGAGTGATACTAAAATGAGTAGTGAGAAATGATATACCCCCCAACCCCTCGAGTATCTCAGTAAAGATGTGGGGCTTCACTAAGTCCTCGGGCGGATTTCTTGAGAGAATTTGAAAAGTGGCTTTGCACTGTTTTGTTTCATTTGCCAACACTCATGCACACTCACAAACACTTTCGACATAACACAAATTTTAGAAAATAAAACAAAACCGCAGACATGACTTCACTTTCCCGCCAAGTAGCCTTGAGTCCCTTTAAAACGTTAGCCGTCACCATCAGATCATGGGCCACATGGAGGTGCTGGGTATCGTGGCGGGCGGGTTCAACGTGTACTTCCCGATGCTGGTGGTGCTGCTGTGCGGCGCCACGTACCTGTCGCTGGGCAGCCGGCTGCTGTCGCTGTGCGGCTTCCAACAGTTCGTGGGCGACGACGAGCTCACCGGGGACCTGGTCGACGAGGGCAGGGAGATCGTCAAGCGAGGTGGGTACTTCGCTTAGTACGGGCACGGCTAAAAGGGTGTAGAGAATACATACATTTTTAAATTTTATTTGTGATATTTTTTTTGAGTGATTACTGAATCTCAACGGTGATCTAAAAAAATAGAAGAATAACACTATGAAATATATTTGTTTTTGATTAATTTCAAAATTAAGTTCGATACTTTTTAGTGTCGAAATAGTTAGCGATCACTTTGAATAGGAATGGGTTGGAGCGCTCTTAACTAATATTGTGTGAGAATTTGTCACCGGTTTAAATATCACTATCCTCATATTAAGTGCCAATAAGGCCGGAGGTGACAGTGCGCTTTACTTGGAACCCTCAACCGCAGAAAAACTGGCTAACTGTCGAAACTCGACAACTCTACTATTTTTTGTAATGGCAACAGAAGATGGTGATAGTTAGCCAGGCAGTCTATTAATTTAATTCTTAATGTAAATTTTATATAACTATTTAAAACAGCTTAAGTGTAGCAATACGCACTTAAAATAAAAAAGTAAAAATTTACTATAGCGTTGTGTTATCTTTGTGGTATTCATCTGCAAAGATGAATCTGCATGTCCATCGGTTGCAATGATGGTTGGATAGGAGATTGGCACTAATGTCGCTTTAAAGCATTTCAAAAAAACAAAAAGCAGTGGAAAAATGCAGTGCTTACGTCAGCCTTCCCGCTAGCATAGCGGTCAGTGCAGCCGCCCGGATTGCGGAAGACCCAGGTTTGATTCCTGGCTGGGTCGGGTAGGCATTTAATTTTTACACTATATTTTATATAAATATTTAATTAAATTGTGTTATTTATTTTAGAAAAACGCAAGCGTCAACGCGCGGAAGAGGCGATGTCTCGGCGCCGCGACCACAACACGCGCTTCTCCAACTACCGCAGCGCGCGCGACGAACGCGACGGAGGTAACATCACGGCGATGACTACGCACATTGCTCACTAACATTACGCATACTATTCATCAACTATACCCACTTTTTATGAGCTACACACGCTGTGCATAAGATATACTCAGACTCACTATACATTATCTAAACCAGGGGGTCGACCGCCTAACTCTCTCGCTTTCGATCGCTTTGAAGGCGAGGCGAGGAGGAGGCGTCATCTTGTCATTTCGAAAGCAATATCGAAAGCTATAGGCTATAGCTATAGCTATAGCTATGGTTAGTAACGTTATTTCTATAAAGGTAATTTGCTACCGGTAATGCAGGTGACGTTATCTAGAAAGGTATCGCTACTTTTTTCGTTAAGTATTACGCTTTAGCCAATCTGCGTAGAGCGGTTAGTTAATTTACCTGTAAAAATGTCACCTAGGTAATGATACCAAGCTTACCGTTAGTTTTTGATGTGTAACATCTTTCCGCTCGATTCTATAAAAGCAATTTGTGGGAGTGATTTCGTGAAATGGGACGGAAGTATGTGTAACATTATAACAGAAAGTCGGAGAAGCGCGCGAGTGCGCGTCATTTTGTAAATTTAAAATCGATATTGTGAACATGACATATTATTATAATATGTGACATATTGTGTCATTTAACTATCAAAGGTCATTTTGACATATCAAATGTCTTCTAATGAGTATTTACTGCATTTATTTTATAGTTAAAAAATTATGTAATACCTGACCCATTTTTTTCAGAATATAATGTTAAAATTGCTTATTACTAATCATACGCGACTACTGTAAAGCTCGCTCGTTTTTTTTTAACGGTATTTAAAGCCCTGATCTAAACACTTGATTGCTTATATACTATTTATTGACCATACACACTATTCATTAACTACACTCAATGTTCATTAACATTAAATAAATAAAATAAATAAATTAACTACCCACACTATTCGTTGTACTAACACCACTGTATTAATAAATCTGTAAATAGAAGCACACTTTTCCTGATATCCTAAACCACTGAGAAACTTGTTATCTTCTGGTTCGGGTTCAAATCCCGATCGTGGAATTTTTTCCAATACTTTCACTTGTTTCAAGATTGCAGTAGTTAAAATCCAGCAACCCGCTTTTCTAGCGTGGTAAAACATGCTTCATGTAAGAAAGCCTGAAATGAGCTATATGATTTATAAATAACACTAATAAACAGTGATCGGAATAGGTAGAGCCATTTTTTGTACTTGCCATATGTTGTATTAATATGGACATTCCCGAAATATTGTCGATAAACAATTTGAATGCTGTAGAAATAGACAAAAACAAGTGCGTTCTTCTAGCGGCGGAGCCCGCTATTGTATTCTTTTGTTTCCAAAAGCCGTGTTGCGCGGCAAAATCGTGCGGCGACATTGCGCGTGTGCGCAATGGTAATTGGCAACGCGTCGCTAATGTAAGTTTGACAACGTCGTGGCGCCCACTGCCAATACGTAAGACAAGCCTTCTTTTATCATGTTTATAAAAAAAGTTTCAGTTAGAATCTCGCGTAATGTCCTTATTAACATCAACGTTTACGGTCAATGAACCAAAATAGCTCTACCTATTCCGATCACTGCTAATAAATGATTGTTTTATTTTTACGCTTTCTTATCTCTATGTCTCACCCAACTTCCAATTGTTAATGCTATGAGTTATTTTGCATGTTTGTCACGTTTCAGCCCGCACCGGGCTACTAAACGACGTGGACTCAGATTACTATGTGACCACGAGTCCCGACAGAAACGCCCCCAGCGCGCCCGCCACCGACTACCAGCGCGCCGAGCTGCCGTACAACCGCCCCGATATGGCCTTGGAGGACGAAATCGAAGAACGCTTCGGCAAAAGCACCCAATCAGCGTTGAGAACGGAGTTTGACGAACCGCGCAGTAAAATGACGATGCCTCAAAGAGGACTCTTCGATGACGTGTAATATGCAATATATGTTTTCTGGTGTCGTCAATAAGGATTGTTTTTGATTAATATTTATTGGTTAATTCGTGTAAGATGAGCTTTTATTGTAGATATGTTGCGACGCTCCTGATTAGTTTCGTGTGGCGAACGTTTGACAGCTATTATTTGTGACTACAAATCCAATGGAAGTATTTGAAAATCATGTTTTAAACATTTATTGACATTTGAAGGCTCATACAACTCAATAAGTATATTATGTAATAGAAGAATTTAATTAAAGTTGATAATCTACAAAAATGATTTTATGTGCAATGATTTACGGGTTCGTTTATAGAAGACTTGGAACTCTCATTTACTTTAGTGCTAAAGTAAAGCCAAATGAGTATCTTAAAAATATGGTGTTAACAAAAATATGTATATACTAAATACTATGCGGTATTTTTAAACAATGTATGACTATGTTTATTAATTGAAGAATACCTTTTCACCGTCATTATCTTTTTAGTTCTTGAAAAGTTTCTGTCAACAGAGAATTAATCATCCTCTGATTCAGATAGATCAGATTTAGTACAAAATCTAAAAGGCCAAATTCTCGTTTATTTGACGCATATTTTTTCTATAAGAAAAATAACATTGCAATATTTTTCTTATAGTTACTGTTAAGATGATATTATAATAATGTTTAGTTATCGCATGTTTTGACCGCATTAGCGTTTGTGAAAATAAACAGTTTCACTGCGCATTACGAAGCTCGAAGCTTAAGTGATAAAAAATAATTTTAGGTGATGTGAATGGCAAAACGTAGAACTAACGTAAACTTAGTAAAATCCATTTGGCATAATAATAACGAGGCCTTGAGTCCGTTACAAATTTATAGTCTTTAGGTATAATAACGATGAATAGTATTAATAAATTATGTTAGTTAAATTATAAGTAATATTGATAACTTATATGCGATTTTTATTTGTGTATATTAATTTGGAATAAGTTGTTGTGTAATAATATGTCAAAATAATATATTAATTCGGCATTAGTGTTATTTATCGGCGTTCACATTTTTATTATAAGAAAGCTTTTAATAGTCTAACTTTTTGAGTGTTAATTAACTTTGATGTTTAACATAATCTAACTACTGATTTATTTTATTACTTTTACAGCTAAAATAGCCGAACGCTATTACATATTATCAATTTGTTCGGGGCAAATAAGTTGTTAAACTATCTTGGTATTTAAGATAAACTAACCATTTTGTCATATTATTAGGGTACGGCTTTGTGCAAACGACAATTTTATTGATTCAGACAAAAATAGATACTTCGCCTACTTAATAAGACTTATTTAAAATTAATTGTCACAATTTTTGACCATTTAGTTCAATTCGATAAATTTTATGCTGACATATTAATGTAATAGATCAAACTGGTGAGACAGTGAAATTGACATTCCACAATCAGTAAACTGAAATGCCCTGAAATTCAATAAATTAAAAGTACTTTTTTACTAATGGCTTGTCCTAGCGAACTGTCTCGACACAATGCTCCATATAGTTTCTACAAGTGTCTACTCGCACTAGGTTAATGCACTCTGCACGTGCCTTCGTCATAAGTTGTAGCAGTGGATTCAAGTCGCTCAATATCAGTGGCGATAAACGATTCATAATACTAGTAATTTAAGCAGGCGATAGTTCTTTGTATTTTTATATAGACATGCCCTCATAAACTATTGCAATTAAATGAGATTACTTAGCTCTTCTAATGTTTATGCTTTTAATGAAAAAACGGCATCTACAAGTTTCGTAAACCTCTTAGAAATAATTATTTAATTTATGTAGTCGTGCAAATAACGTGGCAATTAGTGTACAGTCGGCCAAACAATTTGGCCACTATCTTAAGATAGGCATTCGGTTGCACATGCTTTAAAAAAGAAAGTCCTAAAAAACTACTGACAACACGTATATTTACCAAAGCGAACTTGTTATTTTCGAAAACTTCTATCAAACTTAGTGATTAGTGTGTTGGCTGACTGTACCAACTAAGAAACATATCGTAATATTAATAAAAACTTCAAATTTCTTATGAATTCAGTTTATTCCGTGCGCCTTGTCTTTTTCTTTTAAATTAAATTTATAACTAAAAGAAATATACAAAGCTCTCGAATACTTGAAATAGGTTTATTAGACGTTTTTATGAATAATACGGTTATACTTTGCAGTAAGAATAAATGTACAGTGTTAGCAAAATATAATTTTATTTATGTAACAATTGTGTGAAAAATTTATTTAACTTTATAGGTTATTTCGCTTAGTCTGTTTTTAGTAGTATTCGATATCAAGTGATGACGATCACTAATATAAACTACCAATATGAAATAGATACTTACATGCACATCAAAATGAAACGCTATATGGATGAAAGCTTTTGCAGCATTCTTCGGACACCAAGCTAAAAATATATATATTTTATTTTAATAGGTACAAAATCAGCTAACAGGCTAAAAAAATAAAAATAAACAATAAATTTAAGTACCAGTCATCACACCACTCCTCATCAATCTAGGGCATTGATCAGACAAAAAAATAAAAGCGTTGGGCGCACGTAACCTGCGTAAATATGTAAATAGATTATGATATAGCGGTTGACTTTATAGAAATTTCACACGCCCAACGATTTTATTTTTTTGTCTGATCAATGCCCTAGCTTGATGAGAGTGATGTGATGACTGGTACCTAGGACCTACCGACTTATTTTTTAGTTTATAGTACATTGTCTACATCATTTTTTTAAATCTTTATTTTTATTTTTTTAAAACCGTTTAACTTAAAAACAATATATTTTCAAGTTTTTAGTTTTTTTTTCATAGTGTAATCTATTCTACTAATCAAGCCCTTTCATTTGATACCCATATTGAGGTAGTAGTGATAAAATATAATTATGTAACCCGCCATTATGTAGCGGCAGCCATCTTGGATGTATTGAATTATATTGTTATTAGAACTAAAGGTGTGTACTAAATTTCAGATCAATCCGTCAACAGGAAGGGGGTCAATTACTAGATTTGACCCAAACAAATAAATAGAGCAAGCTTAATAAAACAGTTTAAAAACAATGTTCAGTTATTACTAAGGTCACAGTACATTAGTAAATTGATCTTTCACAATAAACACTAGCGGTGCCCGCCCACGACAGACTTTGTAGGACCGATAACCGGACCGATATTTTTGCTGAGGTTTTCTCATCTATTTAATGACAAACTTTTTGTAGGACGTGTGCGTTGCAACATAGAAATCCATACGTTTCATTTACACCGACAAAAACATCAGTCGCCGATTATCAGACGTGGGTGTGGGCACTAAAAATACTCAAGAGTGTAACAGTTTTATTTAGTAAGTACCTACTTAAAATGTTGAATATACGAGCTTAACACGAGTTGATCCATATAGTGTTTCATTTTAGAATACCTAAGCTTAAATAGATATAATTAAGTACACATGTGTAAACGAAAACTCGCACTCGCAAGTATCAAATTGTCTTTGTCGATCTATAACTGTTACTTTATATTTCATTCCATAGATTTATTTGATGCATTAGCATTAAACACCAATGTGATAGATAACGTATGTGTATATGTTTAATTTGAATATCCTATTTACTTTTGTATCCCTTCCTTGTTCCCTCAATTATGCTCTTTATGTATTATCCAAATAAAAGTATAGCGAATATAAGATTATAAACTTCCCTGATGAGTTTGAACATAAAAACTAAAACTACATCTATACTTCTATACAAATCTATACTAATATTATAAAGCTGAAGAGTTTGTTTGTTTGGTTGAACGCGTTAATCTCAGAAACTACTGGTTCGAATTGAAAAAAATGTTTGTCTTGAATAGTCCATTTATTGAGGAAGGCTATAGGCTATATTACATCACGCTATGACTAATAGGAGTGGAGCAGCAATGAAAAAGGTTGCAAAAACGGGAAAATATATTTTAACGCGGGTGGAACCGCGGGGCACAGTAATACAATTAAGCTGAAGAGTTTGTTTTTCTTTCCATGCGCTAATCTCTGGAACTACAAGTCTAAAAATAAAAAATAAAACATTAAATAAAAGATCATTATTTATTACATATTTGAGTCAATTGGAATAAATTACAAACAATCACTTTACTATTTAAAATAGACTTTAATGTTATCTACTTTTGTTCTTATTTCGTGTGACGAGTCTTTCGATAGATCTTGATAATAGTTTTGGTAAATACTTTTCAGCTTATTCAGTTCTTCGGTTTTATTTAATTCTGGAAATAATAATATTTCATTAGAAACGGAATTAAATTTAATTTCATACAAGATGATGTAATCTAATTAAAAATCTATACCTTTTAACTGTTTGATTACAATTTCCAAGATATTTAGGGCGTCTCTCCTATGCCTGACTTGGTTGCTGTTTTCTGAAAATCAAAACGCAAATCGATTAGTTAATGAAAATGTAACACGGGACGAGTGACTCACTTTTTCCGCTCGATGGGGTTGCATAATTTTATTGCTTTTCAAATTTTAAGGACACAAAAGAAGCGTCTTTTGGTTACAGGAATGCATGTTTAGGTCAAATAAAAAATAGGTTAATGTTAAAAAAAATTGTCACGATATTATTTATACGTTTAGCGTCTTACAAATAAACAAAGAATAAGCTTCGAATAGTTATTGCGTGTTTTGTCTCTTTTTCTCTAATTTGAAATGGGTAAATTTTTTTTAGACCCTAAGCCTACCAAATAAATTAAATGACTCCAAAAAAAATAAAACGCCTTTATAAATATATAATATAATACAACAGAAAGAAAAATGACCAAATTGAAACTCGAGGCATAAAATATTGGTGTTATCTATTTGGTGACAAAATAACATATTTGGTCTGAAATGCAGTTAAAAGCTATTCATATATTTTTAAAGCATTTAATAAAAATATTAATTGTATCCTTTTTATAATATTTTAGAAAACAATTTGGTGATCATTTATCCGTTTTGGTAAGCGTTTCGAATTTTATTGGTAGTAAAATTGATACATTTTTGGTAGGCGTTTAAACAAGCCATTTGAAATTATGTTTACATGACAGAAACAAAACACGAAATAACTATTCCGACCTTATTCTTTGTATATTTGTAAGGCACTAAATGTTCTGGAATGATTTTCTTTTGTTGTCATTTTCCTTTTTCTCGTTTTCATAACATGATCGAATGGCGAAAAAAAATAGCAAAGCATACTCACTGAGCGTGTAGTCAACGATATTGGCAACGTGCCCCATGACAGTGGCGATGGCCTTGTCTCTATCGGCGACGGCGACGTTGTCGGTATCCATGGGCTCGACGGTCAGCACCGCCAGTCGCTCCAGCACGCGCGCCACTGACGTCAGTATAGCCAGCTGGGTCGACCGCGAGCTGCTTGGGTATGATTGAGAGCAGTGCTCGAAGAACACGTCTTGGTATTTCTCTGAAATGGATGGAGTCTTGTTAAATGTGTACTAGACCCGATCTGAAGGCAAGAGTTGACAAAAAGTGAATCTTTGAATAGGCATGATGACAATAATTGAAAAATGGACCTATAATGTCCAGAAATATATACTATTTACAATGAATAAGATATTTCTGCTGAAATTAAAAGTTTAGTAGGAAAAAAATGCAATTTTAAAATAATAATTTAAATTTCCCCCTAAAACGCTTGTTAGTGTCATGGCGTCGCTTGTGACGTCACGTTTGAGTAATCAAAACGTAAACGCGCTGCGCTCGTGCAAGAATTTAGTTATTTTGTGTTATTAAATATGAATTCGAAAGTGTATAGGTGGTGTGGGGTCCCCCAGTGTGAGAATACATCCATAAAAACTCCTAATAAGCTATTTGTGTTCGTTCCTCAAAATAAAACAATACGAAACAAGTGGCTTAAACTTGCAAGGCGAGATTCAAAAGGAATATTGCCCAGTGCTCACCTTTATTTTTGTGAAGATCACTTTGACGTAAGTTTTTACATACTTTTGTAGATTCTAGTATATAGTATTTGGTAATAATATTTTGTACGAGGTCTAAATGTAAAAATATAAACAATCTATTTCGACGTTAGGTTTCATCTCTCATTGCTTTGATATGTATTACGTATTTTATTCATATTTCAGTTACCTAATGATATGGATAATTATATGGAACTCAAATTATAAAGTTTTTAATTATTATTAATATACTTACATAGAAGTTTTAACATTTCTAAATTCTGCTGAAAAAAAGTCTTTATTTGATGACAAAAACTCTCCCAGCATTATTATGTCGATTCTAGGCAAATTAGCGCTGTTTGCCTTAGTAAATCCTTGATCCATGATTCGTGTTATTTTATATTCGAATTAATAATATTCACACTCAAATAGTACTCGGTATTTAAACAAAAATAATAAAAACACAAGATGTTCGTGCGTGTTGCGTATGGGTTTACTCAAGCGTGACGTCATGCGCTCTGATTGGTGTTCAAGATATCATGGCGGATTGCCTTATTTTGTAGTTTTATTTTATAAAAATAAATATTAATCACACTTATAATAAAAAAAAACAATGCGTATTTTATATTCCAAGCTTCAAGTTTTATTCAATAAATATAGTATTTTAGTAGTTTTTAATTACTGTCATCATGCCTATTGTAGATCTTTTTACAATAACAAAACTTACGGTTATGTAATGAGTGTATGTTTTTGTCTGACACTGTAAAAACAATTTTAGTTGGGCGAAAATGACACAAACTTACGAATAAACACTTTTTTTTTAAATGTTTAAATCTTGACTCTAAACAATTTTAATATTTTTTTTTGGTTACAATACAAGGCTAAAGTGACAAATACGTTGTCAAAATTGTGCATTGACAGAACAGTCACGAAATTTTATTGAAATTGAATTTTTAGTTAAAAGTGGTAACCTAATTTTATGGTCAATGCAAACAAATAAGTTTGAACTTGTACGTAAAGCCATTGGTCCCGGCTGTATTAGCAATCGTTAACACCACCAATGGACAAGCGTGGTGGTTTATGACCCATTCTTCCTGTGATTTTTTCATCCTTAAGGAATACTCATACCCCAGCAGTGGGGACATAAAATGAGCTGGTGATGATGATGAGTGTTTACCTTGAGTGGCGGGGTCCTTGGGCCAGGCCTTGGCCAGCAGGTCGTAGGCGGCCTCCTTGAGCGCCGTGAGCTGCTCGCGGCGCTGGCGGGCGCCTTCGTTGTCTTCTTCATCAGACTCCTTGCCCACTGACGATTCGTCCTGGAAACAATATGGCGTGATACCGGAAGTTGTCGCGCTCGTACAAATTCAGTAATTGTCAGCGGTGTCAAGTCAACAGATACGTGATGAAATTAAATAATATGCAGAAATTCATGTCTTGCTCACAATTACCGATGAAAGTATTTCTATCCAAGAACATAGATGACAATTTGGAAATTGTTTAGTTAAACTTACTCGTAATTGTAACAATAAAAAAAGGCTGATATCGATTCGGTAACCAATTCTATACAAACTACTTTCTGAGTGTACGTATACAACGTGTATCAGACAGGTTCAGCCACAATGCAGGGTTTCAAATTATCCCTAGTATAGACCCTTTCTATAAATACCCTAGTAAGATAAGCGCCATTTAATTTGTTTTTGCATTTACAAACAAAGTTAATCTGTCGTTAATTTAAAATCAAAACAAGCTAAACCCATCACTAGCAGGGTCATGAACTCTGTATGGTACACTGCCTACACTGCACCTCCTGTTTGTAAAATTGCGTGCCCTAGTTTTGGCCGCCACGCCCCCTACCAGGCGCACAGTTTTACAAACAGGAGGTGGTACTGTAGTTCGCAAAACCTAAGACGGCACATTTTGTTTGTCGGGTTGTTTGTCGGCAGTTACTTGGCGGCATTTTTTGTTGGATTTGTTAGATTGATAAAACAAAGACAGATAAAGTAAGCAGCTATTTTACTTTCGTGATTTAATATTTTGTATTCAGTAGCTACCTAAGTAATTATCATCAAAGTAATAAAAAAAAATCATTTTACAGCCACATTATTTTGAGTCTAACGTAGATAGGTACGCTTACCTACGAGTAGGTACCTACATAGGTCCTTGATTAAAATGACTTCAAAGCAAAAGAAAGCGAAGCACTGAGGTTTAGTGTAGCACCCTGATATTCCTGATACTCCTGATTACTTAGAAATGCCATATTAACTTAATAGGTAGTCGAATCGAAACCGAACAGCAAAAAAACGAAAAGTATGTGTGCACTCTGAAAGCTTTCACAAACGACTGCGAAAAAATTATAGGCAAACAACCCTAAGGCGCCGCCTACTAGAACTAGAAGTTGCTCTTGGTACTTTTTAGGGCTTTTTAGGGATCGAAAATAATTATTGTGTTGATAATAATTGTGAATTATTGACAGATAAGCTTAGATAAATTTTTGTATTAATAAATGTCAAACATAATCGAATCATGGCTGTCTTAACCACTACGCTACCAAGGACTGGTTTTATCCATCGATATTTGTCAGTGCTTTATCAGATCTTAGAAGTTTGCACTTCTTAGATATTTTAGCGTTATTTTAGCGTTTCCTAACACTTAGATAATTTGTTGCATTGTAAAAGTTCAGGTTCATTCAACTCAGGCGGGAATCGAACTATGCAACTTTTGCAATCCGGGCGGCTTTTTTTCAGTGCAGTGCAGTAACTTGCAATGATTTTAGACTAGTAGGTAGACATTTATCTGCCCACTTGCAGTGCTAGTAACTACAAACCCCCACATTCTTAAAAATTATTTAAGCATAATTTAGTTAATAATTGTTTTGTCTCCTTTCCTCAAATTCAAAATGACGTTTGTGTGACGTTGACAAAACAATATTTAACTAAATAATGTTTAAATAGTTTTTATGAATAAGGGGGTAATACTTTCCGAAGTCACAGAATACAAACCTAATAGTACCGATGTCACAGAATACTACCAAAGTGTAAACAGGCTTATGCGCTGCGAAACACCACTCACTGGCATTATGTAGGTATTATTTTTACGGTTGTTACTATTAATTTAGTCAATTGGTGATAACATCTTCCATCGTAAGTAAGTAACGTAAGTTTTATTTAGTACTTATGTCACAGATGTTTAAAAATGTTATTCTTATTATCATTACATTATTGTAAACAAAAACGAATGTTTTAAGTACTGAAACTTTGTGTGACACGACATAGTTAAACTTAGTTTACCTATTGTTTTCTAAAGTTTACGCGAACACTACACATTTAAATGAAACAACTTTTACGGATCTACTCGCGTTTATTTTACTTTACATTATTTAATGTTTATCCTGACGTTTCGGATCCTTTGCAGGGTCCGTGGTCACAGGGAGTTTAGTCTCCCGTCTACTCTCGCGAGTAGATCCGTAAAAGTTGTTTCATTTAAATATTTAGTTTACCTAATAAAATTTCATACAAATAGTTAGGATTTCAGGATTTATTAAAAGCGGTTAGAAAAATAAAATGAGCTACAGAACCCTTTAAGAAAAAAGACGCACGCGCATGCTTTCTTGTGACTCCGCCCATACCAGGAATTGCCCCTGGTACTTTTTAGGGATCGAAAATTAGACTTAAGTTACCCAAACTAGCAATTTTTAAAATTAGTAGGTAAGTCATTTTTTTATTACTGTTCAAATTATTAATTAGTTGCGCGCGGGGTAGTTATGCGGAATAGGTACCTACGTTACGTAGCGCTAGCGCAGGCGAGTGTTTTCGCGTTTGGTTTAATCAGTTTAAATTATTCAGTTAAAACTAATTAAAAATGTTATTCTTATTATCATTACATTATTGTAAACAAAAACGAATGTGTTAAGTATTGAAACTTTGTGTTATACAACATAGTTAAACTTAGTTTACCTAATAAGATTTTATACAAATAGTTAGGATTTCAGGAATGCTTACATTTTATACCGGGTCAATCAAAGCGATTAGAAAAATAAAATGAGGTACAGAACCCTTTAAGAAAAAAGTCGCACGCACACGCATTCTTGTGACTCCGCCCATACCAGGAATTGCCCCTGGTACTTTTTAGGGATCGAAAATTAAACTTAAGTTACCCAATTTTTAAATTAGTAGATAAGTAATTTTTTTATCACTGTTCAAATTATTAATTAGGCGCGCGCGGGGTAGTTATGTGGAATAGGTACCTACATTACGTAGCGCTAGCGCAGGCGAGTGTAATCGCGATTGGTTTAATCAGTTTAAATTATTCAGTTAAAACTAATTAAAAATGTTATTCTTATTATCATTACATTATTGTAAACAAAAACGAATGTGTTAAGTATTGAAACTTTGTGTGATACAACATAGTTAAACTTAGTTTACCTAATAAGATTTCATACAAATAGTTACGATTTCAGGAATGCTTACATTTTATACCGGGTCAATCAAAGCGATTAGAAAAATAAAATGAGGTACAGAACCCTTTAAGAAAAAAGATGCACGCGCACGCTTTCTTGTGACTCCGGCCATACCAGGAATTGCCCCTGGTACTTTTTAGGGATCGAAAATTAAACTTAAGTTACCCAATTTTTAAATTAGTAGATAAGTCATTTTTTTATCACTGTTCAATTTATTAATTAGGCGCGCGCGGGGTAGTTATGCGAAGTAGGTACCTACGTTACGTAGCGCTAGCGCAGGCGAGTGTAATCGCGTTTGGTTTAATCAGTTTAAATAAATCAGTTAAAACTAAAACTGATGTTGTATTTTTAAAGCGAAAACTAAAACAACGAAACCTCAGGACATCAGGAATCCTTAAATTTTCAAACCATTAAATTTGTTAAGAAATAAAATGAGCTACAGACAGAACCCTAGTCGCTTACGTTGTCAACAAAAAAAAACCCTTTTTTGACCATTTTTACAGTGTTACTTTTACAGGTACCTTCATACATTTACATAAAAATTTTCTCAAAATCATAAATGTTTTGGATTCGAACCTCCATACTAATTGACCGTCAGAAGTACTTACCTGATAGATAACACATTCCTAACCTGACCTGGTGATAGGAACAGAGTATCATTGACTAAATGAACGTCTCAATTTTCTTTTCTAACTAATAAAAGTAGGTAGTCGTAACTTATGATTTTAGTGGAAAAAATAACAAAACGGAACCCTTAAAACTTTATCAAAAATAAATAGTTAAAAGCGGGTGGAGTCAGCACAATAGGCACAAAAATACTAGCTTCACAGCAGATGCAAAGGAGGTGAACTTTAGGTAGTAACACTAGACAGAGTTCATTACTCCAATCAGCTGATTGTTTAATGTTGTCATAATGTCGATAAACTCGTATTATTTTCAAAAGTATGTACTTCCACAATGACCGAGATATCAAGAAATGTTTTGATGTGTACCAGCTCACTAAAAGTAACTGATTAGGTACATGAAATATGGCTGGCCCTGCTTGATACAGATTGTATATGTCACAAATTGTATATAAATTGTAAGTTAATTTTGTTGCGAAAAATTTACAATTTGGTAAATCTATTTAAAATAATCACGAGTCGGATTTGCGTACAATTTTTATACACGTCCCTTTTCCCTAACACCTTAGAGTTCTTATTACAAAATTACTCTATTTATTTGTTTTATTTTACTTTATTTAGGAAGTAGTGCCAATATGACTAATCCACAAACTTTATACTTAATTGAACTCTGCAAAGACGCCTGCACATCTACAACTGTCAAATTTCTTCATTCACCTGTCATCTACCGTGAATACAGACACAAAAGAATTTTAATTGTTTATGGCACTGATCAGTGCTCGACATGACAGGTTAAATTTTCAACCATATGCCATATACATAAAGCTGAAAGTCTATTGAGGAAATTTGACAGTCATGTGCAGACGTGTGTACCTACCTTGGAGAGGATGACCTTCACGATGTCGTAGACCTGGTGGAACCTGTCCTGGCGCGTGGCGGCGAGCGCGCGTGCCAGCGCAGCGACGGCGTGCCGCTTGTAACCCATCTCCTGCTTGCGACTCTCAGCGAGCAAGGCGTTGATGCATTCGCCGGCTAACACCGTGGAAAGGGGAGGCTCGTTCTCTTTCACCCTGGGGATTTAGTTTAGTTTATATACAACTTTATTAGTATAAATAACACTTCACTTATGAGCGAACTGTCAGTTTCTCGTCCAGTTAGAGTGATTGATTTTGATGTCAGGCGAATCGGGAAGATGTTAGAAATAAGATAAATTGTACAACCGACCGATATCGTGGAGTGTTTTACTTTACTGCATTAAAAATAAAATAAATTTAATGAATATACATGGAAAGTGTCAAAAGGCCTACTTTTGCAACGATAACACTTTTATAAAGTAGGTAACAAAATGTGAATCGGTCCGTACAACTTATTTCGAAATGTGTTAAATTTACATAAGGTCGCGAACATCAAAATAAAAGCGAAAACAACAAGTTAATAAAACAAAAATCACACCACGAACTTATTGCTGGCCACCATGTGGAAAGGTTCATCTTTGACACCAACTGAATGGTAGAGCCACGCTGCGTTGCAGCACGAAATGGGCCGGCTCGCCCGGCGTGACACCACCCGACCACAAAATATCGGCGTGAAACAATGGCACTCGTTGCTGTTGTTTCGTCTGGTGAGTGAAAGTACCGGAGGCCCATTTCTCACCCCTCCCCCCTCCCAATTCCTATTCCCTCCTCAAGATCCTCAAGGCCGGCAACGCATCTGCGATTATTTTGCGGGTGTCCATGGGCGGCGGCGATTACTTCCTATCAGGTGACTACCCGCCTGCTCGTTTGCCTTTTAAAAACCTCGCGCGCCATATGTACGCACGGTCGTACGTAAGGTGGCCCGCTAAAAGTATTTCATTTCCAAATATAACAAATTGATTAGTCTGTCAGTACTAAAATTTTAACGTTCCAACGACGATAAGCAGGGACATATCATATTTTAAACCCCTATTTCTCCTCGGAGTACAGTTAAGGAGCTCGATGGCGCAGTGGTTAACGCGCCCGGTCTGCAAGTGCTGAGGTTAAGCAACTTTCGCAAAGGCCGGTCATCGGATGGGTGACCAAAATTTATCATCTCGAGCTCCTCCGTGCTTCGGAAGGCACGTAAAGCCGTTGGTCCCGGCTGCATTAGCAGTCGTTAACAACCACCAATCCGCACTGGGCCCGCGTGGTGGTTTATAGCCCGTTCTCCCTATCCATCCATAGGGAAGGCTCGTGCCCCAGCAGTGGGGACATTATGAGCTGGTGATGATGATGAAGATGACAGTTAAGAATACACAAGTTCAGTTAAGTGTATTACAAATGTAATGTTCTCTTTCCACCTGCTGCTGTCAGTGGAAAGTGAATTGTCGGATACGGAACTCACGCGCATAGTTCTGCGAGCGCGTCCACCACATGCCGCTTGCCGTCGAAGGTCTTGCCGGCGACGGCGGCCAGCAGCGCGCGCACCAGCGGCTCCCGCTGCTCGCCCAGCCCGCCCGACAAGTCCTTGCAGATCGTTTGGATCGCGTTCGATGCCTACGTACAACGTCAAAACAAATCATTTTACAATGATTTACATATAGTTTTACGCAAATATTGTTGCGAACAAATTACAATTTGAAAAATGAACTAATTTCAAAGGACATTTGTAATTGTATGAAATGAAATACACCCCTTAAAACAACTTAAGATTATGTCAAAACAAAATTATGAATGTTAACAGTTATGCATAGTAAAATTATGCGTTTTAAAGTATGCTTAATAAAATTATGTCACAACAAAAATATAGATTTTAACGATTATGATTTTTTACATTATGCCTTTCAAAAATTCTGCGTTATTATGTTTATGCATAATAAAACATTATGCCAAATAATATTATGCTTTTTAATATTTATGCCATATGATGTATGGCAATCGAAATTATGACAATAAACAGTATGCGTTTTAAAGTGTCACCATGTTCGAAGCATTGTTGTGTTCCGACAGTATAGACAGTTCGTTAGTAGTTAAGGATTCCGTGTGATATACGCTTCCACCTTCGGCATTATCGATACTTAACATAGGGTGGGATGAAGGCCAATCCGCGTAACTTGGCCGCGGAAATATTAATTCTTTCAGGGTCAGGTGTAAGCAAACTTACCCCATATTTCATTTGGTTTTCAATCTTATCTCAATCACATAAAGTTCAATATGTGGTGGGAATATACATCCCACTGAGCCTGAAAGAGTTAACAGAAGGGGGATAAAACATAATCATCGTGTATTTTATTTCGATTATTTTAAAAACGTAAAAGAGGACTTAAAACTCAAATAATTAATCTCAATTCGTCAATGAACATTGTACCTTATTTCGTTACGCTAAAGTAACAAATACCTGTATCTTCTTCGTCCAGCTGGAGGAAGCGAGCGCTCGCTCTATCTCCTCCCGTATGGCGGGCAGATGCAGCTTGATGCCGGACTCGCGCGCCGGGCTGATATCCGTCCATATGTCCTCGAACATCTCAATCGTTGCCGACTCTAGGGGATTCAAAATATATTTTTAAACTTTTAATTACTCGATTTTGTAAACAACGGATCCGTGCTTCGGATGGCACGTAAAGCCGTTGGTCCCAGCTGCATTAGCAGTCGTTAACAACCACCAATTGGAACGCGTGGTGAATTATGGCTCGTTCGCCCTGTGGTGTTCCATCCATAGGGAAGGCCGTGCCTCAGCAGTGGGGACACAAAATGAGCCAGTGATGATGATGATGATGATGATGATGATGATGAAAAAACAGATTAATATTTTCTTTTATACAACGTGTAACAGAAAGGTGTGTTCAAAATTAAAAGATCCAAAGTGTATCCGATCTAGATCTTGTATGCAGAGTTACTAAGTCATGATTATTAAAATTAATGTGTTATTGCAATTTTTAATTTAATATTTCTATAGTGACGTCACATCAAAATAAACAAGTCTCAGCCCTAGTGGTTTAGTAACCTCTGTGTACTAACATTTATGATCACTGCTGCTGCTTATGCGCGCCTGACGCGCATCACTTAACAAATATAAATATTTCATTAACCACTGCATGACAAATTAAAGTTAATAATTATGTCTTAATAACAACACGTACAAGTACTAGATGAGATACACCTTGGATCTTTTCGTTTTGACACCTTTTTGTTACACGTTGTACAGAAAGTTTCATTAAAATCGGCTACCATACCATCGGCAAATCAATAGGTTTGAAAGAATAAGAGCTTTGAATTTTATATTATTGTAATCTCTGACTCTTAAACCCTCGCGTGCCATATGTACGCACGGGCGTACGTAAGGTGGCCCGCTAATTATACCTACAGCGCGGGACGGGCAAGCTACTTTCAGAATGTGTTCATTACGTAACACGTTGTTAAAAAATTAACAAGGGGATAAGTGAGAACTAGATAAACTTATCCTAACTAATATTATAAATGCAAAAGTGAGTTTGTTTGTTTGTTTGTTTGTTGCTCACGCGTAAACTATTAAACGATTTGTTTGTTTTATTGTCATAGAAACTGTTAAGGCGATACGAATCCGGCGGGTTAGCTAGTAAGATAATATTCTCACCATCTTCCTTCGGTCCGTGCATGGCCAAGAAGACCGTGGCCGCCAGCAGCTGCTCGTTGTCCTTGATGTGCTCGATCTTGGCCTTGGCCACCGACTTCAGCGTCAGCGCCACCGCCGACCGAGACATATCGTCTTCCTTCGTCTCGTATAGGGTCACTAGTTTTTTCATTAGCTTCTCTACAGACTGGGGCTGTAAGAAAAAAAAATACTTAGTTTTGTATTTTATATCGATATCGTGTTTTCGTTATTTAGTTTAGACTACAGTTCAGCCCTTATAAATATCTCTACGTCAACGGTTCGTAAGTTTGCGGCGAGACTTTAACTAAGCAAACTGGCAAGAAAGTTTTCTTTTACTTCACAGATAAAAATGTAAAAATGTCTTCGTATCACGGAAGGACACGTTCCGTCACAGAGAGAGAGAGAATATCCACTCACTTCACAAACTTCATATTAGTATTAGATACTCCAGCACAATAGGCATGATGACAATAATTGAAAAATGGACCTATAATGTCCAGAAATATATACTATTTACAATGAATAAGATATTTCTGCAGAAATTAAAAGTTTAGTAGGAAAAAAATGCAATTTTAAAATAATAATTTAAATTTCCCCTAAAACGCTTGTTAGTGTCATGGCGTCGCTTGTGACGTCACGTTTGAGTAATCAAAACGTAAACGCGCTGCGCTCGTACAAGAATTTAGTTATTTTGTGTTATTAAATATGAATTCGAAAGTGTATAGGTGGTGTGGGGTCCCCCAGTGTGAGAATACATCCATAGAAACTCCTAATAAGCTATTTGTGTTCGTTCCTCAATATAAAACATACGAAACAAGTGGCTTAAACTTGCAAGGCGAGATTCAAAAGGAATATTGCCCAGTGCTCACCTTTATTTTTGTGAAGATCACTTTGATGTAAGTTTTTACATACTTTTGTAGATTCTAGTATATAGTATTTGGTAATAATATTTTGTACGAGGTCTAAATGTAAAAATATAAACAATCTATTTCGACGTTAGGTTTCATCTCTCATTGCTTTGATATGTATTACGTATTTTATTCATATTTCAGTTACCTAATGATATGGATGGAATATTATTTGATGGGATCGGTGTCACAGATCCGCATGAAACCGGGGTGTATGCCCACTAAATTTCAATGTCAATCAGATAGAAGAAAACGAACATCAGATGCTACAGAATGACCATATATTCTCAAAAAACAAAGAAAGACATTGATAGAAGAATGTCAGAAAGATTTAGAAGAAAGAACTACAAAACAAGTGGAACTTGAAGAGATGCCATGTGGAAGTTCAGGTACTTATTTCTACCCATCGCCATTTCACCAAAAATATATATATTTCTAATACAAATTTATTCCATTCATTAGGAATTATGCATAACCAATTATGCAATAAATAAAACCAATAATACGACAAATCTATATCTTGTAAACAATATTATACAAGACTTTTAAATACTTTGCATGTTGAAGTTTCATATTAATGTAAAATTAATATTTGATTTTTGTTTGTGTTGTTTTTGCTTTTAAAATATACATACTTATCTTGAAATCTTGGCAATTTTTTTAGGTAATATTTTATATTAAAAGGTAATATTTTATAAACTTGATTGTTTTTTCTTTTTCAGCTTCACAAGCATCCATAAACGATATTTCACAAGAAAATGCACATAAGACAGTGAATAAATCAATTCAAGTACACATGACATATAAGTTTTACTCAAGCGTGACGTCATGCGCTCTGATTGGTGTTCAAGATATCATGGCGGATTGCCTTATTTTGTAGTTTTATTTTATAAAAATAAATATTAATCACACTTATAATAAAAAAAACAATGCGTATTTTATATTCCAAGCTTCAAGTTTTATTCAATAAATATAGTATTTTAGTAGTTTTTAATTACTGTCATCATGCCTATTAATGTTAACTGAGAATAAAAGTGTTTGACTGCCACAGTCGGCTATAATCGAAAAGCAAATGATCGAGAATACCAATAGTTAACAATTAAAAAAATAAAGATAATTGGAATTTTTGGAATCCCTATTACTGTTGCAAGTTTTTACTTTGAATTGAATGCTTACAGGATACAGCGATGCATTTATGCTGTGGCGGTCTAGAGGTAAAAGCTAAATGCGAGTCTCACCTTGGCATACGCGGAGATCTGCCCCAGCGCCTCCGCGTAATTCTTCCTAACTGTGGCGTTCCTATCGAACGTGCCGTTAAGGAGGTTGGACATGATCTTTCCCGCCACCGGCTCGAGCTCAGCCCTAAGGTAGTGCGCCGCCAACACTATGAAGTGGCAGCAGGCGATCTTGGTGCCGAGCTGAGGTGACTTGGTCAGCTCTAGAATGCTGGGCAGCATTTCCTTCATCACTTCGATGTCGATGTACGGCATACACTGCGGGGGGAAACAGTAAGGGTAGCGAATAAAGGCTTCAAGTTTAATTTTATTATAGGGCGGGCCATACATAACAGATACAAAACTCTACCATCAATCAACTGTGAAAATTGAAAACAATTAAAGAAATACAATTAAAATATATACTGGATATGAATTGATATTTATTTTAAAATGATGTTGAATTGGTATACATTATATTATCTTTCATATACACTATTATTTATTTATTTGTCAAAATAACAATTACGTACACAAAAAATAAAGATAGAAAACTATAGAAAGACATAAAAAATGTATTTCCACACATGATCTGTCGGCACATTGCCGTCGTTGTCACTAATAATCTCGTACACAGTTAACAAAACATCCATTTTCTCTTCACAGAGGTTTCTCTCTCCCAGTAGTATTTCGTCGCATCGAGATATTTTGTGCAACCCCACTAAACACCCATGCGTGCCTACCTTGCTAAAATTTCGTACACAGTAAGCGACAAAATTGAAACGGTCTCAATACCTTGACAACCGTATCGGTGGTGTGTGTAGTGATGCTTGACCGCATTAGCATCAAAAGCCAACAGCTACCTCATTTTAATAAAAAACAAAAGTAAGAAAGACAAAAAAAAAACAAAAAAAAGACAAAAGATAACGAAAATATCTTGTTATCTATTAGCATCCTATAATAATCTCTTTCCTAAAAAAAGCAACAACAAAAAGACCAAAAATGGCAAAAAAAAATAGGAAAAAGAACAAAAAAATACGGGAAAAAAAAGAAAAATTAACAAAAAAAAAGCAAAAAAAAAAGAACAAAAAAGACAAAAAAATGCAAAAAAAAAAACTAAAGAAAATAAAGTCTAAACAACACACCTTGACAACCGTATCAGTGGTGTAGTGATGCTTGGCCGCATTAGCCCGCATGTCGTCGAGCAGCTCCCGCGTGCCGCTGTCGGTGGCGAGCGCCGTGCTGAGGTACGACAGCTTGGCGGACTCCAGCTCGCCCGCCGCGCCCGCCAGCGCCGGCACCAGCCGCGCCAGGAACGGCTTCAGCGTCTCCCCCGCCGCCGACACTAGCTTCGACACCGTCTGCAGGCTACGGACAAATTCTAGCAATTAAGGTATTGTTTCAGATAGTTTCTGGAGTTTTTAATATTGTTTTTATCTATCTATAGGAGCTTAATGACACAGCGGTGAACGCGCTCGATTCGCGATTGCTAAAGTTAAAAAACGATCATCGGATGGGTGATCAAAAATGTATCATGTCGAGCTCCTCCGTGCTTAAGCATGAATTTCTGTAACCTTAATAAACACTGAATTGACTGAACAAAATGGTGACCTCATAGATTGCCATTGCCATACAACTTCTATTATAGAAAATCGTTTGCTAAAAATTATATATTATAGGAAATATATATTATATGTATTATAAGAAATCAGTTGCTAAAAAGTTTCTCTGTTGACCAGTCAATTACCCAACTGGAATCGTTACTCTTCACTTTCACGCCAATAGCTGTCCAACATGTTCATACATGCGCACGGTCTCACCTGACACTCCTGACTTCTTTGACGAGGTTGGTGATGCCGGTGTCCAACAGCACGGGCAGTATCACGGCCACGATCTCCTTGCCGTCCTTGCCTTGATTCACGTCTGATGCGCGGATGCAAAGCTGGGAAATAGTTAAATGTTACTTGCGCTGGACGAGCCAATACCACAGAGTACATATACCCCCCGAACAGAGTGAAAGCTTCCTTAGAGCGCGCTGCGACAGGTATACTACATGCACGGTTATGTGTGCGTGACCTCTCACCGACGAGTTCACGTACGCGCCGCAAGAGGACAAACTGGTTTACACCGGCACAGCCAGCGGACAATCTCAGCGAGTGTCAAACGCGTTGTTTCATGTTCTGAACTGTCATCGCTCGTAAAATATTGTAATTATTGGAGGTTTTGTTGTGTTTGATTTAAATTAGAATGGTTTACTGTAACATATTAATTATTGTACAGTGTGTACATATGAGCAATGCCAGAAATATAAAAATATTGCCTATTTCACGTAGTTTCACAAAAACTTCGATCTTAAAGCAAACATTATAAATATTGGCATTGAAATCGTAGAACGTCATGTGAGTGTTTTCCAATTCAATACTTATTTAAAAAAGACTATGTCAGATTACAATTTATCTTACAAGATATTGAAAAACAAAAATAAGACTCACAATTCCAAGGGAAGCCGCCGAATTTTGAGGTAATTTTTTTTTGCGTAAAGAACTCATAATTAGGAACAAGTACACAATTTTTTATCGCTAGGAATCAATTAGGACTCTCACAATAAATTATTGTCATTATCAGACTTTAGTGAGCCACTTGTGCACTTAGGTGGTGATGTGGAGCCCATTGCTGGGTGTTCAACTGCCATTTCTCCAGTTGATGCAACTGTGTCCTCAGGTTATTATATTTGTTTATTTGTTTTTTTATTTTTATTTAAAGAACAGTAGTAGTATATTATAATAAAAAATGTTTCATACCCGACGATGAGGTAACATTAGGTCAAAGCTAGTCACAGAACCGAATTAGTCTACCCCGATTCCATGTGGTACTAATCTGCCCTACGCTAGAGTGTTTTTATGAGCCCGGAGGCGCGAAGGGAGAGCAGCCTTCACCCGCTGCTGTAACGATACGCAGGCATCAAGCTCGCCGCTGCGGCTGACGGCACCATCCGCATGGAGGCGAGCATGTAATGCCTGCGTTTCGCTACGCAAGGGTGGAGGGGCTGCTCTTTCCACAGCGCCGGAGATGTTTAAAACCTACGATTGTCATCTGAGCAGTTTGGTTAAGCTCTTCTAAATAAAAATATCTTACAAAAAACCTTGTTTTATTTTCAACTGACCTTGTAGAATCTTATAAACTCGTATTAAAGGGCCACAAATGGGCCCTTTCCCTAAAGAAGGGTGTACGGTAATGGTAACTTGGTAGAATTTTTTTTTTCCTAAAAATTTAAAATTCCTAAAAATAAAAGGGTTTATGACTCCGAGTTTTGAGCTTTGGGGGAGGGGTAGTTTTTATACCCCTTCCTCCTCCACTTCGTTCCCCAAATTCGGACCTAAAAATAATAAAAGAGAAGAAAGAAGAAAAAAATATTTAGAGTAGGTACCTAAGTAATTTATAAATAATAAAATACAATATTTTTTAAATTTATCTTATTCTCATGTGACAACCCTAACAAAGTGAGTGTAAATTTTGCGCGCTGTAAGGAAGCTTGAACTCTGTCTACTACTCTGTGCCAATACCATCCATCAATGTACCGAATGATTTCAATGATGGACGCTTTAGCCAAGCAGCACAAAATAAGGAGATACACCAGTGGCGAAGACTCCATACAACCCGATTCCCCAGCTTCCCTTTAGAAAATGGTCAACATGTTACTTTATAGAGATAAACAGTATTTCTTAACGAGTTATATTCATTCATCTATTTAACACACACAACTGACACAACGGTCAAGTTTGGTATTAACATTACGTCGATAGGTATTGTTTTTGGTGCTAGGTTTTTGGATTGCACAATTTTTTAAAAGGGCGGCTTTCCTTCTTTAAATTTCCACTCTTCGCCACTGAGACAAGGTATACCGCGCTAGTGCAACGCACATATAGACCTTCTCATGAACACGAATTTTGGGAAAGGAACAGTCCGAGCGCAGCTGTTGCGAGATCCCGTGACCGTGAGAGGTTGTTGAAGTTGAAGTTGAAGCTTATTTACCTTCTATGGTATTTTATATTTTTTTCCTTATTTTGTGCATAGCAGTGAAAGAGGATATATGTAGGCTATACTTTACTTTTTGGGACGTGGACGTCTAATACAAGAGGACTTTGCCCAACAGTGGAGCAACATAATAAAGACTTATTACTTAACTTTAAGTCTTTCATATAAATATTATAATACATACATTTATATTTTTTTAGAGTACTTTCTTAAAAAAGGTTTTATAACATCAACGATTTCATTATAATATAAACCTTAAATCACGAACTTAAAGTTCAATTAAGACCAGTTGTAAGTATTTGTGCTCTTATCTCTCAGGCGGTTTTCGTAGAGATTATCGGGAATCAAGTTGGAAGCCCAACCCAACTGAGTACTTTAAACATGTAACCCCGCTAGGTTACAAGCATGAGGGTTGCCTACGTAGCCATAAACATAACGTTATTAATTGATCGAATTATAAATGGTATTTTGTAAATACCTTGGAGAGCACACTGGCGGTGGTGTTGGCGGCCTGGCGCGTGCCCTCGTGCACGTCGTCCATCACGCGGAACAGCTGCTTCCACAGCTCGGGCAGCTGCTCCAGCGATGAATGGAGATTCTGTGCACCGCTAGAGCACAAATTATTGGCATCACCGATCAGCCTTTACACTCCTCAATAGTAGATAATAATAATAATAGACTTTCGCTGGATGGCTGGATTAAGGGTCAGATACAGAAGGCAACACTCCTGGACACGGCACGTATTGTCAGGAGGTTCCTCACTCTGCAGCCCTGACCACCGGTAGCATGGGCCCTGCCCCGCTGCTGGTGGTACTCTATTATAGGATTAGGTTTTTATAATGTTTTATTGTTTTTATATTAAAATATTGTAAAAATCTAGTTTTAAGAAAGAAAATAAATAAAGGAAATAATAATAATAGTAGATTGAAGGTCTATGGTGCTCGATATCAATAAATAAGATGCTCAATGAAGCAATGCAAAATACGCTCGGTCTGCGATTGCTGAAGTTAAAAAACTTTCGCAAAGGCCGGTCATCGGATGGGCGACCAAAAATGTATCACCGCGAGCTCCTTCGTGCGTCAGAAGGCACATAAAGCCGTTGGTCCCGGCTGCATTAACAGTCTTTGCGCCCCAGCAGTGAGGATATAGAACGCTGGTAATGATTTTCGGATATAAACAGATGACATTACATAAAATATGCTACACTAAAAAAAACTTGCGACTTAATTAAGATTATATTAATAAGATTTATTATTACTATTATTATTATTATTAATTTTACATATAATTGGACGATTTTTACAAATTTCTGACATTTTACTCACCGCAGCAAATCGGCGAGCGCGTTACAACAGGACATCCTGACGCGCCACTGGTTGGAAGTTAAGTTGGCCACCAAATCATCTAAGATCTCCTTGTGATATTTGTGTACCTAAATAAATCATGAAAATGTTATTGGTACGCAGTTGCGAAATAGGAATTGCGATTTTATTAACTCTTAAGAAAATTTAAAACTCATTAAAATGAATACATCAAATTATGCCCTAGGGGTAATAGTTAGATATATAATGAAATTTAGAAAAGAAATCACACTCGTATAACGACGCAATATAAATATTCACTAAAGAGGATCATTACAATATGTATTACGTTACATTGTATATGCATTATATATTTTTTAATTTACGATCGTTTTGTCACCGCTGGGTGCTGGGTGTCTTATGTATTTCTCGCCCGTATTCCCGGCTCCAGCAGGTGATTATTCAAAAATCTTTAAATGCAGTTTTAATTATTTTTGAAAATAAAGGAATGTTTCCTTTCAGTAAAATTTGCCATCGTCAATATTAAGGGTACCTTTTCTCCAACCACGGTATTTTATTCCACCCTGTATACTTAAAGGTACAAATTAAATAGTGGTAGGTATAATACTTAGTTATGATTACATTGGAAGAGGAAAAGTTAACTTAAAACCTTTTAACCCTTTGACTGGTACAGCATAATAGATTTTTTATTGGTTTTCGACGCTATTGCAACCACATAAGGTTCAAATTATGATGGCAACTATATTGCCACTACCAGTAAAAGGGTTAACCTTACTAGCCTAACATACCAATCAATACCGTTCACTATACCGCACTTACCGTAGCCTGCGTATTAGGCACGATGGCATGCCATATGCTGGCCATGGAGTTCTGTATGCGCGGCGTGGGGTCGAACCGGTAGCGGTACAGCCGCGGCACGATGCGCGGCAGGTGCTCCGACAGCTGCGCGCCCGCCTGCAGCGCGATCGAGTGGAAGCCGAACGCCGCGCCTAAATTATAATAACTATAATCATTTATTTATTTCAGACAGATTCACTTGAGCTAGCGTTTTAAAGGGGCTCGAGGCTTCTTGGAGGAAAAGTGAAGAGTCATGACTGCGGTTTTGTTTTATTTTCTAAAATTTGTGTTATGTCGAATATTAATGTGAAATAATGGTGGGTTATTAACCGTTAAGTGTTCGTGAGTGTGCATGAGTGTTGGCAAATGAAACAAAACAGTGCAACGTCACTTTTCAAATTCTCCCAAGAAGTCCGAGGACTTAGTGAAGCCCCACATCTTTACTAAGATACTCGAGGGGTTGGGGGTATATCATTTCTCACTACTCATTTCTATTTTCATTCATCATCGTCGTACAGGAAATAAATGTTTATTTATGTATTACTTGTAAGAAAAATTACTTTGACACTGGGTAAATGGGCTAATCGCACGAAGCCATCAGTTAAAGGAAAAAAAACTCTTCGGGCTATGTCGGTGTCATTTGTTCTTCTACGGATGGGCAGGGCACATAGCTCGCAGGACTGATGGCCGCTGGGCCGGAATAGTTTTTGAGTGGCGACTTCGTAGCGGAAGACGCAGTGTAGGCCTCTAACTAGGTAGACCGACTGGTGAAGGTGGCGAATAGCCGCTGGATGCGAGCAGCACAGAACCGGTAATTGTGAAGATCCTTGAGAAAGGCCTTTGCCAGCAGTGGACGTCTTTTGGCTGAGATGATGATGAGACATATCTATTTTCTTAGAAAAGAACACTAAATATTCTATAAAATTACTAAAGCACAATTTATATGAGATTGTGCAGCAGCGATTGTCGTAAACACAGTCCAGCCTACTCGCAATTATGCTCACAATGCTGTTGGCACTGCCACGCATTGTAGTATAAAAACAATTTACGCGGTTATCTGCGAACTTCCCTGACACACTACAAGCGCACCAATGTACACTTAAACGGAGCCATAAGGATCATAATACGTTGTATAATTATTTCTTTATAAACGTGGCGCGATGCCAGCTGCGCGCCCGCTTGCAGCGCGATCGAGTAGAAGCCGAACGCCGCGCCCGTTACGTACGACTATACACTTATTTGGGAGGCACTTATGGATCAAAATACGGTGAACAACACAAGGAGAACGAACGGTAAGCCATTACGCAGGCCTAGAGCGGTGCCTTGGTTGTAAGGTAAACGACTACAAATGCAACCGGGACCAACGGCCGGAGGAGCCGAGATAATAATTTTTAGGTCACCTATCCAGCCTTAGCCACAGAATACATAATAGTACAAGTACAGAAGATCCACTCCGCAAAGTCATTTAAATAAATAGCGACTCTTGCAGAGACACAATAAAATGCAAATCAGGTCGCATACCGCTCCCTTACCTACAGTTATATTCACCTAGAAGTTGCCTCTCTCTCTATCGCGTAGCTCTTACCACTTCTAACGACTTCAGGGTTGTCTTCTTTTAAATAATAAATTATCTGAATACTTAATTTATTACAAGTTATTGTGTTTATAATGTGTACTTAAATGTGATAAAATTACGTTTCAAATAAATCTAGGCTAGGTATGTAAGTACAGTCGCCATCAGATATATCGGAGCGGCCAAGGTGTCCAAATATTTCTGAGCAAGACTAAATTTCTATAAATTCTGCACTCTCCAAATGCCATTTATATCGCAACTACTGCAATGCCATAAACATCTGAGCATGCTGTATTTCAATAATTTGACAACAACCAAGCATTCTGAATAACTGACATTTCGCTTATTCTCCCGCTGTTAAATGCCAAAATTACACGACTTTTGAAAAGGGACAAATATATCGTTTGACATAACGTTACTCTTCTCGTGAATTGTCAAAATTTGAAATACGAAATTCAAACACTACTTACTTGTTTCGGCGGGCTATTCGAAATGTCTACTTTTAACACCTTTAATTGCTAACCAGTGAACTTGACATCCAACGTATAGATAACTGTAACGCTTCAAGGGTCCATTTTATACCTGACACTGGCACTCAGTATTAAATATGTTTTGTGAATTGCTACACTAATATGACAAATATCGCATCATATTCTTAACAAAGACCAAGATGTAGACAAAAACGTATTGAAAATGTAACCTTAATGCTAAATCTTAAGCTATATTTTGCTTAAATTAACATATATTTGTGAACGCCTTTGTTGCTTAAATACGTTTGGTATTTTGTTCGATCAGATATTTTCGACTGGACGTATGCAAAGAAATTATTGAAAAACAGCATGCTCAGATGTTTATGGCATTGCAGTAGTTGCGATATAAATGGCATTTGGAGAGTGCAGAATTTATAGAAATTTAGTCTTGCTCAGTAATATATGGACACCTTGGCCGCTCCGATATATCTGATGGCGA
The DNA here is from genome assembly GCA_963082485.1 of Eudonia mercurella. Lineage (NCBI taxonomy): Eukaryota > Metazoa > Arthropoda > Insecta > Lepidoptera > Crambidae > Eudonia > Eudonia mercurella. The sequence continues at coordinate 5,621,990 of OY720026.1, forward strand.
CTGTACAGTCAACGCCACATCAGACTACTTATACATGTTGACTTTGAGGCCGTCTTTATGGCGCCGTACCGTTTTGCCGTTAAAAGAGCTTGTAAGTACCTACTTACAAGCTCCTACCAAGTACCTACATATCAAACTAGCTTTATGTAGGTACTACTGTTTTTTAATAGTTAAGTTATTTAAGTATATTACGTATAAGTTAAAGAGCCGATCTCAAGAATTCGTGTTAATTAAGATAAAGTTTAAATTTATGAAATAAATTATGTTTATTGTTGCAATGCGCTTGCAGGGCCATGTTTGGGATCTAACACTATTTTTATAAAATCTTTGTACAACATGATGCAATAAATACCTATGACTATGACTATGGCTATAATATTGTATAAGTAATTTAACTAGGTACCTAGGTACGTAAATACGGGAGACATAAAGATAACAAAAGTAAACTTTTGGTTTTGGTAGTTAGGTTGGAAGGTACCTATCCTAAGTACAGATACTAGATAGCTAGGTACTTAGTTGTTTATCCGTACTTGTCCTATTTAGTTATTTAGTAAACAGTTTCATAAATGTGCGAACGAAAGACGCGACAATATGCGAACGTGGCGCGGCGCGTGAGTGAGTCGAACTAAGTGAGAAATCGAACTAATGTTGCTAACATGCGACCCGGCCGGCACGTGCCTCTGAAATTGGTCCGTCCGGACGGACCCGCCGGCTACTTGTAGCTTCATACCTAAAGTGCGGAGTGCGCCTGGCCTGCCTTGGCGACAATTGTAGACGACTTTAGACTTAACCATTTTAACAAAAGAATCTTAATAAGGATTAAAGTAACAATAATTAATTCCAAAATATTATTACATTAATTTATTACAAACTTTATACGTGATAGTTCTTTAAAACATCAACCATTTTTTGATTTGCCCCAAACCACATAATACCTAAACACTAATTTCTGTAACCTAAAAGGTGGTTAATAATCTCGTCTCAGTTCGCTACTCTTATATATAATTTCTATGAAAGAATACGTAAATAAAATGCGCGCTAATAGAGTACCTTTTTTAGAATTCCACATCGAGTTATGATGTGCGAGATGCATAAACTTGTATAACAAGTCTGGCTGGTTCAGGTCCGAAGCCAGCGAGCACAACTCCTTGTAGGTGGAAAGATTTCCGCTAAAATCATAAACAATATCGAGTTTAAGGACAAGACAAGGTCATCAACGTCAATAAGCTGGGATTCCTACATACGGCTTATTTAATCTTGCATAAAACGGAACGCAATTTATTAAAACCATTTGCCGGCAGCATGCTACAATCACATATGATTGTAATGCAATTAATTTGACGTAGGTTATTGATAGGTTGGAAAGATTGACTGATTGATTAAAATATTGATATTCGTGTGTTGTGCAACAGCTCAAGAAAATGAGTTTGTTTAGTAAAACTTACCCAGTAGGCGCTTTTCCCAGTTGTCCCTCCTCAAACACCCTCGTATCATCAGTGACTTGAGCGACCGAACGCTTCCCGCTAGTCAGCTGCTCTATGATCTGCCCCACCAGCGCTTGTTTCTGACTCTCGTCGGAGTTCTGGTAGACCAAACTCAGGCCTTTGCTGGCCACGTCTTGAACGATTTCTGCATGGAAAAGAGGAAAACAAATAAGACACGCGTCATCTATCTATTTTTAGTAACACTTATCTCGTCGTTCCTCATCAAAGGACCGGCACCAAGGAATATCACACTAATATTATAAATGCGAAAGTTTGTGTGTATGTGTCTGTGTATATTTGTTGCTTCTTCACGCTGCAACGGATGGATGGATTTAGATGAAATTCGGCATACAGATAGTTTATAACCTGGATAACACATAGGATACTTTTTATCTCGATATTCCCATGAGAACGGCAAACTGCGGGCGGCCGCTAGTATAAATACAAAGAGAGAGAGATAGAAAGAGATAAAAGGAGTATTTTTAATTTATTGTGAAAGTTATTTTTAGCTACTTTCTCTTAAGTCCTCGCGCGCCATATGTGCGCACGGTCGTACACAAGGTGGCCCGCTAATTATACCTACAGCGCGGGACGGGTTAAAGGTGAATGTGACAAACGGGTAATTATGGTAGTGTCAAGTGAAGTGAAACATCATCATTGCCACCAGCTCATTTTTTTTATCCACTGCTGGGGCATTAGCCTTCCCTATGGATAGATAGTAAGATAAGAATGGGCCATAAACGACCACGGAGATTGGTGGTTGTAAACTGCTAAAGAAGCCGGGACCAACGGCTTAACGCGCCTTCTTTAGCACGGAGGAGCTGGAGATGATACATTTTTGGTCACCCATCCGATGACCGGCCTTAGCGAAAGATGCTTAACCTTAGCAAACAGGGCGCGTTAACCACTGCGCCATCGAGCACTTCATATTCCTCCGGGTAACACTCACCGCTATTTTCGGACAGATAGTCCATGAAAACCTCCTGTAACGACTGCAGTTTGCTCTTAACTGGGTCCCGTTCAGGACAGTTCTTCAGCAATGCCAATAACCAGATGCTTGTTGCCTGAAAATGGTTGATAACATATCAACACATAAAATTAAAAAAACTAACCTAATTAAAAAAATACCCGTAAAAATAAAATATATATTTTTATAAAAACGTTAATATTGCAATGATTTTAAGAACTTCCACACGGCCATGTTTAAAAGGATAGTCATTATATTTTGTTGAACCTATTCTGTCGCAGAGCTGAAAAAAAGTCTACTATTGTAATTCTGGTTTATTTCTAGTGAGAGCATTTTTCTTTATATTTATTTAAACTGAAGTTTGACTGTTTGGGATAGGTTGATGTCTGTACTTGACTACCAACCTGCCTAATAGTGAGCAGAGTTGGACCTAAAGGTGTTATATGCTTTCATAATATATGTCATATATAGCTAAATTGTGTATTAGCTACCTGTCTGGAGTGAGGATGCGGGTGCCTTCCGATTTTAAACAACTCCTGTAGCAGCCACTCCAGCAATATGTCGTTCTCTTTCAGCGCGTCTGTAGACCTTATTTTCGCTTCAGCCTGTTTCATTAATTATTTGAGAAACAAACATTTATACAATAAAACAATACATAAACCAGTTTGCATAGATGACAAGACACATTACGAAGTAATATAACAAGCATTGAATATAAAATAGTTTAAACTTAAATAAAGAATTAAAATTAATAAGAAATTATAAAAATAACAAAAAAACAAATAGTCAAAAACAATATTAGAAATTAAAAGCAACAATATTATATTAACATCGATAAATATGATATGATATGAAATATGATATGATGTCGATAGCGTAACATCTCTAGCGAGTAGTATTTTATTAACTATTCACCTCAATGACTTTTTTGCGGGAAAGAGAAAAGTCATGTCTGCGGTTTTCAATGTCACGTCAATGTCTAGTGTAGTATGGCACAGATAATGTTTTTTGTTTCTCACTTTTTAAATTATTGTGTCAAGTTAAGTTAAGTTAATTATTAGTTTCGCTCTGTTTTAGTCATAATTAAGTTAGATTTTTATAAGTATGTTAGTTCTAAATGTTATTTAAGTATGTCATATTAGGTAGTGTGTTATTGTCCTGTGAATCTTGTGCCAAGTTGGGTCCCACCAGAATACCAGCGCTGCAGCGACTTGCATGTCGTTGCAGCATAAGCTGAGGTTGGGGCCTAATTGGCCACATGCACGTAATTTAACTTTTAATTTTTTTGTTTTCGCCTTTTTTTTTAATCTTATTTTTTCTCTCATGTGTGTCCTCTGTGTTATATATTAATTGGTGCTTGTGGTCAATAAATGTTTGTTTCTGTTTCTGTTTCTGTTTTGTTTTATTTCCAAAAAATTATGTTATGTTGAATATTAATGTGAAATAATGGTGGATTATTAACCGTTAAGTGCTCGTGAGCGTGCATGAGTGTTGGCGAATGAAACAAAACAGTGCAACGTCACTTTTCAAATTCTTTCAAGAAGTCCGCGTGTGATCTTAGTAAAGCCCTACATCTTTACTGAGATACTCAAGATGTTGGGGGTATATCAATTCTCACTTTTCATTTCTATTATCATTTATCATCATCACACAGGAAGGAAATATTGTTTTTATACATATATATTTAAGAAAATTTACTTTGACACTGGCTAAATGTGCTAATCGCACGAAGCCATCAACTAATCGATAAAAAATTATTCACCTCTTTGGGTAGTTCCGTCCACAGGTCCCTATTTTCATTAGAGTTGACGCCTTCTACGCACAAAACTAACGATTCTCCAATTTGTAAATGAATTTCAAACTCCTTACTCTGAAATTAAAACATCAATGTTATTTTTAACATTATCAACAAACATCCAACTTGTGGGCTCAAGCCTTCCTATAAGAACCATAGCACAAATCGTCGCTCACACAACTAACTGTCCTATTTCACTTTTAGTATTTTTTCGGTAGGTTTTTTTAGCTGATAGTTTTTCAAATCACTGTAACTAATAGTAGCGCACTTTCTAAACATAGTTGTATACAACATAGTTGTATACGTTGTATAGTACACATATATGTGTACTATGTATAGATAGTCTACTACAATAAGTTACATTGATCGTTTGAAAATATCAGCTGGAAAACGTCTCTACCGGAAAAATAGCAAAAACAAGATAAGACAATTAGTTGTGCGAACGACGATATGAAGATCAATCTGGCTCAAGCCATAACTCAACTCGCATGGCTCGTTGTGGGTTAGTAAATTTAAAGGACTACTGCTGTCTTACAACAATAACCGGAAGCCATCGATTAACGGACCATTAAAGCACGGAGAAACTTGAAATATTTAAATTTGATCACCTATCTAGTGTACCGGCAAACGCAAGCTGCTGCGCCATTGAGCTCCTCATAGTTAATACATAAATTTAATCAAATTATTGCAGATTCTTTATTTCCATACGATACAACATTATCATACAAGGGTATAGCATTTATATCGATAGTACCTGGATGACCGGTATTTTTTTACGAATAAAACGACGTTTTCTAAAAATGAAACCTAGCTAGATCAATTTATCACCCCCAAAACCCCCTGCAAGCTAAATTTCATGAAAATCGTTGGAGCCGTTTTCGAGATTCAGATTATATATACATATATACGAGAATTGCTCGTTTAAAGGTATTAGATAAGATATTACGTGATTCAAATCAATCGGGTCTGATGACAACAAGTGGATACGCCGTTTTCATGTATATAAATTGAATGCTTTAGTTAGGGCATGCGCCTGTCGCTAAAAATGCCCTTTTGATTTAAATGGCCACATGTCCAATTTACGTAACTTACATCTTTGGCCATTTGCAAGAATCCCATAACGATTTGCTTCGCAAATGGCAACCTCTCACCGCAACACAACAAGCCAAGCGCATACAGCGATCTCTCCTTCACTTTCGACGGCAATTTCGGATTACCGACTATCCTGAACAGCCGCTCTGCGACTATGAACTTAGTGACTTCCTCGTCAAGGTCTATATTCGTTTCGGTCTTGTTTACGTTGAAAGGATTGTCGCTCTGTAGCTGAGCCTTCTGTTTGGATGTTGATTCTGGCAGAGGCAACTCTGAGCACGGCGCTAGCAGTGATATAGCTGAGCAGGAGCTACTGACTAGTAATGTTAGCGGGCTGACTAGGAAATTCACTGAAAATAAAAACCTAATTTAGTAAAACAAAATTCAAAGCTAGTGAGAACTAAACTTAGTATGTCATTTAGGGATGCTTCGTTCAGGCAAACTCAAAATGTATGTTTGCAAAGTACCGATTACTTCTTTAGTAAAAAATAAAGGATGTTTATAAAAACCATAATTATATAATTTAAATATAAAATACTTTTTTAAACACTTACCTAAAACTATAACACCTTCCCTATAAGGGTCCCAATTGGCAGCACTAAAGCCTTTGCCACCAAACTTGCCCCTCCTCGCCAGAACTATACATCTCTCACAGATGTGTGCGAACGCGCACAAATAACCGCACTGGCTCTCCAAAGTCTTGTTGTTCTGACCCTGTTCCACAAACTCTTTTATCTCTCTTTCTATCGCTGATTTGTCGCTCGTATGCACCGTTATGATCGCGTAAATGACGGAGGCGTTTTCTCTTATCTCTTCCTTGGTACTGGTCATGAAGAGGTTCTTCAAGAACGGTAGAAGGCTGGTGTACTTGGAAGCCATTTTTTCGGGCACACAGCCAACTATGTCGAGGAAGCATGTTAGAGGCATCACATCTGAAAAGAACTTTCAGTTTAGGTACATTGTGGCGCATCGACTCGGCCTTTGTTACAGAAATGCTCTAAATTGTGTCAATTAAAAAATGTTATCATTGTATTTACTAACTGTTAATTTAGTTCAAAAATTAGAAATGTAATAAAGTAAAACGTAGTTATCGCACTTTCGGTGCAACAAAGTCACAGATCTGTGATCTATGACTTTGTTGCATTAAAAACTGCAAACCCTGTCTTTATTTGGGGAAACAGAAGAAACAGAAGCAAAAACAATAAACAATACATTTTATAAAGATTTTAACTCCATGTAATGATCCAGTAATAAGAAAATTTTTGGCAAAAAAATCTTAAAAGTCCTCTCCTGTAAAATTACAAAATGAGCTGTTGTGACTTTGTTGCACCGAAAGTGCGTAATGTTAAATCTGAGTGGTAATTTTCTGCCCAGAATTCAATCAGGACAACAACGACCCTTATACATTTTTTTGTTGTAGTGATGTTCCACTAGGTATGGCGCTAGGCTAGTGTTGTCTTTATACACTACATAAAGACAACACTTTTTCTTCTTGAAGGACCATGTGGCGCGGTGGGCTGCGTTCGGGGTTGTAGTGATGTTCCACGGTAAAATAAAACTAACTGGTTCTTTATATTAAAACAGGTCCGTCCGCGTGTGCGGTGCCGGTAAGATAGAGCAGGCAATATGGAGACAAAGCTTATATAGGCCGTGGTATGGCGCTAGGCTAGTGTCCTCTTTATACATTACTAGTGTTGAGTAACATGCCAACAGCTTACCTGGGCTGGCAGCGAGTAGGGAGGTGATCATCGTAAGGTACCGCTCCAGCACTTCCGTATCCAGCAGGCTCTGGTAAAAGTACTGCGCGAGCAGCGGCGACGTGGCGTTGGGGTGGTTGGAGCAGTCCTGCAGCTCGGCGTCGCGGTTCAAGCACATGCGCAGGTAACGTAGTATCTGTACGCAGATTACAATAACATCAAAAATTTTCAGCCCGTATCTACCAACAGTTAGGCATAACCCTCCTCCATGTTACAATATACACTCAAAGATTTCTTTACTGTCCCAGACACTGTGGTAGATTTAGTTGTTTAAATAAACTAGTTAATACTAGTTAATTTTATACTTAGTTTTGACTTGTTTGGCTTATACAGGTCGACTTTTTTATCACCATCCAAACCTTGATGACTCTCGTGATACAAACGAACAACTCTTTCTATTGGACCAACTCCCTAACTCGAAAAAAAGAATCTGCTGTTCCATACATTTTGGTCGAATGAATATTGAGGTTTTGTATGTTTGATTCATTCAGCCGCGGGGTTCCCATCCTGGTAAGTTATACCATACTTCACCTACACTCCCCACACTCCTACATCGCTGTACCGGCATTGCCTGCCTTAGGCAGCCGATACATATATTATTTGTTTTCTATTGCAGCTAAAACACTGAGCATATAGTAACTCATGGCTTCAGAGTCGACAACGCGCTAGCTGTACTGTACAAGCATCAACAGGCTTCGATAGCCGTTTACCATCAGGCGAACTTAACGTTTGCTTACCAACTCAAATAAGTAAAAACTATTAAAGGTGAGCCCACATTAACACAACATAACAAAACTATAAGTAAAAGGTCGTCTTATTGACCCTTATCACCCACACTAATAAAACATGCTACTAACCATGCTTTATAACATGTTTCGCCATATAGTCTGGACTCACCTAAATATAAAAACGTGATTTACCTCCTGATAAGTCATCGGATGGAACTGCAACACCTGATTGCCGATCACGAACCTATGCTTGGCATTAGATCCTTTCTTCCGCTTCTGCATCTGTTCCCAAATGTAGTTGACCACATCTTTGAATTTGGGCACTTTAAGTTCCTCCACTTCTTCGATCTTGCCCCTATCCTTCTTAACGGTGTCATCGTCTATATTGACTACCGCCGTATCTTTCTTTGTCACGTTATTCACTACATCGTCTATTTCGACGGGGCGTGATGTGCCATAGAGACTTTTGAGAGCTTCCGTTGATATGTCGTCTTGACTGTTGAAAATAGATAATTATACAGGTCGACTTTTTTATCACCATTCAACCCTTCTGAGGTGACTTCCGTGATACAAACGAACAACTCTTTCTATTGGACCAACTCCCTAACTCGAAAAAAAAATCAGCTGTTCCATACATTTTGGTCGAATGAATATTGATGTTTTGTATGGAACAGCTGATTTTTTTTTTGAGTTAGGGAGTTGGTCCAATAGTAAAAGTTGTTCGTTTGTATCACGGGAGTCATCTCAGAAGGTTTGGATGGTGATAAAAAAGTTGACCTGTATAAATCATTCACATCAGGTAGTTGATAGGAAAGATTCTGCCCTGAGGCAAGTAAAATATACTGATCAACAATAAAATTCTTTTAAAAAAAACGAAAATGCATCTTTAACTGATTATGTAAATCGGGATAACTCTTAATACCTTCTGAGTGCCGTGTTATTTTCACTATTTAATCAAGTTAAAACTACAATTTGTATGGGAGCAAAGTAGCGCCACATAGTGTCTGACTTGTGAAATAACTTGTAGATAACTTTAATTCCATTGAAAAGAGAAGAAAACTCACACTAGACAAACTGATGGTAGGTGGGTGTAAGCAAATGTGGAAAGAAGTTTCACCCGGTATCCACAACAATTAACAACTATGGTCAACAAATACTAGAAAATAAGGTTGATTATTGCGCAAACAATTTTTCTACACTAACCTGTCTCCACTAGCCAGTAGTAACAGATATCTGGAAGGTATGTAGTCTGTGGGGAACACAGCGGACGCGTAACGCATCGCTATGTACCGAATCATTGGCTCCTCGCTATGCATGTAGCTGTACGGAAAAAACACAATATTAATACATTTTTATTGCACCAATTAATCTTTTATCTCTCAGCGACTCCATATGGAGCCATAGAACAATTGAATTTCTATTGTATCTGGTTTTATAGATGGTTAATAACATTTTAATGTTAACGGACGTTACACAAGACACAAAAAAGGTATGATTAAATCTGGAAGGGTCCTCTATCCAACTAGCTGCGGTGATAAAACGAACTAAGTAAGTTTAACAAAAAATATGAGCCCAGCAATAGGACATTTGCCTTCCCAGGAACTTATTGACGACAAAACTATATAAAAAACAAATGAAATATAATAATTAAAATTTTAGTTTAAAATAAACTAGTAAATCTACCACCAGCGAACTTTAACCCCAGCCGTCTCAAGAAATCTAGACACGCATTGTTTATCTATATAAACAATGCGTACTGAACTCGATATCGAGTCATCGGGACGTAAGTGGTTAAGAAAAGAGAAGAGACGTATAGCTAGACCGCTTAACTGAGTCCTCGCCTGTGGTAGGTACGCGGGGCGGGAGGTACGTAGGGCCTCTGCCACGAGTACGAGCGTTTTGCGACGCGGTGAACGGATTTCTAGTTCATTGTGCGTTATACCACGGCAGTTATAGTCAGCAGTGATAGAAAAAACGCAATGAACTAGAAATCCGGTCGCCACATCGCAAGTCGCTCGACTAGTAAAACTGAAATTTTTATCGCAGTCGGGGGACCGCTTTGCAGAATACTTTCTTATTTATAAGGTCCTTGTTTTATACTTATTTTATAATACTTTTAGACAGAGACACAATATTTTAAACACTTATTTAGCTATTGTTTAAACTGTTTTGTAGTAAGAGCGAAAGTGTCGAACAGTGGTGTCTCTACCCTACGTAGTTTTAGATAAAATTCAAAAATTCAAAATCATTTATTCAGTTTAGGCTACAAATAGCTCTTATGAATGTCATTATGCCATCGGTTCGTAAGTCTACACTGGGCGGGAGACCTTGTACTGAGAAGAACCGGCAAGAAACTCAGCAAGTGACAAGCTCTTTTCTTCCTTACAGCGTCAAAAATATTGGAAAATGCCCTATCATAAAAGGACACTTTCCATCACAAACAAACACAAAAAAGGACAATCACAACACCCAAAAATACAAAAAAAAATATATTAAGCAAAAATTACATCAGGTACCTACCAATTTCAATTTTCACAATGTCATACAGTATTAATAAAAGTCAAAAATTATCTAAGAAAACAAAGTTAAAGTATACGAGTACAATAATAATAAAATAAGATAAGTAAGCAAGAGCAGACCTGCCTCCACAGGAGGCACCCGTTCACGAGTATGACATATGAATCAGCCATCGCTTCACTCAACCATATCTTAGGGAATGTAACGACCCGACGATAAACAAATGATACGTGTGCAACTCACTGGTCGAGCAGCGCGAACAGGGCGAGTGTCTGCGGATCGTCGAAGGAGCTCGGCTCGTCCACCTCCATCGTCTCTGCCTGCGACGTGCTGGGGCCCTGCGCTGGGGTTGTATCCGCCGATGGTTTATCTGTGCGTACAATGGCTAGATAGTCTAGTTGATTTTTCTTAAAAGATTTCTGACGTAAGATTCTGACGACCTCAGTAGCTGAGTGGCTTGCACCCCGGACTTTGGGCAGCGCTAACTTTGAGGTCCTAGGTTCGATTCCCGGTCGGGTCAAGCTTTAGCTACTTACCTTTTGGGATCAGAACAATGTATGTGATGTTGTCTCATATATATTCTGACAATAAGGCCTCAGCTATGAGCAGCGTCTTGCGACATGGCGAGCGGATTTCTAGATCATCGCAGTTTATACTACGGTAGTCAAAGTGAACGGTGATAGAATTAATGCAAAGAACTAGAAATCCGCTCACTGCGTCGCAAGAAGTCGTGGTCGATGGTCGTGGCAGAGCGCTGAAGCATAAAGTAGATCTATTATCTATCCATCCACTTTTTTTCTAGTAAAATATTTTCGTAGATTAATTAACTGTTTTGAAGAATTTGCTTCTAAAGAATATTTTATATTTCCGCTCTCGTTAGAGATTAGTTCATTCCTTTAAAACTCTGCTACTTTATAGGGCATGTCAACAAAATTTATGTGGAGAGCCTGGCGATGTCGTACGGCGTCGCTCGTCATTTCTGGCGTCGCGGGTTGCAGAGAGCAGAAACAAATATCCCTTAGTGACTACTTTTAGCGACAAACTTAAAGTTCATCAATAAGCACAGTGACCGAATCGCCTTTAAAATCTAGAACCTCCCGTTTCTCTTCGCGAAACAGCAATAACATCAGGTCCCGATCCGATCCGAACCCCACGGAGAATCTAGGGCACGAGGAAACGCACTAGTGCGTGATGCCGTACCTTCTACAAAACCTCTGACGGTGCTTCATATCTCACGGCTCGAGGAACCCTTTAACTTTCTCGCCGCCCCCAATAAATCAGCACAGCAAACTCTTTAAAAAAATATATTAATAACATCAGGTAAAACGAAAGGTTGCCTGTTTACCTGTAAGTAATAAAAATAAAAATAAAACCTACATGGAAACCTTGAAGTTACCTTGCACGGTGACCTTGAAGGCCTGCGCCATCTCGAGCACGGCGTCCCGCAGCGCGGACTTGAGCTCGGGCGCGGCCTCGGGCAGCTTGCCCACCAGCTCTTCCAGCAGCGACAGCTGACTGCCCACGCTGCCGGGACACTTCAGTGCCAGCCTACCTGCCCGACCCAAGTACAAAACACGTTATAACAACTAATTTTAGGCTTCAGGCTAGCGTTTTTTTATAATTTAAACATCGAACTTGAAATTTATAATGGTAAAAAATTTATTATGAAAACTTTTTTTTAAATTATTTACAACTCATTCCATTACAATTTATCTCATGCTGGTCTGGGACTTGGAAAGAATGTATCGGCTGCCTAAATTCCCGTGCCTGTCGACATACAGCCGAAATTAATGACCTATCTTAGTTTAGTTACCTAGCAACCGCTGTTATTTTCCGATAATTAACAGAAATAACTAAGCAACAAATCTCTAGTAGGCATATCTCTTGCTGAGGATAGGTTATTAATTACGGCTGTAAGAGACGAGGGTTCCATGATGCTCGCATATCAGGCGATCGGCTATCAGCGATCGGCTAGCGACCGTCACTGATGTTATCTATCCTCGGAGGCCTATTTTGATTATTCTGAATGCGGCGTCGAGGTGCTCGACTGTTTAAAGTCCGCCTGGTCATTGCAGCATGGGTCATCAAACTCATGCTTTGTTGTTGTAAGCATCAGACGAACTGCATTCTTGTATGCTTAGCATAAATAGAAAACCTTTAATAATGATGGAAACCAGAGACATGGAATTGAACAAACCTAAGCACATGTAAGCTTTAGGCTGATGCTCCAAGTGTTCTTCGGAGCGAATAAGCTTCAGCAATCCTTGCAGGAACACTGTCGCCACCTTCTTCAGTTGTGTCGGGTCACCACTACAAATTAATAGAAATTTGTCAAAACTAGTATTCTTAAAAAAAATTGAAAATTGAAAAAATAACAGTGGTTAAATGGCCTGTTCCTATGGTTAACAAATCCATGAAAAGTGCGCTTTCATCATTGACTTTTTCGTCATTTACTTACTAAAGAAGATGAAGGTTAAAAAGCTTCTCCTTTGTAGGATTTAAAAATAATCAAGTGTGTAATAAATAATTCTTAAATATATTATGTTAAAAGCGTAAGATAAGATAAGATAATTATTTATTTGCACTTCGACATGGTATAAAGATGTTATAATATAATTGCATAGATCACATATCAAGCTTATTTTAAATAGCGTAATTCGACAACTTACCTACTGAAAACATTCAACAGAAACACCAAGGCCAAGTTCCTAAGTCTTGAATTCGTATTCGGATCGAACAGTGACGAGAATACAACCTGTTGGGAAAACAAGATGTGAATATCATTATCATCAGCCTATAAAGTTTCCACTGCTGGACTTAGAACCTTCCACATGAAAAACAGCATATGGGAAGATTGGGCAATAGCTTACCACACTGTCTTAAGTCTTTGATCAGGGTAGAGCGAGAATTAAAATAAAACAAGATAGCACTAATCTATACTAATATTATTAAGAGGAAAGCTTTGTATTTTTGTATGTATGTTTGCAACGAATAAACTCAAAACTACTGGACCGATTTAAAAAATGCTTTCACCATTAGAATGCTACATTAGCGCTGAGTAACATAGATTATATTTTAAAAAAAATGCGGTACGAATTCCGCCGGGTTAGCTAGTAAATTAATAAATCGCCAACAACATTTTTGCACCGGGCGCCTAGAGCGACCACTCCACTCGCTCTACCCTAGGGAAGGCCCGACTATACCAGCAGGCGCCGTAAAATCTAACCGAATTAAAAAATAAAAATAATAAAATAAATGTTTCCCACACACACCAATTATCTAGCCCCAGGAAAAGCTTCCTTAAGAAACTCGTTATATGGTTAACTAGACAACGGATAAACATACTTAATATACTTAAATACATACTTATTATACATAGGAAACACCCAGACCCGAAACAATATAGAAAAACAGGTATTTCTTAATTGATCCGACCGGGGATCGAACCCGGGACCTCAGAGATAGCGACACCATGAAAACCGGTGTACAAGCCACTCGACCAAGGAGGTCGTCGGAATTGCAAGAATATTTTCAAAATGCCCGCACACGCTTTTTTTGGCGTTTTCATTGTGCGTGTGTCCATATTTATAAGTGCTTTAACATCAAATAGAAACATTTTAGTGGTTGTGACTAAAAAAAATATTTGGTAAGTATCAAAACTCGTCATTCTTACCTGTACACAATGCGGGAACATGATGCCCGGGCCCGTAGCCTTATTCAAATACTGTATCAGTTTTAAACGGAGTCTTGTGCAAGCTGGGACCTGTTAACATAACATAGTACAATAATTTAAGCATCAAATTGATTGAAGAACACTAAATAGACAAAAAGATCTACACACTTAAGTAAATTAAGTTTTAATGCGTGCGCTTTAAGTATCCTTTTGCTGCAATAAAAAAGTTGACAATGATAGTTAAAAACAAACTGTAATTTATGGCAGTAAGGTTTGTTTACAAACACACGTACACACTAGCTCGCAGCTAGTTTACCAGGTACCATTAGTAGTCTGAGCATCGGGATGTATCGTGCATGTTCTTACGTGTTTTTTTGAGTAGAATTCGTACGAAAACGCATCCAAAGTACGGCCGGTCTTATACCTAAAGGAGTGAGCCTGGCCTGATAACGTGTAGTAGTATGCATATATTTTAATGTCTGGGTGTGTAATGGCATTGGAAGAATATGTGATAAAAGTTCTTGCTAGGCCTAATGTCTTAGTTTCCTGGGTGCTGTGTATAGTCGAGTCGTAGATCCACTAACCTTGCGGTCATCGGGGGGCACCTTCATGCCGCCCCACGTGCCCAGGTACAGCGAGTACAGCGGCGCCACCACGCTCGGGGACGACCATTCCACGGAACTGAACATGACATACAAGAAAACAATCAACAAGTTATGGCTTCGAGCGGTTAGCACATTTAGCCAGTGTCAAAGTAATCTTTCTTACAAGTTATCGATAAATAAACAATATTTACTTTGTTACTAGATGATAATCTATACTAATATTATAAAGCTGAAGAGTTTGCGTGTTTGTTTGTTTAGTTGAACGCGCTAATCTGAGGAACGAATTGAAAAATTATTTTTGTGTTGAATAGTCCATTTATTGAGGAAGGCTATAGGTTATATAACATCACGCTATGACTAATAGGAGTGGAGCAGCAATAAAAAATGTTGCAAAAACGGGAAATAACGCGGGTGAAACCGCGGGGCACAGCTAGTAAATGATAACAGAAATGATATTCTCCCCCGCTCCGTTGAGTATCCTTAAAGATGAGGGGCTTCACTGAGACCTCCCGCGGACTTCTTGAGAGAATTTGAAAAGTGATGTTGCACTGTTCGGTTTCATTCGCCATCACTCATGCAAGTTCACGAACACTTAACGGTTAATAATTCACCATTGTTACACATCAGTGAACGACTTAACACAACTTTTAGAAAATAAAAGAAACCGCAGACATGACTCTTCAATTTCCCGCGGTTGAAACCCTACACATTTTTGTATTTTTGGTTTTTTCCCCTTGTCTGTCACCAATTTCATTTTCTTGTCATTTTCATACCCCTGTCTGTCGTAGGCCTCGCGGAGGACGCTTTTTTTCCTTCAAATTTTTTGAATTTTGCTCGTAAAACTATTGCTATTTCTTTTTACTTTACCATAATGTTTAAGAGTGGGACAAATACTGGGTTTCAACGCCACAAATGTTACAAATAGTGACGTACGCCTGGCAATATTGCCACTGCCGGAAATTTTCCACTCCCAATTGACCTGGAAAACTTCCGGGCACATTGGGAATATTGCCCAAAATTCCCAGCAGACTTTTTGACAGATTTTTTTAACAATGCTTTGAATCATATACATTTTGCAGTAGTTATATTAGATCTCGAAAACGTGGTTCTAGTCTTAGTGCTGAAGACCATTTAGAGGGATGTAATGCTATTATGAGTCTAGCCAGCAATGATGACACTGCTAAAGTGATAAAGGAAGTCTGCGGGGCACGTGAGTTGTCCATAGTTGTTGTTCTGCTCGATGGTTTTCATTGAGTAGGCTTCCAATATCTCCGGCACTAGTCTGGATAACTAGTAGAGGCATCCGCTAGATGCAATGCCTCCGGTTAAGCCAGCCGCGTAGGATTGTGGAACTGGTGAGGTACCTGGATGGGTACTGAGATGTGAGTGGGCTTACAACTCCGCCACCAAAGAGGACAGTTGGTAGTCGACTTTAGAGTTGACGACCCGAGCATTGGAAACTGCGAGTTGTACTCTTAGTGCAACGAGAAGTGAGCGAGCTTACAGCTCCGGTAACCTCTCTGGATATTAGGTAGTGGACTATACGTGTCCTGATCTGGCGTTATGACCTGACGCAGATGGTCCATTGTGCTTGCGCAAGCATGTCTGACACCTACTATATTTCCTAATTTCACCACCCTTTTCCTAATTTCACCTTCGATTGGCAATTTAATTCAGTATCAAACTATACTTTATTATACATAGCCAGCAGTGGCGAAGGGTCCATACAAGCTGTTCCCATCGGCTTCCCTTTGAGAAATCATAAAATGTCATTAAATATTGTCACAAGATTGTGAGGAGAAATACACGGACAGTGTTATTGTTTCATTATTTGAAAGCGCCTACAATTATTTCCATAGCAAACCTCGTCTAGGTAAGCTATCTATAGTCAGCTTAATATTTTGCGTCATTGCCTTTGCGTGTGGCGTGGTTGCCATGGTAATCGGAACATTGTTATTACTCTGTCTTTTTCGCACGAGTGTATTTTACATTAAAATACACTCGAGGTAAGCTATTATTTTCCGGATTGCATTTTTCTCTTTTTCTATTTTAAACCATTTTAACGTTGCCTTTCTCTTTCTATGACGAGTAGGCGCGAATAAAATGAAATGACATCCGATTAGCTAAAATAAACCTTGATCATTTTGTATTAAGTCAATTGACAATCTTATCGCGTTTCGCTAAGAGTTATAATTGCTTCAACAAACAACGACGCCATCTATGGTCAAGTAGTAGTAATACTTGCTCAACAATCGTAGAAAGTTTGAATTTAGATTACAAAACGTATTAAGTACTGTCCTTTTTATAGCAAATTAAATCTTATTTTAATGAATGAAGGTATATTTTTTGATGGAGAACTAATGGTTTGAGCTGTTTATTTTCCAAACTTAGATATGAAAACAAAAGGCATGTTATTCAATTAGGCCATGCTCTTCCAATCATGACTATTAAAACCTTGCATCACGCGGTGAGTGTTTTTTTTTGGTCCTTCGCCATATTTTGACCCCTCGCCACTGATAGCCAGATAGCTTTTTTAATAATGATTCCAGTGATATAAGTTTTTTATATAGTCTCCATACAAAATTTCATGGAAATCGGAAGTAGTCCGGAAGTAATACGGAAGTAATGTGACAGATGTCCCTTTAATGGCCAAGATCGCGGCCGCGACAGTGAGTGGCTAAGTACATAATTTAAGTATGTGTGTTCTAATTAATATTTTTAATTTTTCAGTGTTAAGTAAGATGTCATAAATAATAGTTGGAGTACCTGTTGACCCTGATGAGCGGGCTGTTGGCGTGGTTGGCGACACTGAAGCGCGAGTCCGCGGCCGCCACCACCAGCGGCACCAGCACGTCGTTGTTGTTGAATATGTCCTTGCTGATGAAGTTCACGATGGACAGCTTCATCTGGAAAGGGTTTCGTTGTTATTATATTTAAACGATTCGTTACAGCACATTTAAGAAATTTACTTGCATATTACAGAAAACGAAAGTTTGATGTTTTTAAAAATTTCGATTTTTCAATCTTCGGAGATAGGGGCTTAAATGTCGTATATTGCATTACATTTCTTATATACAGGTTGTTTGGTATTATGTATTATATTCCCGAAACGTACCCATGTTAACATGTCTATATAATACTATGCCAACGTCAGAAAATGGAAATTGTAAAAAAAAATTTTCTACTCTCCATACAAAATGACCCATCAGCTGATCGAGTTAGTATGGAAAGTCGTTTTTTTTACAATTTCCAATTTCTGACCTTGGCATAGTATTATATAGACATATTAACATGGGTACGTTTCGGGAATATATACATATTACCAAACATTCTGTATATATTATTTGTTGGTAGCTGTAGATATTTTCAATCATGACTAAATATAGCCTTCTAGCACAGGTAGGCTACTCTTGACGCAAACTCAATCTCAATACAATTCCAATGCGATTAATATGTATCGATATTGGATAAGTTTCGCAATTTCGAAACGCCCCATTTCGATAATAATTTGTTCACTCAATTTCCACGCAATTTAATTCTAATGAAGCGCTATTATCGCTTTTTAGAGTGCCATTTGAATTTTTTTGATTTGGGATTGGAAATTGATTATTGCAATTGTGTTTCAAGAGTAACCCACCAGAAGTCTGCGAGTAAAATTGCTATGACAGAACAGTCAGAATATTGTATGTACCGATTTATAACAGGTTTCAAGATTTATTAACTTATAGTTTATTATGATTAAATGCGATCGCCTTTGAATAATGTTTTATTATAGATAGGAAATGCCCCAATAATTTCAGTACTTTAAAAACCTAATAAGATTATTAGATTTATTAACTACGGGTTCTCGAATGGAGACCACGTATCGACAAACGTAGTGCAGGACGCATACAGACTAGGTGAAGCGACGATCTCCGAAGAGCTGGATGGATGTAGCCGCGGATCGTGCTGTGGCGTGCACTTGGAGACGCCTATGTCTAGCAGTGGACTAGTATAGGTTGATGTGATGATGATGATAACACACTTACCTCTTCTAATTGATTAGGGTTCAGTTGAGTTTTTGACACTATTCTTTTGTAAGTTCTCATGCTCATACCGGGTGGCACTTGGAAATCACTCTCGCCTGCATTTGGTAATGCTCTGAAATTTATATTCTTTATTAGATGAGATTTGGCAAAGAACATATTATAGTCAAATGTATAAAAAAATAAGGACCGTTATCGGCACAAAAATGTAGTAACATAGTAAAAGAAAATATTTTTATTAAACAGACAAGTAGTTGAGACTCGTCTAGTCTATTTCATGTTTTTTTTCTCTTATCATCTTTTTATAAAATTTTAAAGTTATTGAAATAAAGTTTTATAATTTGTTTCATAGCACACCTGTATGGTAAAAGAAGAACATCAGTTGCAAATTTCAGTATCAATGAAGACAGTTTTGGCTTTTCCTTTAAGTTCAAATCGGATTCTTTAATTTCTCCCAACAGGGGCATGACTAACATCAGGATTCTGTAAACAAACATATAGATAATAATAAAAACATGCAGACACAGACAACAAGAAAAGTTATTTAATTTTAAATTGCATTTTATTTTATTGTATGGTATTGTGTTGAATCGTTTTGTATTGTATTGTATTGTTATATGGCTCTTTTTATTAAATTCTATTCTAAGAGTAAAGCCACACATGCAATAAACTAAATAATTTCCTGAGTTACTGAAAAACTGTTCAAATTGCAATTTCAGCTGCATCATAATGAACAGTAAATCTTATATTATATCTATCTATCTATCTATCATTAATCTATAATATAGATAGATAGATAAAATCTTTATTCGGACACTATACACACATTCACACACACAATGTAAAATCATAAAACAATATATCTATCTATATATTCCCTGTGTGGTGCCGGGGATAAAGAATTGCACCACCCCATCTCTTACCGTGAGTGTCGTAAAAGCCGACTAAGGGACCATTCCAGAGGATGGGCAGCAGCATCTCTCTGAGGTTAACTCTCAATCAACTTACTGCTATCGCCAACCCGCCTGCCAAGCGTGGCGATTATGGCATTTGCCCCTCATGTATCCTTGGGGGAGGCCTTTGTCCAGCAGTGGACGTCTTTCGGCTGAGATGATGATGATGATGATGATCTATATATCTATCTATCTATCATTAATCTATAATATAGATAAATTATAGATAGATAAAATCTATATTCGGACACTATAGACACACACATTCACACATATAATTAATCTATATTATAGATAAATTATAGATAGATAAAATCTATATTCGGACACTATAGACACACACATTCACACATATAATTAATCTATATTATAGATAAATTATAGATAGATAAAATCTATATTCGGACACTATAGACACACACATTCACACATATAATTAATCTATAATATAGATAAATTATAGATAGATAAAATCTATATTCGGACACTATAGACACACACATTCACACATATAATTAATCTATAATATAGATAAATTATAGATAGATAAAATCTATATTCGGACACTATAGACACACACATTCACACATATAATTAATCTATAATATAGATAAATTATAGATAGATAAAATCTATATTCGGACACTATAGACACACACATTCACATATAATTAATCTATAATATAGATAAATTATAGATAGATAAAATCTATATTCGGACACTATAGACACACACATTCACACATATAATTAATCTATATTATAGATTAATTATCATATTTTATAAAGTAATAATGTCTAAGCTAGAGCAAAAAACAAAGAACAATATACAATCGGGAAGTACTTGGAATGTAAACTATGTTTTTAGCACTTTAAATATTATTAGGTAAAAGTCAAAGTTGAGTTACCCATCCTGATGTCCTAAGGGTTTGCTCTCAATTGCTTCCAACAGAGATGGTGCCAGTGTCAGCTGCTGATCATGGGGCAAGCGGGGGAATCCCATAGTGATGTAGATGATAGTAAAATTCTGAAATAAACAAAAGAACAATTTGCATTCTGTGTAGGACGAGATGCTTTAAGTTGAAAGCGAACGTCTCGGTGGCCAGTGGCAATGCGCTCGGCCCGATACTCGAGAGACCCGGGTTCAATTCCTTTTTTTTTTTTAGAGTGCCTGCAGACTGCACAAACAACCTTAAAAATAAATAAATAATTATTAGTTTTAATTAACTGTAAGTTATGTTTAATTGGGATGAAGCAAGACTTTTGGTGATTTAATGTATGTACTATTGTTAGCTATCAGCATGCTGGTTCTTCCATTATTTTATACAAGTGTTTTTATAATTATCAAACCTAATTTCAGTGAAACAATGATCAGTGGACTTGATTTACAAATATTTTTGTAGCAATTGTTAAAAAGTAAACTTACAATGATAAAGCTGTTAGCCGTAGGGTCCTTATAAAGCTGCAGCAGTGTTTGAACTGGCAACTTCACATCAGCACGGCACTTCACTCGCTTGTTTACGTGCACCAACAACTCCATCACTTTGGTGCGGACCTGTGATTATTATTAGTCGGTTAACTCTGTCTACACCTTATTAAATATGTTTGCACCTATTAGTGAAATCGAACTAAAGCAGAAAGGAAAATCATTACTTGGTACAAAAGTGTCTATTAAATAGTTGATGCTTCTAAAAAACAGTATAATCTTAAACATAATGGCTTTTCTGTTAATAAAACAGTGTTTCAGCAACAAAATACCTGTTCATGAGACGACGAAAGCTTGAGAATCACTGGAGGCAGAAATCTATTTAAACAGCTCTCCAATTGGTCATCGGAGTCTGCATTACCAAGTCGTAAGAATACGCGGTCGAGAAGAACTGAAATAAGAACCAAACATAAGACAAGGATACAAAAATGCCACTGCCGGTTCAAAATACGAGGTTAACATCTGCGCAATGTATTTTCATTATTGTTAGTTTTTATTTTAGTCAAACTATGATCAGTGGGTAGGCTGGACTTACGAAGATCATTAGAGCAGTCGTTACTGTCTCCTGTAACTTCCATTTCAGACATTTTTACAGGTTTTTAGGCCTGTTTATTTATGCTAGACAAAATTTATCCAGAATCAGAATGTAAAACAACACAATGACAGACAGAAAAAAACGATGCATGACGTTTGAGAAAATTGTTGACATTGACAACTGACATTTCTTGGAAAAGAGAAATGCAAGTTTTTACAGCCTAAAGAATTTAGAAAATAGTCATGTTAAAAGTGCTATACCATATTTTCACATTCCTTCGGATAGCGCTTAGAGCGTTGCGTTGGTTTAAAGCTCTAAAAGGGATAGCGTAGCTGAAATTGAAACCAATTTTTGGAAACAATAGGCCTCGCTATCTGTATTCCGCTTGCTTTGTGATATTTTTTCAAAAGATTTCTTGGTAGAAATTGACTTTGATTATTATCAGGCTGTTAAACCTTTTCTCTATTTATTGAATTTAAATTTTATAACATTTTGGTCACGACCTTTATTGTCGGTTGTCGTCCAACAAAAACTAGAAGCAAGGTTACGATTTTGATAACGTATTTTTTTAGACCCACAGACCATATAGCTTCTGTGCTTAGACCATATGATCAAAGCGTATTTGTTTCCACATTAAAAACAAATAAACAAAGAATAAGCTTCGAATAGATATTCAGTGTTTTCTCTTTTACTCTAATTTGAAATGACGTTTACATGACAGGAACAAAACATGGAATAACTAACTATTCGAAGCTTATTCTTTGTTTATTTGTAAGACCCTAAGGCTGAAGCTCGTGCTATAACTGCGGCCCCTAGTGTAAACAGAATTTCATAGACCCGGCTGTTTTAATTCGCTGGAAAGAGGGGTATAATTAATTCGTAACTTTGTGGAACAAAACTACAGGTACATACAGGTAGGTAGCAGTGGCGAAGGGTCTATACAATCCGATTCCCATCGGCTTCCCTTTGAGAAATCATAACATGTCATTAAATATTGTCACAAGATTGTGAAGAGAAATACATGGACAGTATTATTGTTTCATTATTTCAAAGCGCATACAATTATTTCCATAGCAAACCTCGTCTAGGTAAGCTATCTATCGTCACATCCACTGAGCAAGTAATCACTACGTTATAAGAGTCGGCACTTCATAACTAGCCGTTTTCACAATTATGTACGTAGTTTCTACCAACCTAATATATAAAATCGTACTACCAACATAAGCAGGAAATGTCAAAAGAATAGTGAAGTAGGTACTTTGCAAACTGAGCATAATATCGATATCGATAAAAAAAAAACTTCGTAGCGTCTATACCCATTAACCTCAAATATTTCATACGTTGGAATAAAAGCAGGCGATAAATCCCATCACAACATGCCAGCAAAATATATATTTATCTAAAAACAATCAAAAACTTTTCTCCTGATGACATGCAATGAAAGAATTACCGCTTGTATTTTTTTAAATAAAAAAGTCAGTTAAAGTCAAATATTTTTTATTTAAATAAACTTTAGAAAAGTGCTTTTGAATCGTCCAAACATTTTTACCTATTACCCATATCATCTGTAAAAAAGTAATGAAAATATCAAATTCATAGAACGAAACTTGGCAAAGTACTTGGTAAACTTGGGAAACTAAAATCACCTCCTGGCATGTTTTCATAATGAGTACTCGCTTTAGAAGTCGATGCTGGACAATTCATTGAAATATCTGCAAGAAATGAATAGCAATATTAAGACCAAATATTAGTGTCACCCCTCAAAATTATTTGAGGGAGGCCTTTGTCCAGCAGTGGACGTCTTTTTGGCTGAGATGATGATGATGATGATGATTAGTGTCATTGGAAAGTCACTTACTAAAGTAAGAAAGTTTGAATCAATTGTTATTTAGGTACCTATTTTATGCTTTTTAAACGTGTGCAGTCTTTCCTCAAATTGTGTCACATTTTCATGAGGCGTTCTCGATTTAGAAGTAGATGGCAGACAATCGAGTGATATATCTACAAATAAAATATAATAAATATCAGATGTTAAGACTGTCAGCGTCATCGAAAAACCAATTTGTAAATAGCTTAAAGTGTTCAAAATGTTCCTATTTTGCGTTTTTTTAAATTATGTGCTGTGGCGTGCCACTCTGAGCTTCTGCTTTAGAACTAGATGCCGGAAAATTAAGCAAAATACTTGCTAGAAAGTATAACAATTTCATTTTATGTACGGCAAATGACCACACAGTACACCTGATGGTGTACTGCGAATTTCGTGCAGGTATATAAAACGCAAAATTACCTTTTTCTTCTCCAGCTTACATATAGGGAAATTTGCAAGAATTTCATCAGAAAGCTGTGTTTACCTTTAATGTAGGATAGGCATTTCTTTTTAATCTATTACCCTTTTTGTTGAACATTTTACGAGGAAAGTGATCGCCATATATAAACTTATTAACATTTAACTTCTTTATGGGTATATAGACCAAATCCTCATTACCTGTATATTTTTGTATATACCCACAGTCGACATCTAAAATAAATAAAAATATCGATAAGCACAGCACTAGGACAATGTAAAGTTTATAAATAAGGAACTAAAAAATAACCCGAATTTTCTTCTAATTGTTACTTAGACACATATATTTACCGATATTACCACTTATTAATAACACTGTTTTTACTCAAATTGACTTAAAACTTGGAATACACTACAAAACTTACCTGTTTGGGTCAAGCGGGAATCTAGCCAATAATATATCCTTACTCAACTTTCTCAATCTTTGAATACCACAAATTTCACACTTACGCAAAGATTTGCCACCCATAATGTACATTTACCACGTTTTTTACAGTTTTTAAACTTTCGAGCTGTACAAAACACACAAATATTTAAACAGAACTACAATGGCACCATAAAGAAACTTTGAATGGCGCGTTACATGCTGGCCAACATGACCATACCGTATAATGCGACTAAATTAGCGTGTTGTGGCTGGTACAATAAGACAGAACGTTTTATTAACTTTGTTCATTGGTAGGATTATTTCGTAATTTAATGTTGGCACAAAGTACGTTCATAATTCCATACAATATATTTTTTATATGAAGTGTCGACCCCCTGGTCACATCATCGTCGTCCATTGATTTTGCGTGTGGCGTGGTTGCCATGGTAATCGGTACATTGTTATTACTCTGTCTCTTTTGCACGCACGCGTGCCTTTCGCTGAAAATACACTCGAGGTAAGCTATTATTTTGCGGATTGCATTTTTCTCTCTTTTTATTTTAGGCGATTTTCGTTGCCTTTCTCTTTCTATGTCGAGTAGGCGCGAATAAAATGAAATGACATCCGATTAGCTAAAATAAACCTTAATATTTTTGTATTAAGTCAATTGACAATCTTATCGCGTTTCGCTAAGAGTTATAATTGCTTCAACAAACAACAACGCCATCTATGGTCAAGTAGTAGTAATACTTGCTCAATAATCGTAGAAAGCTTGAATTTAGATTAAAAAACGTATTAAGTACTGCCTCTTTTATAGCAAATTAAATCTTATTTTAATGAATGAAGGTATATTTTTCGATGCAGTACTAATGATTTGAGCTGTTCTGTTCCGTGCCGTGTCTGCCAATATGTCGTGCGTGTTCGGGTAGTTTTTTGCAAAATTGTGAATTAGCGAGTGAAAATCTATACTTTTCGCCGGTTATTGTTTATTTTACTGTGTTTGTCTTATGTATTAGTTCATTGCGGTAAGTTTTATTTGCCATAATGCCTTTAATTCATATCGAGTGTTGTTTAACCGACTACTTGCTTAACGGAGAAACAACAAAAGGCATGTTATTCAATTAGGCCGTGCTCTTTCAATCATGACTAGCATCACGCGGTGAGTGTTTTTTTTTGGTCCGGCTTACCTTCGCCATATTTTGACCCCTCGCCACTGGTAGGTAGGTAGGTACAACAAATAAAACAAATTTCAAATTGTATCAAAATGATTCGTTATTACAAAAAAAGAACGTTGAGATTGAGCTAAAAATATATATTAAATTTTGTCAATATCAAAATCGTAACTAAAATATTAGATGCCCGCCGCAGAATTCATGTTTTTTAATAAAGTATTGTCATTACAAGTAGGGTAAAATGGGCACAGCGAATGTCACACCCTCCACACTCCGCACAGTAAAACAACCACATAATTAACGACGTTTTTTAAACGTTCATCCAAACTAAAAATACTGATATATTTAGGCTAATTGAGCTAATAAACAAGTGAAATTAGTTCGGCTCGTGTCCATGTATCATTGCGCCTATTTTACCATATAAAAATACATCATATTCATAATGTAACACTGCACTAAATCACCTCGAATAAGACGTTACTGGCATTTGAAGTATCAGCTTAACTTTTATAAATTTTTGGGAATGTTTAGTAAACCAATTCATTATTAATAATAATACATAATACAAATTAATACTAGTTACGAACATTTTACATTCCTAAAATATTTTAACGCTTTTATCAAACAATATCTGTAAAATTGTACAAAATCATTGGTCAGGAAACACGTACACCTAGCTTGATCACTTCTTATTATAGCGTGTTAATTTTATCCTACACTAGCTGTTTAGTCGAGTCGCGGAAAATTGACAATAATTTCGAACCCCTAAACCCTGAGTGCCTTACAAATAAACAAGGAATAAGATCCGAATAGTTATTCCGCGTTTTGTTCCTGTCATGTAAACGTCATTTCAAATTAGAGCAAAAGAGACAAAACACGAAACATCTATTCGGAGCTTATTGTTTGTTTATTTGTAAGACCCTGAGAATGTAAGTTGTTTCAAAAATGGGCAGTCTTTATTGATAAGTTATCCATTACAATATCATCTAGCTGGTTAAATGAGGTCTTATACGATTACGGAATAAGCTCAAAATGTCGTTAACCCACCCACCCTTACGTCCCACAATGTCGTCTTAAATCTTATGAATCTTACGATCGATATTCGTTTTCAATGCATAACGCGATAAGGTTTATTTTAGTTTGTAGTGTAAATTGACAATTAAAACTCGTTCTTATGTTTTGGAGCAGAAAGTTTTGAGAAAATTTAAAGATCAGTTTTTAGGCTGAGTGTACTAGATACGTAAAGAACAAAGATTTCGAGAAATATATCATGTTAATGGAGAGTATAGCAACAGTTTATAAAACAACAACGCCCAAAATAGAAACCGTTTACATTTAAAGAGTAAAAACACAACAAATAAATAACACATATCAATATTTACAAGCCAAAGGAACATAAAAACACAAGTTGTTCGAACCTGTTATAATAAAATTTAATCATAATTCAATCACCTTTGTACAGTCAGCCGGCGTCTTAATACTGAACGTTCCTTCTGTCATTGTGACAGTTGTAAACAGAACTGACAGTTGCGAAGTGTAGTGACATTAAGGCCCCCATTCACGTGCATTCAACTCCATCACTCCAAATTTAGTCATATTGGCCCATATTCAACGGCACTGCACTCCATTGCTTCACTCCGTCACTCCTAATCATTAACTACTTGGATTTCATGGATGCCATGCTATGAGCGTTGGATTTCCTATAATGGACTTGGGAAAGATAAAAAAAGTTTATTTTTACCCTATACCATTACAGAAGACGTTATTCCAAAATGTATAGTTTTTGTTTCACTTCGATACGATAAGTATTTACAAAATTATTGGACATAATTAATTTGCTTAAAACAAGTTTAGTTCGTTGGCAGTCGGCTTATGTCACGTGATGACGTGACGTCACCGTATCCGACAGCCCGCGCCGCGCCGGCCGCGAGTCATACAAACGCAGCTGAAGACTTCTTGGCGGGAAAGTGAAGAGTCATGTCTGCGGTTTTGTTTTATTTTCTAAAATTTGTGTTATGTCGAATATTTGTGAAATAATGGTGGATTATTAACCGTTAAGTGTTCGTGAGTGTGCATGAGTGTTGGCAAATGAAACAAAACAGTGCAACATCACTTTTCAAATTCTCTCAAGAAGTCCGCCCGAGGACTTAGTAAAGCCCCACATCTTTACTGAGATACTCGAGGGGTTGGGGGGTATATCATTTCTCACTTCTCATTACTTTTATCATTCATCATCATCATACATGAAAGAAATAGTATTGTAAGACTTTTTCATTGGCTAAATGCTTGTGCAACGCCATAAAAAAAATAATAAACGCAGCTCGAAGTTTGACAAGTCGTGAATGTGGCAGTGACGAACGATATTTAAGTACTTACGACTTATTAAAATACAAGTAAACAAAGGCAAAAGATGGCAAAGTGCAGTTTAACCGCCTTATTCATAAAAACTATTTAAGCATTATTTATTAAATATTGTTTTGTCAACGTCACACAAACGTCATTTTGAATTTGAAAAAAAGAGACAAAACAATGATTAACCTCAACTAAATAATGCTTAAATAGTTTTTATGAATAAGGGGGGTAAGACTATATTGTGCTGTTTTTGGTTGCTTAAATTATGCTATGTTTTTTTATTTATAATATATATAACAATAAACCTGAATAAATGGTATGTCAAAATATTATTATTAAGCTAGTAGATGAAATTAGTCGCATCGACTTAATGTGTATATATATCTTTACTGTGACCGGCAGCCGTGACGTCACGCCGCCCGCCAGGCGCATTGTGATCTTTACGAAAAAACAAAACAACGTGGTAATTTTTAAAATTTTTGAAAAAATATTGTGAAGTAATTAGCAGTACTACAGAAAAAAATGTCATATTTTAAGTTGAAACTAATAGAATAGAAATTTTTTTTTAAAAAATCCGTTTCCACCCTCATTCTATAATCCATTTTTTTTGGAGTAATGGAGTTGCGCGAAAGAGTGCAGTTCTTGAGTATGGGCCAATATGAAATTTGGAGTGATGTAGTAGAGTGCCCGTGAATGGGGGCGAACTCTAGTTGAATTTGTGAACAGTGTAGCAGCAATTGCGAACTGTAAAAACAGTTTATAACATTACAGTCGCGAACCACAGCATTGACATGACAGCCCCAATCAAATGTCGGCGACTCGAGATGGATTTTGGTTTTAATTCCGATTAATTTTAGTGATTGCCGCTATTCGATGCCGTGCGCGAAGATCATGACGAGGCCGGGCTCCACCATCATGTGCTCGTCCACGTGCGTGTTGTCGCACTGGAGTACGAGCACCGCCTGCTTGCCGGGTACTCTTTTGCACACGTATTTTTCGTACAGTCTGAAAGGAAATTTAATTGGTTTTAAAAAGTTAATCGCGCCCGCCCACTTACGATAATTGGTGACCGATTTTTTTGTCAGTGAAAATGAAACGTATGGAGTTGTAAGTTGTATATCGGTAATCGGCGAAAAAATCGGTCCGATTGTCGATCCTACAAAAAGCCGATCGTTGCTGCGTCAACGCGGCTTTTATATTAAGTATAGAACATAAAGAAAGAAACTTGCAGTTTTTATTTAAATTTACTTTTTTACTTTTTATTTTTAAGTGTTAATTGCTACACTTAAGCTGAATTAAATATTTATATAAAATACAGTGAAAAAATTAAACGCCCACCCGACCCAGCCAGGAATCGAACCTGGGTCTTCCGCATAAAAATAAAAAGTAAAAATTTTACTATAGCATTGTGTTATCAATTTGTGGTATTCATCTGCAAAGATGAATCTGCATGTCCATCGGTTGCAAATACCTTTGGATAGATGGCACTAATGTCGCTCTAAAGCATTTCAAAAAATCAAAAAGCAGTGACAAAATTCAGCGCTTACGTCAGCCTTCCCGGTAGCATAATGGTCAGTGCAGCCGCCCGGATTGCGGAAGACCCAGGTTCGATTCCTGGCTGGGTCGGGTGGGCGTTTAATTTTTTCACTGTATTTTATATAAATATTTAAATTTACTTTGTAAAAAAAGAAATATACAATATCAAAATTCAAAGGTATGTGTGTATGGTACGGTGTCCATTGACAAATGTGGACCCTCCTTGGGCATGCTATTTTAAAGACGGACGGCGGCGGTGGTGGCCGTCCAGTCCGTATCAAATATTATATTCGGAAAGGGCTATTGCTACATGGATTAAATATAATATGATTTGATAGTCAGTAGGGAATATTTTATATTTATCAACACAGGCAAGACAAGACAATATTACTAGCTAGCGGCCGCCCGCAGTTTCACCCGCGTGGTTTCCATTCCCGTGGGAATATCGGGATAAAACTATCCTATGTGTTAATCCAGGTTATAAACTATCTGTATGCCGAATTTCATCCAAATTCATCCATCCGTTGCAACGTGAAGATGCAACAAATATACACACATACACACAAACTTTCGCATTTATAATATTAGTGTGATCAGACAAGCCATGAAATATTTAAATGAAACAACTTTTACGCATCTACTCGCGTTTATTTTACACATTACTTTTTAATGTTTATCCTGACGTTTCGAACCCTTTGCAGTATGCAAAAATTGCAAAAAGTAATGTGTAAAATAAACGCGAGTAGATTCGTAAAAGTTGTTTCATTTAAATGTGTAGTGTTCGCGTAAACTTTAGAAAACAATACATGAAATATTTGTCAAAATAAGCCAAGACAAAAATTCTGTAACACATTGGTTGCCAATAATACATAAGTATACGGATGAACCATCTTTTATTTTTTACCTTCTATTGTTTTGTCTGGTTTCGAGCGAGGATAGCCCAGGCGGCCATCTTCTTTCGTGACAGTTTTCCATGAGATCATCTATTATGTGAGGTGGGCAGCCTGATTCTGACAGGCTTCTTTTGATCATCATCTGTAAAAGACAAAAGAAAATAAACTTGTTAAAACGTTATAAATCACAACGTAAGTCACGTAGATATTTCTGGCGGCTGTGATGTTAGCTGCGAGCGCGTAATAGCGCGCGCAAATCGTGAAACTGCGCATATCTCACGGACCGGAAATATACAGCGAAAAAAGTGTGAGTGACTAACCGCCGAAATTAATAACCTATCTCTGGTAAGAGATAGGCCTATCTTAGTTTAGTTACCTAGCAACCGCTGTTACTTTCCGATAAATAACAGAAATAACTAAGCAACAAATCTCTAGTAGGCCTATCTCTTGCTGAGGATTATTAATTTCGGCTGTAAGTAGACAGGACGACGGCCGATGGTCGGTCCTTTCTTCTAGCGAGTTAACATCTGACTCGCACGTCTAGTGCAAGGTGACCCAGAATACTGGGCATCGCTATATGAGGGGTAGTTTTGCGTAGAGTCCCTGGACAGTCCTGCAGTCCCTCTTCGCAGCACTCTAGCGTATTGGATTTGATATACCCTTTTTAGATTTTTGGTGATTACCTTTATATTTTGTATGTGCTAAATGCGTAAGAAGAACACAGAGTCCAAAAAAGTGGAGACGTAGCAGTGGATGAGACGGTCGATGGTTTTGGATCACCTTGACGGTAAGAGCGAGGATGTGCTAAGGTTTTCAGTGGGTATGTCCCCCTTCTCCCGAATCGCTGGAGCTGGGGGGAGAGGTCCGCATAACCATCCGCATTTCTCCGGACGTGGTGGTACTCGGCGACGAGTTTTCCATAGCGTAAAAAAGGCTCGTACCCAGCAGTGGGGGTTCACGGGCTGAAACACTGATGATGATCATGAAGAAGAAGAAGAAAAAGATGTAAGCCTCCTCTTCTATAGGTCACTTTTTACCAACGGAAAATATTTTGACAAAACATCTAATTATATCAGAGAAATAAGGCCAGAGAAGTAATTTAAAAAAAAATTCAGGCTAGTTTTTTTTTTAACTTTTCGTAACACAAAAATTGTAATATTTTTAAGAGCGGCCACTCTGTCGGCTCTTTTGAATGAAACTAGGGGCACGTGTAAGCGGTGAAGGCAACTACCGAAAGTGCTTTATTTTTCTTTTTAATCGAAATGTCTTTTAGCGTTTTTCTTGAAAACTAGCGTATAAAAATTTAAGGTTTTTTCTTTAAAAATAGTTAATATATGAAAATATTTGCAGTTGATAAAATGTGACCTTATATACGTAACGGTTCGTAAGCCGGCAGCCTGTGCCTGTGGGTACCTGCAGCACGTCGTCGGGCGTGGAGATCATGCCGCCCCAGCGCGTGACGCGCGCGCGGGCCAGCGACGCCGCCCAGCGCACCACCTCCTCGCGCTCCATCTGGTCGGCCAGCGCGCGCATCGTCGGGTTGGACACGCGCATCGCACGCATAAACTCCTGGGGACCATACTGATCATTGTAGGGTGTGAACGATTCTAACTTTTGGACTTATTTTTAACTGTAAAGTCGTAAAGGTTGTAACTTTTGGAACGATTCTAGTCATTATAAGTGGCTGGAACCACAGTTATATGAAGGCGGGTTGTCTTTGACTTGACTTTTAAGCTTGTAATAATAATATTCACATTTCCAAAATTCAAAATTCAAAATTACCAATCTACACTACGAACGACTAAAACGTTAAATAATAAAGCATACAAAAATTTATATATTCTATTTCAAAATCACCAGTGATGATAAATAATAGCTACTCAGGCCATGTTCTGACGACCGAATCGACTTAACCGAGCTAAATGTATGTGTCCACATCTCTCTTCGATTACGTTAGCAGTGAGTATGTAATGTAAAATTACCTTTAATAGCGCCAATTCCCGCTTGTGCTCGTTGATGATGAGCCGCTGCTCGGCAAGTTCATGCTGGTAATCGGTGAGCTTGTCCTGCTGCGTGGCGATGAGCGCGCGCAGCTCGCGAACGCAGTTGTGCTCGGCTAACTCATCTTTAGGTATCACGAGGCCACAGCCTGCTTCGCATGGCATCGGCCTTTTGGGATTATATTCACCTGCAAGGCAATGCAATTTATTGTTTGTCATTGGTATTTAACCCAGACGTTACTAGTATTATCATGGACAGTAAGAAATAGTATGTTTTGTGCAGATAAATACCAATGATGAATAATAATATAAAGATTAATCTGCATGTCCATCGGTTGCAATCACCTTTGGATAGATGGCACTAATGTCGCTCTAAAGCATTTCAAAAATCAAAAAAAGCAGTGACAAAAATCAGCGCTTACGTCAGCCTTCCCGGTAGCATAACGGTCAGTGCAGCCGCCCGGATTGCGGAAGACCTAGGTTTCTGCTTTGTGCAGGTTTATACATTTAATCCGATTGTGATAAATCTTTGGAGAGTTGAACTCGAGGCCCAAACCAAATCCCAAACTAAGTAGAGTTTGTGCTATGGATAACCAATAACGGAGATCGCGGCTCTTGGGATGGTCGACGTCGACATCAAAGAACATCGCGTACGAAGTCCTTTGGTTCTTTGGCACGTTTCACCTACGAACATCGAATTATAATCGAATTGTCGATCCCACCCATTAGTAAGTCATAAAATATACATATCACAACTTATTTATTCAATCGGAGATAAATACATGAACTTCCGAATATGCCAAATTCACTAAATAGAACGAACTTGTAAAAATAATTAATGAAAGTATCAAAATTCTTCCTACGACAGTGCACATCACCGTCATTATTGCACAAAATAAGGAGACCCAGAAGGTGAGCTTAATACTTAACACACATAGACAACCTATCACGGACACGGAATCTCACAACAGCTGCGCTCGCAATATTCCGAGCCGTTCCGAGATCCGTGTTTGTGAGAGGTTGTCTATGTGTGCGACTGTGCGTTGCTTGAGCGCGTTAAGTATTAAGGTTACCTACTGGGTCACCTTATTTTGTGCCACTGCCAAGCCGATGTAAATGTGTGCGTGCGCTCACTACAATACGATATCGAGATCGCGGATGTTTTGACTTACGCGAAATAGAATGCACGCTCTTAACTGAAACTGAAATTATATAAACAAATGAAATGCTTTAACACAATTAGGAAGTGAGTTATGTTAGATAATTATGAGGCGTTGCCCTCGCTAAATACTACTATTATTTAATATTTCCTTGATTACATACATAATTAACTGGCCCTAACTGGGTTCAGTATGGTACCTAGTTTATATGTAACATCCTGTAATTTGTAACTGTACTACATGAATATGCAATAAATATTAATGGTTTATGATTTATCAGGACTTCTATATTTTTCCTACAATGTTACGAAGAATTCATGTATTAGGCAACTCCCAGCTTAGCATAGTACATGACCGGCTTATATGGGATGTACACCTAGCAATGGGTACTTTATGGAAATAAAATATAAACAGATGGATTGATGATATTAAGATTTATATTTTAAAATAAAATAAAATAATCTAGAAGTGTATATGCTTATCTATCTATCTACTATATAAATCTGTAGGTACTGTCTGTACATGCAATTTTTCTGACAAATTTTGGGATAAATATTCGTTTTATGACTCATTGACACCAATTCTACGATTTTTTTAATTTTTGTCTGTCTGTCTGTCTGTCTGTCTGTCTGTCTGTATGTCCTCTTATAACTCAAAAACGGCTGGACCAATCTTGATGAAAATTTGTATGTAGTAAAAACATGTGATTGTGCAAATGATAGGCTTATATATGATGTTGGTAAGCCTAATAATTATTTTATTTAACATTCATTGATCCATTATTTTCGCACAGCGAAGCGGGTGGGAGACGGCTAGTCTATACTAATATTATAAAGAGGAAAGCTTTGTATCTTTGTATTTTTGTATGTATGTTTGCAACGAATAAACTCAAAAACTACTGGACCGATTTAAAAAATTCTTTCACCATCAGGCAGCTGTCCCACCGCCGGCGAGTAAGCGACGAACTATCGACTATTTTCTCGAGAAACGTACAATAGATATATATCCTATGTCAATAAAAGAGATGTATACATAAATAGTTGATCGCTGACTGTTCGCACTGCCGGCGAGTACTCACTTTAGTAGTTTGCAGCTGACGAGTACTCGCTTTACTAGTTTGCCGCTGAGCGACACTCGCTCAGTGATACTCGCTTGGCGGTCAGATCACTCCGCAAGCCGAGCGACCAACCAGTGGTCATTTCTACATAGAATGCGGATCTGAGTTCTAGGGATAGCTAACATACTGAATTCAGAACAATTATTTGAACTATCATTGTTGTCTAGTTCAGACAACGACGATGTTGCCTATGTTATAATAGCATTTGTGTAGTAACAGCGGCAGTTCTGAAAAAACGGAATATTTTGAAAAGAAGAATATGGATGCCAAATATTAATTATTTCAGAAGAGAATACCTAAGGTAAGTTTAAACTATTCAACGAGTTGTCAAATGACGATTTTCGTACATATTTAAGAATGCAAGACAACGTAAAATAATAACGAGATGTACGTTTTTCTTAAATATACGGTAACTGTGTTTCTAATATGTACGATATAGACGTGATCGACGCGACAAAGTCACGATGATTTTTCTTGTGTAACTGGAACGTCAGTCACGGAAATTGAAAAATAACGACTTTGCTCCATGCCTGCAGGACTAGGCGAGTAGCGCGAGTAATCTCCCATCGCACAAGAACACTCGCTTTTAGCCCAGCGACAAAACTATCGGAACTTAAACTCGCTTGTCGCTGCTCGCCAACTCGCTTCTAGTTTCTAGCTCTACCCGCTACTCGCTCATCGCCGGCGGTGGACACCTGCCTTAGAATAGAATGTTACATTAGCGCTGAGTAACATAGGCTATATTTTTTTTTAAATGCGTTACGAAGTCCGCCGGGTCAGCTAGTTATTTATAAATTGGTTTATATCTTTACAATGCTACATTTATGTATAATGAAACTGCAAATAGCACTTGAAAACAGATAAGTTGCTGAGGAAAATCGTTTTTTTATAATTGCAATTTTCAGTACTGTATTTTGTGTTAGGAAAACCAACAACATTTACAAATATGAATTAATAAATTTTAATGAATGGCTTTGTGGTACACACATTAAGCCAATTAGTAAAATGGTAATAGTAAACTAAGAATTATATGGTAGACCAAGTTAAAATGGAGTCTCACAACAAGTGTTACTGCAAAAAGAACTCGGGTATCATTCCTCATTTACAAATATATAAAGACACAAACACATATGTAAATATTACATTTGCCAACAGAGATTCTACTAATTAATTTCAAATGGTTACCTATCTATGAATAGTTAAACAAAATGCAGAGTAATAGCATAGTAGAATGAAACAAGTAGGGCGACTCGGCCCCCGAGCAAGCGATAATCACCTAAACTTGAAGGGCTGTCGCTTTTAATTAGAATGAGGTAGGTATCTACATATAAAATAAGAACATACTTAGAAATATGAATTCATGGATTCCAGAGAACCGCCGATCTACCTAAACGTTTGTTTGTTTGTTTGTTAACTGTACAACACAACAACTTACAATAGGTAAGTAGGTACGGTCAACAGCACATCACGGTAAACACTTGCGTTCGATATTAGTAGGTACTTATGCCCACAACATAAGAGCGGTACAAAGTACAAAGTGTTTCGTCTGACTGTTCCTAATTAGTCCCTTGTTTTCGCGGTAGGGTGTACCGTGTAATCTAATAAATTAAACTTACAAATCCATAGGTACATGTATTTACCTCTCTAATCCACGAAATCTGGAGCAGAACTTAACTCTTTCGGTAGTAAATAACTGACACAAAATTGTGTAATTAGGTTAGGCAGGAGGTACTCACTCAACGTTCTTGTTCGGTAGGTAAAGTAAAGAAAGAAAATTCTGGATGGACAAGCTGCTATTAAGACATCCATTAACACTGCAATATCTCTTGTTTTTTTTTGTAACCATCGTTGACCTTGACTTATATACGTTTAACAAATTATAATCTACGTGCGAGCGGCAGGGGCGCCGGCGCAGCGACGAAACACACAGGCGCGCGCGGCATTACGTACTTACGGCTCAGCCGCGACTGGCGCATCATTAGCTTCAATAAACTTTGTCAGTGTGTGCGTGCGACGATGCGTACGGACGGGTTGGCTCGGCTGCGCTCACATACAAGCCGCGCTCGGTGCGTATGTATGAAGATGACCTACTTGTTTCATTCTACTATGGTAATAGTGTATATATTATAGACTAGTGGTCGCCCAGTGGTCGAAATTTAACCGTAATTTTATTAAGGCTGCACGGATTGTATCCTAAGCAATGAAAAATTAAAAAAGATAGAATGTGAGTTTGGATTGGCATTAAAAGATTTCGCTCCTCTTCCATTTTTGAAATTTTTGAAAAGAGTATATATGCATGTGACAAATACATGTGTGTGTGTCAAATACATGGTAGTGTGTGTAATGTTTGTTTTATTGATTGAATGTATTTTTTATGCATAATTTGAGAAAATTATTAACATTCTGTAATCCTTCTCTATATAAACTACTAGCTGACTCGGCGGACTTCGTATCGCTTTGACAGTTTCCATCATTGAGTAAAATAAGGTAAAATATATATCAATGGTTTCCATGACAACAAAACAAACAAATCATTTTGTATCGAAAAATTAAATTGTCGTTTTTAGTATTTTAATTAATATATTATTTTAATATAACCTATGTTACTCAGCGCTAATGTAGCATTCTAATGGTGAAAGAATTTTTTAAATCGGTCCAGTAGTTTTTGAGTTTATTCGTTGCAAACATACATACATACAAAAATACAAAGGTTTCCTCTTTATAATATTAGTATAGATAAGTGTGCGAAATTTCATACTCCTCCGTCTGCGCAATTTTCGTAAAAAAGGGTACAAAGTTTTTGCTTCACATATTAATATATAAAAGATGCTGACATAGTAGGCATCTCAATGCTTGCAATCACATCATTCAATAGGTAATTACTGTTACAAAACTGCCTAATTAGTATTTTTATGCCTAAATCATTATTTGTAATCAGATAAACTGTTAAAAGATACTCACATTCAACTAAATGAGATGGCAAGGAGTCTAATTTAAGGACTGCATTGCAGCCATGTGGTGCGTTATCACAACTTGTACAAAGTCTGGAAAATAAAAGGAAAAACACTTTAAAAACCACCTCAACAAAGTCAGTGTGGCTAACAATTAATATGAGCTAATGCAGTGGTTAGCATGTTTTGGTTATGGTTGTAAGAATAAAACAAAAAACATCAGCTTCTTCAACTGTGGGCATCCGAGACTTATAATAATAATAATAATAATAAACAGCTTAACAATAGCATGATTTATGATTTAGTACCCAGTACAGGACAGTAAAGTATTGATTTCAGAGTAATGTAATTAATGAGCTAATAGATTGGGTTGTTGCCATAGCTGTAATCATAACAGCCTGCCAACAGCCAGCAGCCCGCTTGGTAGGTTAAAGCTCTGTATAAATCTCATAATGTACTTAAAGCCTAATAAAGATCTAAATTCTGTTTAAGTATAGGCTAATAGAAACAGAAATTATAGAAATCAAGAAACAACTTAGTATTAGGCCATGAAAAGAAGAATTTACAAAATTTTCAATATACTATAATAAACTATACATACCTACTTGGCTTGACTGTGACGATTCACGATATAACTTGCTTGGCCAGTGTGACCATATGTGGCAGGATCCTGCCTTTTCGGCAGGTTTAGCTCTTTATTTTACTCTCTGGCATATTTGTTTGACGTTTTAGAAATCTGGCAGTATTTGGCAGGTTATAGCAATAATATAAGCTTTTTTTTTTATTTGTCAATACATCCTTTAAAATTAGTAGGGTGCAGTATCGACAAAAGAAAAAACAGTAGGTAGGAAATGTTCAAAATAATTTTTAACGCAAATTTCGTTGCGAACAAATTATAAAAACACAAATGTTTAGTAATAGTTTTTACTATGATTTGCCTTGTTGGGAAACAAAGGTCATAAAAAAGCTTAAAATGTTCGATAAAATGTGAATATGCTAGTGAGGAGTCCTCAACTTTATACATGTCAGAAAAAGATAGATTTTTAATACACATTTTAAACTTCTCCACATTATCTTTGCTGTAATCACGAGATTGTTTGCGCCAATATTTTAATTTCAATGTTTTTTTAACTGGTAGTTTTATAATCTGACCTATGTACAACTATTTTAAATAAAAAAATATAAATAAATCATGTGACTATTTATTTTAAATTTTAAAATTGTATTGGCATTATTTCGGCATTTTGTGCATAGAAGTTTGGCAGGATTTGTCAGTTTTTTTGCCTAAGCGGGGCAGGATCTCTAATTTAAAGTTGGTCACACTGTGCTTGGCTTAAATGTAGTATGCAATTACTGAGACTTTTGTTAAACTTAGTATTCATAATGTGCATTACTCAAGTTGACTGTATTGTTTTCATTGAGCAATTTAATTCATTATACCCTATTGATTGCCAAATCAATTTAATAATAATGTTCAAGCAAAAGCTCAATTAAAACATAAATGGTTACTGCTTAGAAATACTTTGCCATGCAAATGCATAATCTCTATTACATATATGAACAAAGTGACTTCTATATGAAAATTTTCTCTTACTTGTTTTAAACTTCATATGCACTATAATGAGATAGGCAACAGGTTCATCAACCTAGTTGGTTCAATGTCATGCATATTGACTAATGATAATAATAGACATGAATATTTATAATGATGTAAGCAATGTTACAGTTTTATAATATTGACCTACTAATGCATGAATTATTAATTTTAAGTAATTTAGGTCATTTAGAAGAGGTTATGAAATGACAGTCACCTGGAAAGCAGGTTGCGAAGTATTCTCGGAACGGGTCTTAGCTGGCTTGCCGTCACGGCCTGCCGATCTACAGGACAAGTGGGCTGGCGACTTATCCACTCTGTTATGCACGCACGACAAAACGCATGCTCGCAAGCAGGTGCCTGTAAATTTAAACATTCCTTTAAGAGAATATTTGAAATAAGGGCAAAATAGCTTCATGACTGCAACAAACCTGTAAGGGGTCCTCGAGAACTCCTGAACAAATAGGACAAATCAGCTCTTCATCGACGTCACCTTGAAATCTTTTAATTTCAAAGCCCATTATTATTGCCCGCAGTAACAAAACATAGAAATAATTTCTGCCAATCTCATTAACTATAATGTATTGTCTTTATTGAACTGTGAAGTAATTTACGATAACAATTAACAAAACTTTAGAGCAAACGAACGATCACATCATTGTTTCACAAATCACCGTAAATAACAACCATAGTGCATACTGCTTGTCAGATTATCTGTCAATGTCAACGAGCCTCATGTAAAGGTACAGACCTCAAAACAAAGGGTCAGACAAACATACTCATAAAAAAGCTTGCTTGCAAGCATACTTATACTTTAAATATATATTTTATAAAGTAACTAATAGATAAACTATTATTGGAAAACTAAAATGAAAATAATATACTAAAATAGAATTAAAAATAATATTGAATGCTCGGTACAGTTAGGGTTACCAGATGGAAAATTGAAAAGTCCTGAGAAAATGCATGATTTCCATAGAAAAGTCCTGTAATTTTGTTGTAAACGTAATTCACAACTCTTTGGAAAAACTAACTAATAATTCACCCCCATATTCATAAAAACTATTTAAGGATAATTTAGTTAATCATGTCATCTCTGTTTTTTTTTAAGTTAAGTTCTTTATTAACTTATTAAGTTAAGTTCCTTATTAATTAAGAACTTAACTTTAAAATATAAATAATATCTAGGTACTAACCTATGTATAAAAATGTTCAATGTTTAAATGTATGTATTTATAAATGTGAAGACAGGTTATGAGCAATAAAGCTATAATATATATAGTGTTAATCATTGTTTTGTCTCTTTTTCTCAAATTCAAAATGACGTTTGTGTCATGGGGCGCGGATTCGAATCCCGCTCGTGGAATTTTTTCAACACTGTGTCTTTTTTCAATGTACTGTATTTTAATAAAAATCGAAAAATCCTGAGATTTCCAAAATCCAGCCACAATCCTGTCACTCCTGATAATCCTGAGATCGCAGGTCAAATCCGGAGATATTGTAACCCTAGGTACAGTGCAGTGTTAATGTAGCAGTAGCACATGAGTAAATGAAGTGATAAAGAATCATACTAACCTAATAATAATACTAACTAAATAAAAATATTTATTACCAGCATGCTCATGCTCACATGCTCATTACACGCTCATTACTAGCATGAAAGCATGCTGCACTATTGAGCAGTTGAGTCGAATCGAAACATTGCTAATAATGAGCATGCTCATTTCAAGTTTGCTCAAAAATCGACAGTCGTGCGATTTTTGGGCATGCTACCTTAAGCGCGGCTGGAAGGGGGCCCGGGCGTACTTTTAGCGCGTCTGAACAGGTTTGCTTATTTAGTATGCTAGTATCGATCAGTCGTTTAACAGGGGAGGGCGGGCTTGGTACTTGGTTTTCCATTTTTCACTACTTGCACTGGAACACTGGCAAAGAACTTGCTAGAATGTCGAATACCGAAGCTTCCAGCCCGTGCTTAAACGCATGTGTGTTCATTTGTTTGCTTTGAGCATGATTATTTAAATAGTATGCTTAAAAAGAGCATGCTAAACAAAAGCAAATGTGTCAGTTTGAAGAGCACGCTCGTTTTTAGCATGCATATAAGCATGACATTTTATGAGCATGTGTAACTGTACCTTAAGTCTATGGAACTAACTTAAGTGTTACCAGTTTTTATTTAAAAATCTTTGCATTGTATCATCTAAATATATTTAGTGAATAAATCTCCTTACCTTCTTATGCAGTAATAGTGCATTAAAAACGTTTGTAAAATAATTAATATATAAACTTTATCATAAGTTTTTTATTTTAAATTCCCTGGTTTTTTTTTTTCACTTTATTGTGCATTATACCGCCGCGCTGAGGTGCTCTTTGTCTGAGGACAAGATTACTTATTTTATGTGTTTGAACTAAAATTTAATAGAATATATGATTTTGTCTTGAATTATATTGAACTATTAATACAGATTACCCAAAAAATAAGAAATATTTTAAATGAGGCAAGAAAATTTTTTACGAACTCGATGAGAAGTACTCTGATTGGCTCGCAAACCATGACGTTAATGCGAATTGAGTTTTGATTGGTTGATAGAACGAACTGTTGCCAACATAACTATCCATCTGAATCTGACATTTTCTAATGAATAGAATCTGCCATTGTAAAATGGACCCAGATAAATGGTGCTGATTAAAATTCTGATAGTTTTCTCTTAATTTCATTAAATAAGTTTATTAATTCTTCAAGATGAGCGTTTTTAAATCAGCCATAGGCTACTTTAGTTCAGCAGGTGCCAACGGAAGCAGTGACAATGATTTCGTTGGCCAATTTGTGGAGATTGGAAATATGAAATTGAGAGTAAAAAAGGTGATCGCAGAAGGTGAGTTTATGATGTGATGCGAGATTTTTGTAACAATTAAATGATAAAGCTTGAACTTAAAGACTTAGATAAATTTAAACATGTGGGTCAATGTCCTGATCGACATTTGTTGGGGGCGTATGGATCATACTCTTATTGGGGCATATTGTTCGTTGGTTCCTGTAAAGTATACGTAATCAAATCAGACAAATTTCATTTTTATTCTTTACGAAATAAGGCTCAATATAGTCTTAACTCTTATCGCTCTTGGTACCTAGTGCTTGAATGATAACTGAACTGAACATGGCTGAAGGAATGATAAGAAGTTGACTATATAGAGAGCAGTTTGCCATTTTTTTCAGTTTTATTATCATTACCTACAATAATAATTAATGGGAAATAATTTATTTGTATTACAAAATAAATAGTTGTAACGCAAAATTATTATTTGGTTAGCAGAATTATACAATCGGTCAGCATAAGAAATCCCTTATGTTATGTTAAATTAAATTATTTTTTTCCCGAGCGAAGCGCAGTGTAGCGAGGGCCAGTCACGGAAGAGGGGAGCGGCATAAGACTGCTGTTCAGATTGATATAAGTTGTAGATTAATTTAGAAATATTTGCTGACCATAATTTGTAAGTCAGTAATTGAAAAAGAAACATAATTTTGTAATATATAATAATATATACACACTTTTATGTTGTTCTCGAGAAATGGTTTTCAAACATTACTAATGAAGGAATCAATCATTTAAAAATCAAAGAAAACAATTAATTTACATCTGATTTATTTATTTCTATTTTATGTCATTCTATGTTCATTCATTGAAATAAGTTATTATTATTAAACAGACAAGCAGTTACAACAACTGGTAAAATCTGCATCTGGATTTCTTCTCTAAAAATCTTTTTTTAAATAAAAAATTTGTTCAGTATGTTGTTAAATGGTCTTACTCTTTGTGCTGATACCACTTCTTCAGGTAATCTGTTCCAGGCTTCAATTACTCAAATGAAACTTAATATAATGGTAGGGTATCTAAAAATATAAAAATTACCTCGATAATATTTTTATTAGACGTCACACAGACAAGCATACATTATAAAACAGATGTATCACTCCCGATCTGAATGTCAACAACAACCAATTTTTTCTGCAGCAAGAATTATTATCTTAATTGTACAATGTACATGTACATGTTGATATAAGATTTAATAATTCTCTGATAATATACTGTCAATCACACTAAATGTACTACAGTTAAGTTAAAATGCAACTGCAAGAGTCAGGTATGACGCACTGTGGAACATACACATTATGGTATGTCTACATCTGGTGAATGTGCTCCACAAGAGCAGTTACTGCATCTGTTTGGTACACATCTCTTTAACCATTGCAAGCCTCTTATAACGTGGTGTGTATTGTAGGTATATTTCATGTAACCTTAAACTAGCGATGGAGGCCAGCCTGCAGCCTGTTGATGTTTGTTAAACTGTGGGTATAACTTGGGAATTTCTGGCATAGAGATTTTAGTTATAATGCCTTTATGCCCTGTTTAGGTTACTTAATCTTATATTTGTATTTTATAGTCATTAAAATATTATTAAATAATGATTATTTTCAGGTGGGTTTGCATTTGTGTTTGTTGCTCAAGATGTGTCTACAGGCACTGAGTATGCTCTTAAGAGGCTTATGGCTGCTGATGAGCAAGCCAACAAGAATATTATTCAAGAAATAAGTATATTAAAGAAATTATCTGGCCATCCTAATGTTATTAAATACATAGCTGCTTCCTTTATCGATAAAACAAAGACCGCTCACGGTATGGGGGAATATTTGCTGCTTACGGATCTCTGCAGTGGTGGCAGTTTGATGGAGGCATTACAGAATAGGGGCCAGGCATTTCCGCTGCAGACTATACTAAGGGTTTTCTATCAAACCTGCCGTGCTGTGCAACACATGCACGCTCAAGTGCCTCCTATAGCTCATCGTGATCTCAAACTAGAGAATTTTCTAATATCCAATGAAGGTAATAATTTATGAATATACATTCTTTTAATTATATTTTTTGTATCAATGATTATCATTAGTTTATAATCAAAGATTTATAACGGGGATTAAAGCAAACTACCTTGTATAGGTATCATATACATACCTTTATACACTACATTTCAACT
This sequence comes from Eudonia mercurella, assembly GCA_963082485.1. Lineage (NCBI taxonomy): Eukaryota > Metazoa > Arthropoda > Insecta > Lepidoptera > Crambidae > Eudonia > Eudonia mercurella. Next base: position 5,666,121 of record OY720026.1, read on the forward strand.
GAATGTGAATGTTTAAAAATGTATAAAAGTTTATAAGTTAATAAGACCATAATAATATTTGTTATAGGTACAATGAAACTGTGTGATTTTGGTTCTGCCACTACTGATGTATATTCGCCTAATCCATCTTGGAGTGCTAATCAAAGAAATATGTTAGAAGAAAATGTGAGTATCAATATTATTATGTTTTTATTAAACTAAACAGTTGTTCTTTATTGTAATAAACATGCAGATTGTGCTCAGTGGCGTGCACTTGGAGTGCCTCTCTTCAGCAGTGGACTAATCTGGGTTGTTGATGATGATGATGATGTTGATGATGATGATGATGATGATGATGATGATGATGATGATGATGAAACATGTAAACTATTCTGTTTTTTTTTGTGTCATAACAGTGTTGTTATGACCTACTTTAGTGCAACATACAAGTCGATTTTTTTTTGAGAGACTGCTGTTTGCCTCAGGCTGCATTTTTACCGTCAACGGACTTCAAACAAGTCGAGTCACGGAAAAGGAACTTATTAAAATGTATGACTTCTGTACATTTCTTCTTGACACAGCGACAAGTAATAGCTCGACGACACTTACATGCGGCGCATAAGCTTGGCGTGCCACTTTTAAGGCCATAATGAAAATATGAAATGAAATATTTATTTATTTGAAATTTGTACAATGTTGTACTTATTACTAGTACCTTGTTTTTAAGATCTGAGAGCCTTAGATTATTATATGCATCCGAATAGGTGTTACATTCTAATTATCAAATTATCAGATAAGAAAAGGTGGGACTGGTCCCTGGTCCTTTTTGGAGTGGAACCAATTTCCCCCTAGCCCAAGCTCTTAGGCTACTTTTTTTTAATGTGAAAATTTATTAAGACAAACAAAAGTACTTACCTTCAAACAACATAAAGCAGAATATAGATCGAAAATATTCAAAGCTGGTACCAAACTGCTAACCAATCCCCTTTTTGTACAGAAATGATTTTTTTTAAATTTTATTATCATCATTCAAGATTTCGAGATTCGAGGAAAATTGACAAAATAAATACTTTTGAGCTCGATGGCGCTGTGGTTAACGCGCCCGGTCTGCGAGTGCCGAGCTTAGGCAACTTTCGCAAAGGCCGGTCATCGGATGGGTGACCAAAAATTTATCATCTCGAGCTCCTCCATACTTCGGAAGGCACGTAAAGCCGTTGGTCCCGGCTGCATTAGCAGTCGTTAACAACCATCAATCCGCACTGGGCCCGCGTGGTGATTTATGGCCCATCCATCCATAGGGAAGGCTCGTGCCCAAGCAGTGGGGGACATAAAAATGAGCTGATGATGATGATGATTCAACATTTCAGCCGAAAGGCGTTCATTGCTGGACAAAGGCCAAGGATTTCCACGACGACGCGCCGGACGGCCGGTCGTGTGCCGCCCTCGTTCAGCGGCTTCCGGCGACCTTTACAAGGACGCTAGTCCGCCTTGCTGGAGTCTTGTGTTTTTAATCAATATTTGATTCGAAACATTTTGTTACAGTTAGCCCAATTTACTACCCCAATGTATAGAGCCCCAGAAATGTTAGACACGTGGGATAATCGTAAAATAGACCACGCGGTGGATGTGTGGGCGTTGGGTTGCATACTATACACACTGTGTTTCATGCAGCACCCCTTCGAAGATTCCGCCAAATTGGCTATTCTGAATGGAAACTACAACCTTAATCCCAATGACCAACGCTATAAATGTTTTCATGAAATTATAAGTAAGTAGACTGTGTGCAACATCCATTTCAGAATTTATTTAAAAACATGAGCGATGTGTTATTTAATTACACAGTTTTATTTATAAGCTCTAACTCCCATATTCATAAAAACTATTTAAGCATAATTTAGTTAATCATTGTTTTATCTCTTTTTCTCAAATTCAAAATGACATTTGTGACGTTGACAAAATAATATTTAACTAAATAATGCTTAAATAGTTTTTAAGAATAAAGGGTTTAGCCTTTATGTAAAGGTAAGTGATGACAAAGCCAGAAGTGGAAGCACACTTTACCCGAAGATCTCAACAACTGAGGAACTTACTACTATGTCTCTTAACTGTCGAAACACAACAATGCTTTTAATAATGTTGTTATATGCCAGGCAGACATTAATCAAGATAAACAAACTTAAAACAATTTATTTTCATTTCTTGAAATAATTTATTTTGCTAGATTACAAGATTTTTTACAATGCTAAAAGCCAATATTGAAAATGTTCTCCTTTGTTTTCAGCTGGATGTCTGACAGTGAATCCCGAAGACCGCTTGACAATAAACAGTGTGCTGGAACGATTGGCGGCAATAGCGGAGTCCAACAATGTCAATCTCAAGCAACCACTCAAATTTGAGCGTAAAAAAGTTGAACAATCTGTGGCCACTAGCTCGCCAGGTAATAAGAAGTCAAGTAAATATTACACTACCATATCCTGAAAGATATTGTCGTGGCACGACACTTTTAACACGTTTTGCGACAAAAATGTATTATCGTCCCCTTTGAATTAATTTGCGATCGCGCGCCTCAGTTACCCATACGCCTTATCGGTCCATCGTTATGTTCTGTTGCATTTTAACTCGAGCTAAAAATGGTCAAGTATTTTTTGACTTTTTACACTCAAATTTTGTTTTTAAATTTTCATTAAACTTTTATTGGATTTAGTTCCTTAGACATGTTAATTTAACAATGCGAGATTTCGTTACATTCCAATATTGTTTTTCACCAAATAACGAGCAACACCAAAGGTAAGGCAATGTTGAAAGAATTGTCCTTGGAATAATGTAAGGTAGTATAGCATTTATTTGACTTTTTCTTATATTTATATTGTTCAGTGTTCGAGTTATATTCGATACTGATTTATTTAAATTGCTTCGACGCCCATTTGCGTTTACATGACCTTAGTTGATAGTTTTGTATTTAAAATACTTGAAAAGCTCACTTAATTATTTTGGGCCAGTGCAATATACTGACCTGCCATGAAGTCTTTGAAGCCAATATAACAAAACAAGCTTTAATTTGATATTTAAGTCTGATCACGGAATAGGCAATAACCCTCTAAATAGTAAGCATACAAGATTGACATCCCAGTTCTATATGAATATATATAAATAATAGGAGAGAAGTCGTAAATAAATATAACAGTTCTACTATGGAATATTAAAACAACATTTAACCAAAAATATAAGCATTGTATTATAATGCTTATTAAAATATCTGTAGCTTTTATAGACGTAGGACATCGGTCGCTAGCTAGATTAGAACATTTATCATTATGGTCTAAATGTTAGAAGTTACTAATTAACCTAAACATTCCTTTTCATGGGGCGAAATAATATGGACTATTTTGGACACCAAGTCTAGGAAAACCCCAAATTCTATAATATTTACTAGGCTTTACACCTATGTAATACTATATTTTATGTATTTAAAAATAAGAATGTAATAACTTTAGCTTCTGGAAAAATATATATAGGATTCATATTCTTCAAACTTATTTAATAGCATATAATATTAACTGTATATCAAATATCATGCTGTTAATCACGACTAACTAGTGGGCTACAGTTATAATATATGAATAAGATAAACTTGCACTAACATCATGGGTGGCTTGGTATACCTGCACTTTCGTTAATACAAAATATTATGAAAGTTAAATATTAACTCAATTTAATAATTAATGTGTACGTCACTAGTCTATAGCATTACTTTAGGAGTATATTAAAATTTACCAGTGTAACAACACTGTTTGTTAACAAAATGTTGATGAAATCAATTGTTTTCCTAGACAATATAAGAAAAATGTGAAATGTGGTACAAGTATTAGAATAGTTTTGTATAACGCAACAGAATTATAAATACCACAATGTTGTTATATTCTTAAATGTGGCACTACCAAATACGTTTGTTTCACACATTCGATATTTTAGGACAAATTCAATGTTGAAGTTTGGTATAGTTAACCGTAATCCCTCACTTCTGTTTATGAACATTCCTGCATAAGGATTTTATTAGTCTTGAATTATATTGTCATTTAATAATAATTATCGTCTGTTGTGCATACAGTCATGTGACTATGTCAGAGCTTACATTTAGATAAATAAATGAGTATATTCTTCATATTCGTAGTTTGTTTTTATTTCTATTCATTTCTGAGACGGCAGTTATTCTTCACACCATAACTGGATGAGGTTGGGGCCCACTTAACTAGAGGATGACATCTCATTAGGTAAAGATCACATTTGATGTTGTTTTGTGTTTGTGTATGACTAACTTGCATAGCATCGGTTTTGTATTAATAAATTACACTTAATTGCACTAGCACATGGAAACAGCTAACATTTATGGTAAACAGTTGGGAAACTCACAAAATCTTTTAATTACTTCTGAAATACATTAATGTTAATAAAGTTTGTATGATATTGTCTTTTTATTTGTAATTCGAAAGTTTGTTGATCTAAATAGATAATTATAATTAAAAGCACCAACATAAAAAATAATAACAAATACTAAGTTGAAGTTTGGGTGGTGCTATCGCTTCACTAAAATGTTAAAACTTCTTTACTTGTCATATTAATATAAGTATCACAATAAACTATTTGCTCTACTTTAATACTAACACTTAAAAGAAAAGTAGCAATAGTTCAGTGAAGGAACTGAAAGAAATCGCATTAATCAGAAGATAATGGTAGGTAATCATCTGTTCTTGTTAAATAATTGTAAATTGCTGTCCTGTCTGTCAAAAAAGTTGTAATGAAAAAAATATAGTCTATTATTATGTTGGTTATATACCAAATATACTGATAAATAAATCAATGATCAATCGGTTTGTACATAATTCATTGAAACAATTCACATGCCATCTTGCTGAACTCATGCTAGTAATTTAATTACAACACTAACATATACTAATATTTTATACTAACAGTATGTATATACATTTAATATTTAAAATAAGAAATATAATATAATATAATATAATTGATCTCATAATAAAATGTAAATAATCATAGAAATTTAAATATCACAAACTAAAACTTGATCTCTTTAATTATCCAGTACAAAATGATATGACCAAATCACTGTACAGTATAAATAAGTTAATTTTAGCGTGAACATTATATATAAATGCATTATCTAATCTATAGACATTAGAAAATAAGCATTAATTATCAGGTACACACCATATCTAATTTTCTTGTTCAACAAATATAATATCACAAATTGTCTGATACGGTATTGATTAAAAGCATGGTAACGTGTGTGTATTGGCATTGGCTGTTAAATATTGAGATTATAGTTTTAATGTTCGTTGCTAGAATGAGCCTTTTCATAATTTTGCATGTGACCTTATTATTTCGAATAGTATCAATGCTTCTTTGTTTAGTTTGCATTGACATAACTCATTGCATGTTCCTGCCTTGTTCTACTGAAGCCTCGCGCCTTAATTTTAGACTCTATACTTATATGCACAAGGTCCACCCGACCTTGATTTGTTTGCCGACATCAGTTCATCCTCGTTTAGTTTAAAATTAAAATTTATGAGTGTTTCTGTAGATGCAATTGGTTAATGGAATTTATAATATGTGTCCATGTACACAATACATTAATTATTCGAAAGATTTATACTTTGAAATAAATTACTTGTTTATTAAAGTCGCGTGGCTTCGTATAACTGCTAAGTACTATATTGACGTTTTACATATCACATTTTCTTTTCATTTTAGGTGTTTTCAACTTTTTCGGGTGCCCAATAGTTTTCTCGTTTAAGTGACCCGGCGCACTAGCATGGTCTTAGCTCTGGACTTCATTCACGCCCCGAACGCTTGCTCTAGACATTATGGACATGCTCGCAATGATGAGTATCGATTTTATTTATTAATGTTTAAGACGCACTTATTATATCAATAGTAACGTAGCTATGTTATTATTTATTATTATACTTTGATTTGTTTACTGACTGGCTGTCTTACAATTTGTTGATATGAATCGAATAGCCTTCTTGGCATTCATTTGTTTATTGTAACATCACAGACGAATACCGATTGCATTTAGAATATACTTAATAATGTTTGCATGATATATCCCGTTAGTTATAGATATTTAACATTAAATTGACACAAGACAATAATTATTATTATAAAATAACATTCCGTTCTTAATAATTCCGGCTGTTAGAAGTTTTATGAATGACAATATATTTTGATAAAATATAAAATGCTTGGATTGTCCCAATATTTTTATCCTAATAGTATTATGATCATATATATCGATATCGTAGTTATTAAAGTTACCTTTTTATACATGGTACAAGATTTTAATAGCTTGATATAAATTCAAATAGGATCCAAATAGTCAGTCAAAATAGGCTGCACATCAGATTACCCAAACATATTTCTTCAATAATTTTTCAACCATATGCCATCTATATAAAATGCAAAGTCAATTATTGAAGAAATGTGACAGCTTGTGGTAAGTAGTCTGATCTGCATACGTTATTGACAGTTTATTATTTGGATCCTATTTGCCAAAAGTATAAGAGACAATTTCACCACTTTTTATCATGTCACATTGCCTATTTATAAGTTATGTCTCTTACATATTACAAAGTAATAATCGTAGAGACAAAACTTATCTATAGATATCTAATACATTATACAAAGTGGTAAAACTGGCTTCTGGCTTAAAAGTGACAGAAATGTATGCAACCGCTACATAATATAAAAATAAGAATTAATAATGTGCTTAATCTTAAGTGCCACCGCATTGTTCTAGATTGCCTCATCTATCCTCATATTCTTAGTGTTGTTTTAATTTGTATATTTTTTAAAGCTTTATCCAGATTTGAGCGATGAAAATCGATAAACATATATTTGAACCACTAAAAAATACAGAGCCGAACATTGTTTTATCAATATTTTTTTTTAATTGTCGCAGAATCGGATAATAGTTTAGGTGACATTAGCAAGGATTGTTCATATTCAGTAACCAAGCCACACATTGATCGACACAGATAGTTTACTTACAATTTACTAGAACAATGTCAACTTACGCAAAAAGTCCTACAAGTGTTTTACATACAGCCAGGAGCGAGTTGAAGTTCTATATACCTGAGTGACTTGTGCGAGTTTTCTTTAGGTACTATTCGATCGTGTTAAAGTTCGCTTCAATTTGTACGGGATCGTAGTGCCACCTAGTGTCGAACTTGGGTAAACAACTTTTAAATCACATCACACCAGCTCATTATACGTCCTCACTTCTTGGGCACGAGCCTTCCCTATGGCTGGATAGGGAGAACGGGCCATAAACCACCACGTGGGCCCAGTGCGGATTGGTGGTTGTTAACGATTGCTAATGCAGCCGGGACCAACGGCTTTACGTGCTTCCCGAAGCACGGAGGAGCTCAAGATGATACATTTTTGATCACCCATCCGATGACCGGCCTATGCTAAAGTTGCTTAACGTCAGCGATTGCAGACCGGGCGCGTTAACCACTGCGCCATCGAGCTCAAAAGTATTTATTTTGTCAATTTTAATGACAGATAACTTTCAGTTTAGATACTTATTATGTTTTTTTTTTTAATATTTTAGTGGGTCATCAATTTTATTGAGCAATCAATTTATAGCGGCGATAGTTCTAGTAGTTCTTAGTTCCTACACAAATATTTGAAGTTGGTCATATAGCCGTTGAACATCTAGCGATTGAATTTACTTTCATTCGATTACACATACATCACACATGCACTCTAGCATAGGTCCAACTCATAGGTAGAGTAGTTAGGTACAATAGATACGCTATACCAAAGAATTCGAAAATTCAAATTTAAAATCATTTATTCAGTTTAGGCAACAAATCATTTATTCAGTTTAGGCAACAAATAGCTCTTATGAATGTCACTATGCCATCGGTTCGTAAGTCTACTCTGGACGGGAGACCTTGTACTGAGAAGAACCGGCAAGAAACTCAGCATGGGCATTTCTTTTGTATAATTTTCCGTCTAAATGTTGGAAAAAGTCCTATCATAAAAGGACACTTTCCATCACAAGTAAACACTTAGTGCCTTACAAATAAACACAGAATAAGCTCCGAATAGTTATTCCGTGTTTTGTTCCTGTCACGTAAACTTCATTTCAAATTAGAGTAAAAGAGACAAAACACGGAATAACTATTCGGACCTTATTCTTTGTTTATTTGTAAGACCCACATAATATAAACGACAATCAAAAAACCAAACCCGGTTCATACCAGGTTCAGACCCCCACACGACACAGTTAGTCAACCTGAGGGGACGTCTTAGCCTTAGAGGTGTCTACGAGCTTTACGAAGCTTTGGAGAATTTTATAAGGTACGGGGATATGCTTGCATAAGTAGGACTCCTGGTTTAAATATGCTAAAGATAAGCAAGAATCAGTTACGATTCGGAGAGCGACTAAAAATGTTCTGAGGGCGGATTCGAATACGTTTCGCAACCAGGGGACGCAGCTTTAAAACTACACAAATGTTGCACACTAATGTGGCATGCAATAAATAATTTTGAATTTGAACTTGCCCGTTATTGACTAGCGACTAATAATCTGGAGGCCGATTTTGAACCAGTGACTAATTCCCATGCTATGATATCATTAAGAGTGCTCTTTTTTCTTTTCATCATAGTCACGGTACCTTATTTTTGACACCGAAAATTCTCGAACCATTAATAAACCATTCGCTCGTTATTGTGGCTTAAATTGTCCTAACGCTTAGTGATTTATTGAATGTACTATGTTGACGAACGTGCTGTGCTTGGACACACATATTTAGGGTTTTAGAAACCAAAAAGCAATATATTGTAAGATTTTTATATAATAAATAAAAAAAAATTCTTTTAAAATTTCTTGTTATAGTGCTGCTTGCCCCAGCAAGCACCTTATATTGTCAGATTTGTAGCTAGGACAAACGTCATAATTTTGCATTATCTTCACAAAAACATGACGAATGTGGATTACTGAGTAGGTATCTGAGTATTCCCATTTTTTCGTTAGGTTAACAACGTACAAAGGAAGAATGCAGTTGTGATTACATAAAGTATTATTTTGTTACCATATTTATGTAGATGAAAGAAGGCTATAGTTTGTAGCAAAATCGGAATTTGTTTGAAATCGATAACGAAAAACGGTTTGCAACTGTATAATGTAACATATTATATATTGATTTACGTACTATTTATGTACTTAAAAAAGCTTTTGTATTATTATTCCATAACCATTTTGTATCGTTTCCAAGATTTGTGATCAGTATTTTATATACCTCCTTCCCATAATAAAAGCGCGAATAAAGTGTGACGCGGGCCAATATTAAACTCGTTCTAGTGCCTGTTTATGGAGACTACTATACGTAAAGCATAGCGGCGACCGTAATTAATTAATTTCAAATATGTATGTATTACAAAGTTCAAATATGGTTTTGCTTTAGTAAGTACACTCTCAGGATAATTTTAAAATGGTTTTGATTCTACCACCGCTCACCCGGTTTAGAATGCATTCAGAAAGAGCCTGGCTATAAAAATAGTTACTCCTAATTGTAAAGTAATGAATCTTTTAAATATACAACATGCACTGACCACAGTTAAACAGTCCGATGTCAGGGAATTGAAAATTGAATATAACGATGTTCAGAGTAAGAACACGCATGGGTCTTGTTATCAGTGAGTCCCGTGTTAGTCTTAATCTTTAATCTTATCACTTTGTAGAAGCGTCTATATTTGATCCATGTAATGTATAGGATCGGAGGCCAGCCGATCGTATATGGGTTACACATACAGTTACACACACAGTCATCTAAACGGACTACATGCCTGCGCCTGCGCATCAGACTACCACAAACTCTAAAATTTCCGCTATAGACTTTAAACTTTATATTTCTATACTAATATTATAAAGAGGAAACCTTTGTTTTTTTGTATGTATGTATGTATGTATGTATGTATGTATGTATGTATGTATGTATGTTTACAACGAATAAACTCAAAAAATACTGGACCGATTTAAAAAATTCTTTCACCATTAGAATGCTACATTAGTGCTGAGTAACATAGGCTATATTAAAAAAATATAATAAGTGAGAGTGTAAGCCAAGAGCTTAATAAAAAAATACTTACACCGAAAAAACAGTTGCCACCCGCTTTGAGTCTTCATAAACTGGCCTCTCAACTCATAGAGCATACGCATCTACTTGCCCGCAGTCATGTCTACGCGCTTTTGATTGTGGTAGGGTCCATTTTTTTTTATTACTGTGAATGTGAATGTATGGTAAACAAAACATAAAGTAAAAATAATTTACACAAATTTTTCTGAAAGATCTTTTGATAGCTAATATTAAACTTCACCCTAAAGAAATAATTAATATTATTAATTTTTAGGTGCACTTACATTTTATCTATCTTTTTCGGTGCTTTATGTTTGAAGTTTTGTGTAGGTGAAAAGAAAGAAATTTTAGGCAGACCTAATACGACAATTCTTGTCTTGTGAAATTAGTTATTTCGGTAGCTGTTCAAGAATGTGAAAGAGTAAAACTCTTATAATTTGTTATTTTATTTATAAATATGTTGAAGAATGTTATACAGGTGGTTTTCATTAAGTGGGACCTAAATATGGGGAAATTCAAACTTATATACTGGGGTACCTACAATACACCTCAATACAGCGTAAACAACAAAACGTTTTAGCTACCATAAATGTTTTTGTTATGTTTGATACATAATATATTAAAGTACAACCGTTCCTTAGATGAGCGGACAGATTAAAAATCATATTAATGTTATTTCATTGTATCGAATTAATTAGGACAGCAAAAGTTACAAAAACAAAGGTTTCAAAAATGTTGGCTTCAAATAAATTCTAATAAAATAAAAATAAACCGATAAAAGTGTTGAAACAAAATTACCCATGAATCTCATACAGCACAATTAGTGAAGCCATTAAGTATATTATACAATACTTGAAACAAAAAATTTAATATTCTTAACTGTTTTCAGTAGCTTATAGTTTCGTATAGCCCCAAAAATGAGTCCCATTAAAAAATATCACACTGTATATTGTGTTAAAAGATAAAAAGAAAGTTGTGATACCATTTATATAGATCGATTGAAAATATGGTTTTAATTGTCAATATAAACAAACCAAGTCGTTTTAAATATTATAAATATGTTTTGATTTTGTGAAATATTCCCTTTTAACTGTATTATTAATTCGTTGTATAATTATTTATAGATGAATGATATTTTTGTTACTATTAGTATCTTAAGACATTTACTAGTGTATATTGATATTTAAAAATTAGAAATAAATATATTGTATAAATAATTTTATACGTTGTTTTTGTAAATAACCCTACTATATACAGGTTATTAGAAAAGAATACAATCGGAATAGGGATGAAAAAAACCTTTGATTTATAGTAAATTTTTCAAAAATATTAATGTAAAATCGCAATATATCGCAATTTCATTTATTTAACTTTGTATGAAATAACAGTTTTTTTTCTTCAGTTTTATATTTGTGACATTAATGCCAATTTTCACCGACAACCCCTAAGATTTAGGTAACGCTTAGGTCATGTTAGGTGACGGACGATTGCCGGAGTAAAACTGTCACTGTCAAAGGTCTAAAAAAGGCTGTTAGTAAAAACGGGCATAATATGATCATTTTCACCAAAATTTTTATTTTTAATTTAGATCAAGCACTTGCATGAAACAGCATTGTGCTCTCAGTTGTTTGTCAATGATTGTGACTCAATGAGTTTGAAGTAGGATTTTAGGTAATCCAGATTAAAGATTTTTATGCAACTAGTCCTAAATGTCGGTTAAGTAGATAATTTTTAATAAATGTAAAGAATGATAATAATTATGCCAGTAAAAAAGTTAATCTTCACTTAGTAAAAACAAATATAAATTAGGTTAGGACACACAAAGTCAGTTAAGATGCAACTTTTCAGAATGATGCAACGTTTTAAAGTCACAATGCGTTTAAAGGTAGGCTGTGACCTTTTTCGAATTAAAAACCGAGTTTATTTTTTTCTAGTTAACAAAGACCCTGTGTCGGAGAGTCAGGAAATCCCGAACTCCCGACCGCCGGAGCCGAGCCGGCCCCCGCCGCCCGTGCCTCAGTACCACCCGCCGCCCCAACATCAGCAGCCAGTCATCTCTGGAGGCTTGTTCTCATCCATCAAAGGAGGCGCAGGAAGCTTCCTAAAGAACTTGAAGGATACCTCTTCGAAGGTTATGCAGACTGTTCAACAGTGAGTTTTCTTTTATTTGTTTTCAAGAAGATTTACAGACAAATAACATCTATTGCAAAGGTCAATCATCATAATCATCATCAGCCTATACAAAATAACACATAATTGTATTAACAAATATTTACAACAATATTAAGACTTTTTTTTCAAATTTTTATAGGTTTTTAAAGTTTGCTATTATTTTTTGTTTAGATTATAGAAATATTGCTTTCTATTATGAAAAATTGTTCTATTATGGGTGTTTTTGTGAAATATAATAACATTTTCATTTGATAAATAAAATAAAAAAACTTCATAACTATAAATAAATAGACTTCAAAATGTTTGTAATATTATTTATTCAGCTAGTAGGCGAAAACTTACTTTCAATTTAATTAATGTATTTAAGACACCAAATGGCAACACAATCAATTAATACAATAGCTATTGTGTTGTGCCGCCATCTTCGTAAATGTACTGTATAACTTGCTCCTCAGTAATTTGTGTGTCTCATGTGCTGTGTATTATTTATATTGATAGACCACGGCATTATCTATTAGTATGTATAAATTAAAATAAGATACATTATATGTTCTTTTGTCCTTTTCAGGTCCATTGCGAGAACAGATTTGGATATATCGTACATTACTAGTCGTATCATAATAATGCCGTACCCCTCGGAAGGCTTGGAGAGTGCCTATAAGACTAATCATATTGATGATGTTAAGGTATGTAACAAATTTTAACCTTTAAGTCTCGTAAACAGTTTTAAACTAGAGTGGTGTAATTTTTTTAAATCTTTACACCTTATTTTATATTTATGCCAGAGAGTACAGAAGTAACGGAAACGCTTACATAAAACAGACATCTAATTTAATTTTCAACAGCCAGTTCTTTTATAAAATCTCTTCCATTTTATATAAAAATTTCATTTTTGGTGTGATGTTTTTTGCGTTTTAAACTTGAAAAGTAACAGTGTAAAATACTAATTACTAATTAAATTAACGCGTGTAGGTTTTTTTTTCGCCTTGCTCCGTTTTTTCCCGATTTCCATCCATTTATTTGGTGATACCATCGGCCCACCGTTTATTGGGTCTGTCAGCTTTTGTCTTGCCTCCTGGTCCTTTCCATTTTGTCTATGGTCGGTTAAAAGAGAAACCAATAAACTGTCTTTTGTTACACAGGCTTTCCTAGATAGCCGTCACGCCGGCGGTAAATACTGCGTGTACAACGCTTGCCGCGGCGCTCGCCTCCACTTCCCGCGTAACGTGCTCGTAACGGACGCGTACCGCACTCTATGGCCGACCCCGTCACACCGCGCCCCCCTGCTGGCCCCGTTCTACGCGTTACTGCAACACATGTACCAGTACCTTGGAAAGGATGATAAAACGGCAGTGGTGATCACGTGTCAGGTTTGTTTTGTCTAATTCGTTTTAAGGGTGTACATACACCTACTGCTCGAGCAGTTTGCTAGTGTTCAAAATACACGGATCGCTCGTACAGTCAATAGTCAACAGCTTGAAGCTGCCATTGAAAACTGCTTCAGCAGTTGCCTTGAACAGCTACTGCTAAGGCAGGCGCGCGCGATGAAGAGGTAGGATGAAGTGCGCGGGCGATGGGGATAACTGCGCGGGAGCAGTCGAGTCTTCAAGATGACAGTGTAAGCCTGGCAACTGCTTGACCGTACGGTGAAATATGACCACCCGCCAAAGTCCTATGTACTTGTTATGTATTACTATAGTCCATCTATGACTCTTATTCTACAGAAAGCAAATGTAAATTGGAATATAAACTAGAATTTCATATTCGCGATTCGCGCGGCAATAGCTGCAGCGCGTGTATCAACTATGAGTTCCTAACAACTCATAGCTAACGAGCTGTTGGCGTTTATTCAAAACGTTATTGACACCATGGACGAGGTCAGCATCTTGCAGATCTGCAAGTCCAACTTTAAGGAGGACGAGATTTGCAGTGGCAAGCTGCTGTTTTACCAGACCGTTGGCAAGACCGACCAGATGCCGTCTCGCCGGAAAGATGGATGAACCCAGAAGAGTCTCCAGGACATCATTAGCCTGCTGAAGGAGACTGACCCGGACAACGTGCCTTCATTTGTGGCGAAGGAGCTCCACAAGCTGCCCCCCATCACTTTTGACCACGTCGATGTCACCAGGCTGCTAAAGGACATCACCTTTCTGAAAGCGAGTTTGGCTGAAGTGCATACCAAATTAGAGGCATCAAACAACACCGCACAGTGTGTTAAAGACCCTCAATTTGTTTTATTGAAGAAAACAATTGTTATTTATTATCATTAAAAACATCAGACTAAAACTCTGAAATTGATATGGCTTATAGATATTCTGGAAAAAAAATTCAAAGTTTGTATAAGCAATAACTGAGTCTGGAAATCCACAAAAAATATTTAAAAAAATAACTATATGTGTTAGTTCAATTTTGATTATTTCAATTAAATATACATACAATACTACACCTGTTGACGAGTTATTGTAGAGTTACTGAGATCCTATCAAGAAATATAAATTTATTTTTCATTTTTGGTTTTATTTTTTTTGTTCCAATATTAAGTGAGTTGCATGCCCAAGTAGCGTTATTAAGCAACGCTGCTTCGGTAAGTAAGTCACGCGTGCGCTGGACCGCGCCCCTCCGCTCCGGCGCGGCGGAGACGTCACCGAACACGTCAACCCCTCGGCGTGCTTACGCCGCTGTCGCCGCTTCGCAACCTGAGTGGCGATCAATTACAAGGGAATAGAAGAATCGCCGTTACCCTGTCCTCGGAGCTTAGCTTCTGGTACCACGGCACGACTGTTGCAATGAGGAGGGTTTTATCGAGGTGGAGAAGAAGAAAAAGCAAGCCTGTCGCAACTTGTGTGGAACCGCACCTACGTGGCCGAGACACCGGTTGCGTCCAGCGATACCGACGACGCTGCTGTACGTGTCCCGACTTCATTACTCTACGAAGGCGGAAGAGATTGTAGAGTACATGCGAGTGAAGTCCGAAGCCACTCTGAGAGTCGGGCGGTTGGAGTCCCACCACAATGTGAATTTTAAATCATTTGTGGTGAGAGTACCGACCGACCATCTGTCGACCTTCGTGAAAGAGGACTATTGGCCGAAAGGTGTCATGTTCCGGCGGTTCCGAGGCCGGCTACCGGACACCACGCTGCGTCGCACGTTGCCGTCTTTACGTGTAGCATAGTTTTTTATTTATATATATTATTTGTATGTATGTTAGTCTGTAAGGTATCTATTTTATGGGCCTCTTTGTATTTTTACCATCTTGTGCACTGTTTTGTTGCCTGAAATAAATAAATCTATGTATATAAAATAAAGAAATAAATTTGAAAAGCATAATTTCCTTTAAATTTTAATGATGTGAGTGAAAAAAATATGCAAAAATGGCTGCACTTCATATTTTATCAGACTTTATATTTTTGCAAAAACGTATAGACTATAAAAAGTGCATACTTATTTTTCTGTATATTTTTTTTGTTTTCAACAACAGGATTTAAATTCTTTTACAGGATGGTAAAGGCATGTCGTGCGTGTTACTCTGCGGCCTGCTTCTTTACGCTAAGTTGGTGACGGTGCCCGAAGACGCCCTCCAGATATTCGCCGTAAAGCGGTCACCTATCAACATAGCGCCCAGCCAGCTTAGATACCTGTACTACCTCTCCAATATTATTAGGTAACATATTTCTATATCTATCATCATTATCCGCCTATAATAGTCCACTGCTGGACTAGTACCTGAGCCTGAGTACGACCCGTGGCTACTCTGATCCAGCTCTTGCCAACCATCTTGTGAAAACCGTTGCTCCACCTAGTCTGAGGGTACAATACCTTTATTTGCGCAAAATCAATGGCAGCATTTGCATGCATTAGAAGAGGCTTATGTCCAGCATTGGGTTGAATCGGGGTGATCATGATGATGCTGATGATTTTTGCATGCTGAAGCTGAAGATGCAATATATTAGATTTAAGTCGTCGAACTATTTATAATGGTAAAGCGTCTGTGCATTTTAAAATTCAATGCAGTATAACTTTTTAAACTATCGTGGTCACTTACATTAGAATAAATATTATTAACGGGATTATTACCATGTTTCACTCAAACACTACAAAAAACATGGCAATAATCCCGTTATTAATATTTATTTCAATGCAGTATGGTTGAAAAGTGTATTGGCACTCAAGTCCTTGTTTCCAAACCAAAGTTACTATTATTAATTATTGAATTTGGTGTTACTTACTGTTGTTTTAGTCTACGGACTAGAAAGCAGCGTAACATAACACGCTTGACAGGCTATGGTAAGAGAGTTAAAAAGTTAATTGTTCTAATTTCATTCATTGTTTCAGACAAAATCCAAAATTGCCACATTTCCGGCCGGTGACGTTAGTTTCTTTGACCATTCAACCCGTTCCATTGTTTACAAAGGCAAGGTAAGTTCAATTGAATAGGATTAATTTCGCGTTTTGAATACAATGTTCAATTTATTTTATGTAATATAATTCACTCTTAACCTAATACACATAAGACTTATAGTGTAACTGTAGCCGATAAATATCGTATGTTAATGGCAATCCTGTGTTTCAGAGATGGCTGCCGGCCTTACGTGGAAATATACAACGAAGATAGACTCCTGCTTTCCACGATGCAAGACTACGATCGGTTGCATATCTACACGATAGCGGAGGGAAAGGTGGGCAACTCAATATTTGTCTATCAATCTATTAAGTTTACTTACTTATTCGAGGCTGTAAAGAATGTGATAATCACACTATCACACTAATATTATAAATGCGAAAGTTTGTGTGTATATTTGTTGCTTCTTCACGCTGCAACGGTTAAATGGATGGATTTGGATGAAATTCGGCATACAGATAGTTTATAACCTGGATTAACACATAGGATACTTTTTATCCCGATATTCCCACGGGAACGGGAACCACACGGGTGAAACTGCGGGCGGCCGCTAGTCACTTAATATAGTTATGGTTTCAAATTTGATCGAAATTAACTACTAAGTAGTTTATTCATTATAGATGAAATAAAAATAGTAGGTGAATAAATGGTCATCATCATTTATCGCCATCTTCATACTGAAGTTTGGAGATCAGTATATAACGGCGATAACTAGGTCCAGTCCACTTCTTGATGTCGTCCAGCTATTTGCGTCGCGGAAGTCCCGGAGCTCTCTTTCCCGGAATGTTGCCTCCGAAAAAGGCGACCTTGCATCTCATGACTGTAGACATCAGCTCTATTCTGCAGAAGATAAAAAAAATGAATGGTAAATTAGAATAATTTTTATTAACGGGATTATTACCATTTTTTCTGTTATATAACAATTAAATATATATTCAACTGTGCCGCAATATCGGATATTCACATATGTGAATATCCGATATTGCGGCACAGTTGAATGCGCCATGATCACGGATGTACTGACGTTATTGCTGGTGTGTGATTATGTGCAGACAAAACGATCTACCCTCTTCCTTAGTCGTTTTTTGCGTTCGTTCACTCACACACAACAAAAAACATTGTAATAATCCCGTTAATAATAATTATTCTAATGTAAGTGACCACGATAGTTTAAAAAGTTTAATGGTAAATATTATAACACTGGCGTTTTTCCATTTAAACAAAAGGCATTCCCAGCAGTGGGACATAAAATGAGCTGGAGATGATGATGAGATTTAACTGTATCTGTTGTCCCCAGGTGACCCTACCATTGGACACGACGGTAGCGGGCGACGTGTCGATATGCGTGTACCACGCGCGGCAGCAGCTGGGGCGCGCGCACGCCGTGCCCGTGCTCTCCGTGCACTTCCACACCGGCTACCTGCCGCCCGACCACCACGCCGTCAAGTTCACCAGGTACGGGTAGCTCGATACATAACAGCCTGCTGTCAACATGCCCTCGGCTTTACCAGGATGACCCGGCCGGCGTGTCATCTACTTCTTTAGGTACCGTAGCTGACAATTCACGCCCGTAGCTCGTAGACACTATGCCGGTGGCTGCCTGCTGTCCGACACCGGCACGCTGTCAAGTTCACCAGGTGTAGTCAGCTGATAGTACGTAGCTCGTAGTCACGCCACGATAGCGGCTACGCACGTAGTTGGTAAATAACTATCGCATCCGTATCGCTACGATTCCCGGCAAATCGGCTTACAATATTTTTACGCCTTTACATGCGTTAGTGTATTGCTGGCGGTGTGGGAGCGGGACAGTAACAGCGAATCATTCACATGATGTCTATTTAATACTAAGCATATTACATATCAATATGACGTATTTATATATTTATTATTATCTATTTATTAAAATAATGATTTAGTATTATTATTTTGGTAATCCATATGTATCGCAGCTATTTAAATACAATCCATTGAACTCTTGAATCTCAAAAAGTGTTATATACCTTACTGCACTGTTATTCTGAATGCGACTGTTTGTTTTCTGAATAAAGTAAAGTTAAATATAAAATGTTCGATGCTGTAGCGTATTTGACATGCGACGGTTCCGTAAGCGTGCTCTACCCTTTTTAGAGAGTGGAAAACTCGTCGTCCTAGTAGTTCAAGCCTAGGAGTCTTACAAATAAACAAAGAATAAGCTTGGAATAGTTATTCCGTGTTTTGTCTCTTTTACTCTAATTTGAAATTACGTTTTTATGACAGAAACAAAACACGGTATAACTATTCGGAGCTTATTCTTTGTTTATTTGTAAGGCACTGGGGGTTCAACTCTCCAGCGTGCTTTCCTTGCCTTAAGGCTACCTGCAATACGCCGTCAAGTTCACTCTAACATCCTCTTTGATAGTACACCATATCAACAAAAACTAACTGGTCCGCAGGTCCGAAATCGACGGTATTGATGAAACCATCCCAGTGAACGACCACTTCTCAGCCAACACTACGGCCGTCATCAGCTTGGTAGTCCAGAACGGAGAGAGACGGAAGCCCCGCAGTGACCTGTGGGAGGACGATCACTCATACCCGATCCGCACGCCCGATGTACTATTCTCTTCAGACCTGGAGAAGTACGAGACCATAGACAACTTCGGTGAGTTACTATAACTTTTTGTTTCATGGCCTAGGAGACTTACTGAGTGCAGGAGGTAGACAAACCGTAGTACATCCCTTTTCTGTCACGGAAAGGTCTCAGGACTGTAAAATAGGTGGTGAAAGAACTTTTAAATTTATACCAATTATGGAGATTTTTTAAATAAAGTATGTGGTCTGTTCTGATTGTTCTTATAGGTGTATTTATTTTATTACTTATACAGCGTGTTAGTTAACACGAGGGACATATTTAATCCTATGGTAGTTTATGCCTGGGTAAACATAAACAAATAAAAAAATACGGCGCAGACTGCCCGCGGCGGGGTACGCGCCGGGGCACGCGCCGCGAGGCGGGAATGAAGAAGTGGCCTCGCGGGGTGCGTGCGGTGTGCAAAGCAAAAAGTGACCTTTCGGCATGATCTATCGGCGGTGCCGCGCTCTGCCGGCGCAATCAGTCGGCACATATTTGATCTTTTCTCGCGCTTAGTGTATACGCTAAATTATTTATTAGGATTATGCAAAATAATAAGTTTTTTTTAAATTAATTGGATCGGGAATCGTATACCTAATGTCCTCTCTTAATATGTCCCTTGGTTTAACTAACAAGCTGTATATTTAATTGTGATTGTCTATTTATGTTGTATGTACTTATTTATTTACGTTTACGCAGCTAATTTCCGAGGACGAGACGCTACTTGCCCAAGTACGTTGTAGTAACTAATAGAACATCAAAGAACCCATTTTTAAAATTTATTCATTTCATTTTGTGTTTGGAACTAGATCCCTGCATTGTACCGCTGCTTCAATTATGTTTGATAACCAATATTCGCGCAAAGTACGCGCCTGCCGCCATAAAGACTCATTTGACTTATACGGCTTTACATCTAAAGAGTCATACTTTTCTTATCCTCTTGGATAGGACCTAATTTTTTAATAGCTTCTTCACGCATCTAAATGTTGCCGATTGTAAATAATAGCTCTGTGAAGTGAAGTGCATCGCATCATGATTATCATACAATTCAAAACATATCAGTTTGGCTTGATGAGGTCACAAGACACAAACTCAGTCTTATCACACCGATAATAAAGTTGATATTGCTGCCGATTTAGCGTTTTGCTCCCGACAAATTTATCGCTCAACCTTTATTTGCACTGCTGCACACATGTCTATTTTTTTAATTCGTTGTTTTATTGTTTTACTAGCGCTTCCCCTATAGTATTCGTATTCGTTTATCGTTTTGTCTGACTTTTTTAAGGGCCATAGCGTGATGTTAAATAGCCTATGGCCTTCCACAAAAATTGGGTTATCAAATGCAAAAATATTTTTTCAAAAAAAAAACTCTTCAGCTTTAGTATAGATTAGTTAGTATATATGTGTGTCTATGTGGTTTTGAAATAAATGCATTATGTATGTATCCAACAGTGACAGTGGACAGTCACGTGCCCCAAGAGTTGGAGAAGCCACCGTCCCAGCCTCCCAGCCGGCCGCCGCCGCCGCGGCCCGAGCCCGCGAGCACGGCTGACCTTTTAAATATCAATAACAAAAAGAAGGCCGAAACGGAAAAGGTCGAAAAGAAACTCAAGAGTGAAGACTCCTTCGACTTTTTCGGCATGATGGAGAAGAAGGTGGACGAGTTCGGTGACTTCTTGAGCGGGAACGCTGAGGCTATCCTTAACGTTACAACAAACCACAACAATCCACAGGTATAATTAATTACAGATACCGGAGTAGTCTTTCAGGCTCCTTTTTTAACGCTTTTAACGCAAATAGCTTATTATGAATTGCTTTTATTTGATTTTCTACGTGTTCAATACATAACAACAATATTATTATTGTAATTGTGTTTCGACAATTTTATTAGAGATAAGATAGCCAACTTCTCTATGTTTGTGGATTTTAAAATGAAGTGCATCTCCCCTTTGGCATTATCTTTACTTACTATAATAAGTTATAAAGACTAATAAAGGCTGGCCCGTTGGTGTGTAAAAAAAATTAAACCATGTCACAGTCTATTTTCGTCATTATCATCAGCCCATGTTAGAACTGACTGGACAAATACCTCTCCAAGTGTACATTGTTGAGCACGACCTGCCGCTACTCCCATTCAGCGCTTACCAGCCACTTTGCGAAGTTAAAAAAAAAACAAATTCCTAACAGCCGTTCGTGTCGGAGTCCATATTCGGCGACTTGCCCCCGCCGCCCACGGAGCCGGCGGCGGGGGCGGGGGCGGGGGCGGGGGCAGGTGCAGGGGCGGGGGACCCCAACTTCGACCCGTTCGGCCTCAACGACCCGCTGCCCAAGCAGGAGCCGCTGCTCACGCCGCAGCAATTCAACGACGATGGTCAGTCACTCACCGATATTTACTTACTTACAGTGGATCTATTTTCTTATTGTCTCTCGGCCAACTTCGTGGTTTTTCTTTTTTTTTCTTTATTGATGGTGTTCAGCGGACGCCAAAATGATACTACACTCTATATTAGTGTATTTCAAAAGTAACTTATGGTATAAAAACAATGACACGGCGGGGTACTTATCATCGCCAGCAAAAATCTCAATAGCGATTCAGAAAAATGTCACAACAAATACGTCGCCATCTATTGACAAATGTCAGAACTACTCAAACTTACTAACAGTAAACAGATGGCTTCGTGCGGTAAGCACATTTATTTTGTTAATATATGATGATGATGATGATGATGAATGATAATAGAAGTGAGATATGTTATACCCCCGAACTCCTTATGGAGCTTTACTACGACCTCACGAGAGAACTTGAAAAGAGACGTTGCACTGTTTTGTTTCGTTTTCCAAAACTCATGCACGTCCACTGACGCTTAACGGTTAATAATCCACCATTATTTTACATTAATATTCGACATAACACAAATTTTATAAAATAAAACATAACCGCAGATGTGCCTCTTTAATTTCCCGCCAAGAAGTTCGATGGCTAGTTATTCGCGGGGATCAAGTTCGATTTTGTTTTGTTACTGATCTGGCTGACGATTTTTCGGCCTGCCGGGACCACTGCAGCATACTGGCGCTTGCAACTTCAAGGCCCTTGGTTCAAGGGGCACACAGCAGGAGGCTTTCCATTTCTGATTTAGAATTGAAACTACTTTACTACGACCCTTAGCCATGAGGATATGACTAAGAAGAAAGCAGTATAATAAATAACATATAATAAGATAGCCAGTGCCTCACTAGTTGAGGATCCCGGGTGAAGTGCGCTTCCATATTGGCTCTATATCACTTAACATCAGGTGAGATCAAGGCACTGTGGTTACCCGTAAAAATATTAAATTAAAAAATATTCGGTTTTATGTAATTGTTTTTAAGTGTAAAATATTCATATTTATTGGTATTATAATTATATTAATTACTAGCTGTGCCCTGCGGTTTCACCCGCGTTAATTAGCGACTGTTCCACTCCTATTAGTCATAGCGTGATGTAATATAGCCTATAGCCTTCCTCAATAAATGGACTATTTAACACAAAAAGAATTTTTCAATTCGAACCAGTAGTTCCTGAGATTAGCGCGTTCAAACAAACAAACAAACAAACAAACAAACAAACAAACAAACAAACTCTTCAGCTTTATAATATTAGTATAGATTATTCATATTACATTTCAAACTTTAATGACACGTTTAATGCTTTATTAGGTTTTAAAATGTCTTGACTTTGGTAGTTTATCATATAAGACCTTATCAGTAGAAGATTTGGTTTACGAATTAAAACACTTTTTTTCAGGACGACCTCAAAGCGTTCCGTTAGAGCAAGCCCAACCGATAAAGAAAGACCCTTTCGCGGACCTCGGCTTGCTCGGGGCTAACATTCCGCCTGTAAGCCAACCCACGGGGTCGATGCCACCCCCGGGGTCTATTCCACCCCCGGGGTCTGTTCCACCCCCTGGGTCGTTAGGCACCACGCCGTTGGTATCGCCGCGCGCTTCTCCCGCGCATACGCCTGCGCATCAAGCCCATACGCCTGCGCGATCGCCTGCGCACCAACCAGACTACAGGTAACTTAGTATAGCTTATTGTCTGAGCTTATAGTCCATTATTTATATAATACTTGAATAAGTGACATTTAATGGCGACATCAATTTATTGTATTTGTTATATAAAGTCGTTAGAAAAAGTTGCTTCATTAATATATGTACAAACATTTCGGTATCACATACAAACAACAAAGTTAAAATTTTTAACAAAATATAAGCTAATTAAAATAATATTTATCATTCTACTCACATCCTGACACATTAAATGTAAGCGTTAAATGTTATATTTATTTGGAGCTTAACAATCTTACCATGGAATTGGTTCGAAGGGCCGTGTCGTAATTTTAGCGTTGACGCTAAAATTACGACACGGCCCTTCGATTCTATCGAGTCGACAAAATACAAATAAACAACAATTTTGTTGCACCAAATAAAGTATTTTATTATTATTATTAGCTGAATTCATGCGATTTAAAGTCTACTCTGGATAGTTTCAAATCGCATAAAATCGTAAAAAAAATATATGTGCTGTTTCTCAACAGCCGCCAACACTTTGAACCGGCCAAGACGCCTGGCGACGAAAAGCCCAAGAAGTCGGGTGATGTGTTCGGAGACTTGCTAGGTAGCCAGGGCTACGACTTCGCCGCCAAGCGGGAGACCGGCCCGAAGACTATGAACGCGATGCGGCGCGTCGAGATGGCGAGGGACATGGACCCCGAGAAACTAAAGATACATGAATGGGTATGTTGTTAATGTTATATATAAGTTTTTTTCGATAGTTTTTGGCCGAAAAAGGCTTTTACTACGGAGTTTTGTGGACGGCGAGAACTGAAAAGGGTTTTGAAGCCGTGATGATAGAACATCCTCAGAGGCTTTCTAGAGGGGATGACATCACGATAGCGTGCCCCGCCACTAGTGGATTTGAGGAAATGTTAATAGTAGTCTATAATCTTATAATGTTCCATTCGATATTTGTAAGATACTGGCGGAATAAAGAGAGAACAGAGGAATAAAGAGGATGGCAAAAGAGAGCACGTCGTTTAGATTTGTAAATTACATTGCCTTTAGTAGAATTTGTTTAGAATATGTACATGATTCAAATTAATATTAAAAGTGAAAATAAACAATACTAAAACGTTGGAAGGTCACCGATACCAACAGCTAAAGTAGGCTTCAAGGACGTTTGAGGTTTTATGTTATTTATATTTACTGTTGCGTTATCGCTACTGGCACTAATATACCAACATGTACACATTAAGGGGGTGCAGCGCGGACGCAAAACTGCGAATTTCAAGTTTCTTTATGATAGCGAGCGAGCGGCGCGTGGCAGTGGTATGACAACGGCGCACGACAAGAATACGCACGCACACTAATATCTGTACAGAGTAGGCTGGTTATTTAATTAGAACAATGTTTACTTTCAAATCATAGGCGTTTGGGTAAAAAATAATAAAAGTCTTAATATTTTTATAATCATATTTTTTAATTGAAAAATAAGACAACAGCGGCCTGCGGAATATCAATACAAACATTTTGATGTCGGATCATTGTTTCATTTGTGCTATATTTACAAAGTTTCTGAAGAAATAAGTTTTTAGATATCATTACTTTCACGTATTGTTTATGCAGTTTCTGGGTATTTGTTTCAAATTCCAAGACAACCATGGCCTTGTGAAAGGATCAAGCTAACCTACACTAGTCCTTTTAATGTATATGACCTATTCAGCGCCTAGCACCAGTGACTTAAAAACACGTAAATTTTTGAAATTCCGCGCGGCACCCCCTTAACACATAACGTATAGAAAATTCCATTCAAACATTGTCGATGGAAGTTGGACGATAGAAGAAGAATTCGTTCTCTGTAACTAACAACTGTCACAGACGGAAGGCAAGAAGGCGAACATCCGCGCCCTCCTGTGCTCCCTGCACACCGTAGTGTGGGAGGAGTGCCGCTGGTCCCGCTGCGACATGGCGCAGCTGGTGTCGCCCGCCGACGTCAAGCGCAGCTACCGGCGCGCCTGCCTCGCCTGCCACCCCGACAAGGTACGCGCTCCACGCGCTGTACAAGCGTACATTTATATATGTCACAAAAATTGTAAAGCTAGCCAACAATAGAAACAAAGATGTATAGTGTAAGTTATTTGATTAAGGTAGGTTAAGTTGTACTATGGCATTTTATCGTGTTAAAGCATTAAAAATACCCTTTACAATAATAAAGGGGGAACGAAATAAATAAATAAAAAAATAAAATAAAAAAAAAGCGTACATTTAAGGCGAAGGGTAAGGCACACTAGCGCCGCTAACGGATTTAATTTGATAACTGCTAAACTGGATTTTTTTTCAAACTTTGCGGACCTTCCGACACTAGGCTAACATCTATTATTTAGTAATTGTGCACTACTTTTAGGTTTGTTTTTGTATTCATTCGCTAACACCAACAGTGGCCATTGTTTGTGAATAAATGCGATAGCCTGTTTTGTGAATAAACCACGCAACAAAAAGTAGTGCACAATTATTAAATAAATACTATGAATGTTTTCCTGTTATCGGACGGTACGCAATATTTAAAAGATCCGGTCTGTTAGTAATTGTCAAATTATCAATTGATGGCGCTAGTGTGCCTTCGCCTTAAGCAGAAACTATATTGTACTATTGCACCGACTTCGTTCCGGTAACTTTCGTTTAACGAGTTTGCTTATTTAATAAAAAAAAAACCGATTCCCCGAACTGTGAAATATGTGATAAACTGGAGGATGTACGACACTCGTTGATGGAATGTACCAAAAATCATAAAGAGCGACAATTATTGACGAATCGACTAAACCTCAAAACTGGTTGTCTGGAAGAAATCGCTTGAAAGTGATAAAACCGCCGAATTGTAACTTTTTTCTTTTGTTCATGTTTATGTTTTATAGTGTTGCAATAAAAGTATTATCTATCTATCTAACTTCTGATGTAGGTGTATATCGAGCTATTTTAGCAAACCCTACATCGGAAGCAGCCAGACTTGTCTGCCATATGGTGTTGGTGAGCCGTCAATGATTGATATTACTTTACTATTATTTTTAAACATAATTTAAGTTAAGTACTAGTAAGTAAGACTAAAGTATAATATGACATGGCAAGCTAAAAGTTCCTAAAAGAAAGGTACGCGCGGAGGTAACACCGAGCGACGGCAAATCATTCGTAACAGATAAATTTTTGTCCGTAATAGGGAAGTTGATAACAACAATAATTGAATTTTAGAACATTTACACCCGTTTGCACTTATTTAACCGCCTAAGTCTTTGCCTAACTACTACCCGGTCAAGTTAAGTCGACACCTGAGTGTAAGCTACGTTTTCGAGCCAAGTGACGAGTTAACTTGACCGGGTAGTAGTTAAGCCAAGACTTAGGCGATTCATAAGTTTAGTGCAAATGGGTGTAAGTGCGTTACAAACAAACAGAAAATAAACCCCGAATAGTTATTCCGTGTTATGTTCCTGTCATTGTAAACTTCTTTTCAGGTTAGAGTAAAAGAGACAAAACACGATCCCGTGCTTTGTCTCTACTACTAATTAATAACTATTCCAAGCTTATTTTTTGTTTATTTGTAAGACCCTAAATGTATAAATGACATAACTTAACAGCTCTTTAAAACGTGTAATGTAAACATGCTATTTTTTATTTGACCTAAACACGAATATCTGTAACCTAAAAAGTTTTTAACAAACACTCAATTGACGGAACACAATAGTGACGTCACAGATTGCCATTTATAGAAATAGCAAACTATGACGTCATTTTATTGAATTGTATAGACAATCTATTTAAAAAACCTTTTTAACAGTTGCTAAAAAGTTTGTCACTATGGACTTCAGCGAGTTAACTACCCGATAAGCGGCTTCGTACAGTAAGCACATTTGGCCAATAAGTTTATTTATTAGTTATTAGTATTTTTTTAAAGTAAATAAACAAAATTTTAGGGTGTTAAAAGTAGTTCGATAAAAATAATTCATGTTGAAAATATTTGTTGGTAAATTAAACAAGCAGAATTTCTGTTTACTTCTTTCTGTAGGTATTTAAACGTAGTATGGTAAATGTGTAGGAAAATTATTGGTTAAAAACAAGAATACTACCGGTGTGCGGGAAAAATAAATCATTAAACCACTCCGTCCGTATATACTTTCTCGCTAATTTTAGGTAGAGTTCTGGTAATAAATGTCTTTTTTATTCTGTTCCAGCAAATGGGTACTCCCAACGAGAATTTAGCGAAAATGATATTCATGGAGTTAAATAACGCGTGGACCGACTTTGAAAATGACGCGCAGCAGCAGAACTTGTTCCAGTAAATTATATACAGATGTGTGCTATTGTATGTACATGTGGCACAGGTTATGTCAAAAGTATTATATGTTATTGACTTAATTGGATAACGAAGAGTGCAGAAGTATCACGAGCTGATAAACGTAAAATGAAACCTCAAGCTCAGGCTTGGTTGGTCCTTTATTATAGTCATTTTTAAATTCCAAAACTAAAGATAGTTGAAATTTTTGAATTTGGGTAGGTTGTGTCCCATTTCTGGGTATTTGAAAATCTTCACTTGTGAAATCTGAACCAAAGCACCAATATTCTAAAATCAAAATGTTGGACACCCTTCAATGACCTACATTCCATTTCTCGACTATCCTGTTATTGCAATCTAAAGCAACTGAGCGTATGAAAAAATCAAATGGTTCTGCATGGATATAAAAGGTATTGTGATAATAGAATATTCAGCTGGTATCGTATTTTACATAAACGCGGCGTCTGCGAAAGTTATTTCAATGCAGTGATATTTCTGTCCACATCTCTTTGAGGTGCTTTTAATCCTTAGCCAGCGGTAGCATTAATATAATTTAAACCTTATTCACTTGTGTTATGATTGAATACCAATAAAAAGTTATATGATCTCCTTGGCATAGGGTTAACAGCACTACAGCATACGGTGTTAGTTCCGACTTTCAAGTTAAGACTTACACTACAGATACCATTAATTTACCCAGTTGAAACTGGTATTAATTTACCCAGTATTTCTGATATTATATTTCATATAACTTGGTTTCTTTCCCTAACTTACTGGAACTTTCAATAATTTTCTTTCTGAATTTTCAACTTAAAGATTTAAAGGCGTCCGTATGCATTTTCAAATCCAAAGTCTAAAGTTTAAATGAACAGCCAAAACTTAAAATGTGAAGTTTCACACGTGATAAAGATACACAACATGCACATATAAATTCTATAAGGGAATTCGAAATTGTTATTGCTTGAAATTTAATAGTAACAGCATTGAAAGTAGTGTTGTATTATTTAATAATAATCTAGAATCGGGCAAAATCTCTAGTTATATAGTAAGATTATTGCGTTATGCAATATGTATAAAATGCTTGCAGTTTAAAATATTATACTAAATTACAGCCCCTATTTAATAATTATTTTAACTGATCTCGCATTTTATTTCTTTGAGATTATAAAGGTTATATTAGAATTTCATTTACTCGTTTGCATACAATATTCGTTATCGGCATTGTCTCTTACAATATTTTACTCATTTTGGTTATATAAACAAATTATAATTTAAGTTGTGCACAGAAATTGTATAAATATGTAAATCGGAACAAATGGGTATAATGTAAATGTAGATCCCGATACATAGATATACAAAGATTTAATAAAACTTCCTTGGTGTTTCTATAGTGAATAATCCGTAGCAGACTAGTTGTTGTGATAGTAAATTGAAATTTCACTAAATGAAAGTACTATGAGTTTGTTTCTGTCTGTGTAATTATTAACAGCGTTGAGTCTCCGACCATATATATTTTCTAAGCCTATGGGCTCTGATTACAAACTATTGTCATAGTAGGACACCCCTCACGCACAATAGAAAATTTTAAACAATTTATGAACAATTTGAAAAAAATGCACCGAATAGACAATCACGGGAAATAAATCTGGTAAGTTTTTCAAGTAATAATAAATATATGTATAAAAACCTCATTTTACATTTATGTGGTAGGCCAGTTTTGCAATTCTCAGTTTACTAAATAAGGAGAAACAGTAGTTTGGGCCATATTGTGCTAAAATTACAAGATTCTCTTGAGTATTTATATTATAAGCTGGAGTTATTTTATGTTACGTCCTTAAATGTATTCATTAGTCATTATAATAAAAATTGTATGCAAGTACTTATATAATGCTTTCGTGTTTTAAACTTCATTCGTTTCAACAATACACGATATGTACAAAAAGTGTTCAGACGTGTTATGTATGTCGATGATAGCTATAGATTGATCACCATGGTTGATTTACAACTAAATCTCCTGTATCAATTATATATTATTTGATTTCTACTTGTCGCTTCATTTAGTATGTATATATTTGGGTCTAATTAATACAAGTAACTATATTTGTTTAATTTTGTACATTCCTATTTTAATAAGAATAGTTGTATTACAGTCTCGATTGATATATTTGAAGATCATGTGCATCATTTTTATATGTTTTAATTGAGATTTGGTGGAAATTTTATTTTTATATCGGGCAACTGAGAGAGTTATTTGTTGGTGTATAACTTTAAAGTTTAAACTTTTTCTCTGCATAAGTATGGCCTACGCTTAAGTTGAATAAGATTAAACTACACATAATAAAAAATGTAGGCCAGTGATTATTCTAGTTGCAATCTACGTACTTAGTATCTTCACATAATGTATATTTTGCTTCAAATGAAAATGTCCAAAAACTAAAAAAAGTTATGGAAATTAAAAGTATTGCAAAAGAATTTTGAATTTTCTTACACATACTGTATTCCTTTCTCCTTAAAAATCTTTTGTGTGGGTGATTGAGTCGTCCGTCTAACCTCCAACGTCCAAGCAACCATATTGCAAAATTAGTTCATTCTTCTTGCGCCGTAAAAAATTACCATAATTCGACCTAAGGCCTTTCTATCTACAACATGCAATGGAAAGGTGTGGTCAAAATGAAAAGATCAAAGTTTATCCGCTCTACATCTTGTATGTGTTGTTACGGTGACATAATTATTACCTATAGTTTTCATGTAATTGTAAACTAAATACTTATTTAGTGAAGTCATGCGCGACAGGCGCATAAGCAAACAGCAGTGATCATAAATGTAAGTACACAGAGGTTACTAAACCACTAGGGCTGTGACTTGTTTATTTTGATTGTGACGTCACAATTGAAATACTTAATTAAAATTGCATAACAAAATTTATAATTTTGTCTTAGTAACTCTGCATACAAGATCTAGATCTAGCGTTCCCGAGGCCTTTTTTAAGGCTAGCCTATGAATTAAAGGGCTAGAACGGGATAAAAGGCTTTTAGGCCTTTTTCCTAGCCTTTTTTGTCTAACCGAGGACTATAGGCTTTTAGCCTTTTTGTGTAGGCTAGGCGCATAATTAAAAGGCTTGAAAGGCTAAAAGCCTATAAAGATGTTTAGTCCTTTAGGCTAGGTCTATTTTATTTATTGTTCGAGTATAATAATCAACTTAATTTTACGATTCTAAATATTATTTCAAATTGCATGAATGTTTTTTACTTTATTATTATTATTATTTAAAATTAAATTTGTACATAAATAGAAATAAATGCAATACAAAAATAAATCTCGTTTAATTCATACTAAGTCAGAATCACAAAAATGGCTATAGCCTTAAAATAAGCCTACTACTTGAAAAAGACTATTCGTAAAAAATCCTAAAAGGCTATTTAGGTCTATAGGCTTTTTTAAACCTATAGGCTTTTTAAAGTGAGTAGCCTTTTAAAGGCCTGATATACTATCATAGTCATAAAAAAGGACCAATAGGCTTAAATTTAGGCCTAAAAGCCTAGGCCCCGGGAACACTATCTAGATCGGATACACTTTGTATCTTTTCATTTGACCACACCTTTCTGTTACACGTTGTATAAGCGGCTTGGCGGCCGAGCGGCAAAGCGCTCGGTCTAATATGCGAAGGTCCTAGATTAAATTGCCAGGTCGGAAAAAGCGTTTCGTATTTTTTATATATACCCGTTCATTTTCAATAAAAAAAACCAGCATTTTGCGAGCGGAGTGATTAGCCTTTAATATCCATCAATCGTAGCATGGCTTTTTAATGATAGAATCCTTGGTTCTTACTTTATATAAAGAAAACAAGGTGTTCTAAAATTAAGTCTTATATTAGTCATTGGTGTGCTCGTCAGCTGCCATCTACTTTGACGTCGAGGCAGTCGTACAGCTCGAGCAGCTCCTGCTTCTGCTGCTGCTGCTTGCGCCGCAGCAGCGCTTCCTCCACGTCTCGCTGCCACTTGTCCCAACTCTTCAATATTTGTCAATCCTTTCTATAAACGCCTTGGCGGACTTGGCAAGCGCTCGGACAGATATAAGAAAATAAAATTTCCAAGGCGATAAAATTATGTTTGACATTTTCGATAAACATATAACCCTTATGTGGCAAGGGTGTTTAAGCTGGTTAAGCCAATACCCATAAATTGTTGTTGGCTTGATTTTAATGACGGAGTTCTTTGCCTAGCAGATGGATAGTATGTATAAAGGAAACAAGGTGTTCTAAAATAAGTCTTATATTAGGCGTTAGTGTGTTCGTCAGCTGACCTTGACGTCCAGGCAGCCGTACAGCTCGAGCAGTTCTTGCTTCCTGTGTCGCAGCAGCGCCTCCACGTCGGCACAAACACTTCGCCCAATCCCTCCACATTTGTCCAACCTTTCAATAAACGCCTTGGCAGCCGAGACCAAGCCATGTCAAGATGAGCTACACTAAAGGTTTCTATAAAGAAAACAAGGTGTTCTAAAATTAAGTCTTATATTAGGCGTTAGTGTGTTCGTCAGCTGTCCTCCACCTTGACGTCCAGGCAGCCGTACAGCTCGAGCAGCTCCTGCTTCTTGCGCCGCAGCAGCGCCTCCTCCACGTCTCGCTGCGAGGGCACCGCCACGTGCGCGGCGTCTGCCGCCACTTGAACCATTTCTTCATCATCGTCAACCCTTTTGTCGTCAGGCTGGGGACAGAGAAAGCGTGTGAAAATGATATCACTACTTAATTTTGATATCCTATTCAAATATGTTATATATAATTATACGCCAATTTTGCTGCGAACAAACTACAATTTGAAAAACTCCACGAGCGGGATTCGATAAGAGTGGAAAGTGTTGATTTATTTCGGCGGGTTGGACAGAGCTACGATAGCATAGTTGGTAGTGCACCTGACCCGACATGTCATGGGGTGCGGGTTCCAATCCCGCTCGAGATTTTTTTTCAACACTTGTTTTTAAGTCCCATACAAACTTTGAAGTTACATTTTTTTTGCAAAATACATCATATATGTATGGAGCACATAAAAGATATTTAAATTTAAATAAGCCAGTAATAAGGCCATTCCTAAATATCAAATAAATTTAAAATTACTAAGAAATTGTGTATTGGTAACATCACTGTTGGTCTCATATATCAGACTTTGGCGCTGGATATTAAGGTAAAAATCACTTAAATTTTGGCCAAAAAGGGTTTGAATTCATTAGAAACTAGCTGTCCCGGCAGACCTTGTTCTGCCCTATTTCTCTAAAACAAAGTTACATTGATTTTTTTATGTTAATAGCTGCCCCGACAGATTTCGTTCTGTCAAAAAATATTGGCCTGCCGCAGTCTAATAGAAATAAAATAACATTGAAAGACTAGTAATATCTAATGTGATGATATTTTTATTGTAATGCCTTATGGTACACGATATTTTTTGTTTTATTACTTGGCGCGTAAATAATTAAATCTGAAGGGTTTTCTGACGCGGGAGCACGCAACATACAACTGTCCATGAGAGAAGCATGGGTTTTTAAGATTAACGCCGCAAACATTCAATGACTGAATTTAAGCCGCACTGGAAATTGCAGTCGTTTAAATACAAACGGTACGTCATTTGGTACCATTGGGATGCGGGGTATCAACACATCTTACTTCGGTTTCTTACTTCGTTTGATGTTAAAAAGAATAAAAAAACAGTCTAAAACAAAAAAGGTTCATTTAACGTTTTTATGACTATCACGTTTAATCTATAACTTACATCTTCTGGATAGATATTTTCCTCTTCTGGTAAATCTTGATCTTTATTCTGTTCCTTGTTTTTCTTCCATTCATCCACTGCCCGTGCTATCGCTGCATAGTAAAAAGTATTAGAAAAAATAGTTGAGAACATAATACGAATTTACAAGTTATTGGACTACTTGGCGGGAAAATTAAGAAACTTGATAGCAGTTTAATATTATTTAAAAAAATGTGTTTGTAGATATAGATGTGGAATAATTATATGCAAACAAGTCTCTTTATTTCGACAATTATTGTCGATAATCAACCGTTAGTGTTCGTGAACGTGCAGAGTCAATTAATCAAGACAGTGTGATGTTGCACTTTTCGTGAGATCTCAATAAAGCCCTGCATGTTCATCAACTCAAGAGGTTTGGGAAATATCAGTTATCAATAAACATTAAAATTTATATAAATATTTTACAACATCTCTCTCACTTGACACTGGCTGAACGTTCAAAACGCCCCAATATAATAAATCAATAAACAATGCAATTAAAATAATATTTGCGGTCCCGTGGAAAGAGCGAAATACGTGTCGGGTTGCCGAGTTATCGGTTTTGGTGTGCATGTTTGCTTGCATGCCTTGATCCTTTATCATCAAAAACATCACAAGTTTCATTTCTCTGTGGGGGTCGTGTCACTCACCTTCTTTCTCGGCCGCCTTCACCAACGACATCAGCAGGACGTCATCTAACACTGGCTAATGTGCAAAGCGCCTTAAGCCAATAAAAAAAAACAAGTTTAATTTCTCTGCGGGTTATCCCACTCATCTTCCTTCTCGGTTGCCTTCTCTCACGACAGCAGCAGAACGTCATCTAACACTGGCTAATGTGCAAAGCGCCTTAAGCCAATTAAAATAAACACAAGTTTCATTTCTCTGCGTGTTATCTCACTGACCTTCCTTCTCGGCTGCTTTCTCCAGCGGCAGCAGCAGGCCGTCGTCGTCGTCGCGGTATCCGTAGTAGTCGGCGTCGACGTCGCGCATGAGGTCGGCGCGCGTGCGGCGCGGCGGCGCCGGCGGCTCCTGCTCGAACAGCTCGCGGACGCCTGGGGAGCGGTGACTCGTGTACCAAAACTATTAGGTGGTCGGTCCGATCCGATCGCCTAGGAGAATCTAGCAGGGGGCGGGGACACACTAGTTTGGTGCCATTTTCTCTAGAAACCCTCCGAGGAGGCTCAACACGACTTTCAGTTACTCGCCTGTGATTTTACGCAAATAGCTTATAACCTAACGCTAAAAATATCGAAAAAAAATCGAGGGGTCGGTAACTCTAAAGCTGTCGCCCGGATTGAAGGTCGTAGGATCAAGACCAGTGTTTTCA
Organism: Eudonia mercurella; assembly: GCA_963082485.1. Taxonomy (NCBI): domain Eukaryota; kingdom Metazoa; phylum Arthropoda; class Insecta; order Lepidoptera; family Crambidae; genus Eudonia; species Eudonia mercurella. The sequence goes on from OY720026.1 coordinate 5,700,910, forward strand.
GTAGGACTTAACCTATGAGTCTTATTACTGGAATAAAAACTTTTTTTTTAGTATTTCTCTATAGACTTCAAGTTCCAACCCTCGAGTCCAGCTCTTGGATTATATTTTTTACAGTCCTTCATCTACTTCCAGCTCACAACCGGAAACAAGTTTTAAGCCATACCTGGAAGATCTTTCGCTGCACCGAAGTACTTGTAGCCCCTGTTGCCCGGTACTTCTTTGCCGTCTTGGTCCAGCATCTTGGGCCCGACGCGCGCGTGGTCAGGCCCCCCGAGCGCCTTTATCTGCACCTCCCAATGACGTTTCTCTCGCATCAGTTTGTTGATCTCATCGTTCAAGTCGCGGATTCGAAATTCCCCAAGGCCAGCTGGGAAATGCAACACAAGCTATTACGTAAATAAGGTTCAAAATACAAAATTAAAGATTTTACAATGAACGATGCACCTTCGTATATTTTAGGTTCTGTATATTGATAGTTTGTGTGAAGTAAATAAGAAAAATCGAAGCGTTTCGGAGTTTAATATAGGTACCATAGCAGACTGAAATAACGATGATGAATAAATTTTTAAAAATATTGTAAGTGCTCTACTTTTTCTTCTTTCCTTTTCCCTTCCCTTTCTTTTTCTCTTTTCCTTTCATCCCTTTCTTCCCTTTTTTCCCTTTCTTTTTACCCTTTCCTGCTTTACCTTTGAGAGAAGCGATTTTCTTTAATTCGCCAGTACTACACTGCTGTGCGATATTAGCATTCTCAACCTGTTTGTCTGAAGGCGCTTTAGGCGTGACAAGTTCTATCTCGAGATCGGTCTTTCTGTCCTTCGTCTCCAATTTCTTTCCTATTTTCAGTATAAAAACATCTTTCATCGGATGAAAACTTTTCTGCATGTCAACTGGCACGGGACAGTTCGTGGGTGTCACATTCACTACTTTCCTGTCCTTGTTTTCGGCTTTACGGACATCAGAGCCTGCGTAAGTGTATTTCAAGTTAGAAGTATGCGTCTGGCCCTTGTCTATTTGATCTCTCGGCAATTCGAATTGTATTTGCTCTCCTGTGTTGTAAGGTGTACTTTCGCAAGAGCATAATTCTTGAATTTTTTCGTATCTACTACTTCTTTCTACTCTGGTACTCTTAGGTACCCTGATTTTTAGCTCATTGGCGTTCATTTTCGTAAAGATCTCATCATATTTTGGTCCATCTGTAAAATCAATAATAATGCTAAGTTTTCATTTCGATAATATTCTACCTATAAATTATTCATAAATGACTTTTACCTTGATAGTTGTAATATGATGCAGGAGGATCAAGGGACCGTCTCGATGGGATGCTGGACGGTTGGGAAATCGGACTAGTAACCCTTGCCATTGGCGTGTACCTGCGAGGATCATAAGATTTTCTTTTCGTCATGGAATCTTCGTCCAGTAGTATTTTTCCTTGATCATCCATTTCTACTTTTTGGCAGGAGTACATTGCCATCCCGTTATTTTCTTTTAACAGGAAAGAGGGAGATTGTGGTTTGGCAGAAGCACAAAAAGCAGTAGTTATCTCTTTTCCAAGAAACGACATACGGATGGATACTTCAACTACTCCGATTGGCTCATGATCATCGCTGTCGCTACAAGACAGATAATACATATTTTTTGTTAAAGGCATAGCCGATGTACATTGTATATTATCTTTCGGCTGCTCGTTGCGCCACTTCGCACAAAGTTCTTCTCGCAGGGAGATAAATTCTTGGCTATAGTCTATTTTTGTCTCCCCTATTTTCGTGACGCAGCTGGAACAAGGAGGCTGTTTCGTCAATTGTATTACAATTTCGAATTCCTTTATTCTGCAAATTTTATCGTAGGTCATGGCGAACAAGGTAGATTTCCCAACATTGAGTTTATTAAAATTTTCGATTTTCCCATATGAGGGATCATACAACACAATCTGTGGTTTTCCGAGAAACGATGCCGATATTACTAAATTATTGTAATCTACGTCAAAACATTCACATTTCGTCACGATTTTATTAATGACAATTTCAATTAAAAATAAGTGATAAGGGAAGTTTACGTCTTCCTCGTCTCGTTTACTAATAGACTTTTTTGTTTGCTCGATGTCCAACGATAGGTTTTTTATAGAATTTCGAAGTGCATTCGCTTCGTTTGTGAGCTGTTTACTCATGTTCGCAATTTTTTCTATGTTACCCATGTCAGGGGATGAGGAGTTGAAGGTCCTCAACACGTCTTTGGCATGTTCAGTTATGTTTTCAACTAGCGGTTCCAAATTAGCGACTAGATCAGTGGCAACGTCTTCGTTCTGGCCTGAGCGTATGCTTTGTGGGCTCTTCGGTGATTTGGGCGAAAGTTTTCGTGATGCAGAACTTCTGTTACTTCGGGTCGGGCTGGTCGGTGACGGTATCTTTACTATTTCTCCTTCGTCCATATACTCTATTTCGTCTGCCATGTTCTACATATAAGTTAATTATATAGTTTAACAAATAAATTTATACACATAATTTAGACGTCATGATTGATATGTTATGCCATGGCCCAATGGATTATCAATTAAAGGTGTTGAATTTAGCACTTATTTTTATTTTTTTCGGTATTAAGATAAGCAAGGTTCTGTTAGACTGTTTCTTATACTGGAAACAATACACATATTTCAATAAACATAGCATACAGTATACTCGTAATAATGCGTTACTTATATGAATAAACAAATATTTTTTTATAAAATTTATTATCTGGCTTATTCTTCACTGGAAGTAACACTTCTTTATTTATTCTACAGCCCTTCAAAATAGGTAGTAACGATAGATTACAGGTCATCACGGTCTTGATTATACATATACACGAGTCTACAGCTGGTAAGATTATGTCCATAGAACTACATACTTCTGCCGCCAAACAGCATTGTCTTAAATTATTGTTTTGATTTGAAGGAATACTGGTTCATCCAGTCAAGTGAAATTACAGAGCATAGAAATTGTTCATACATTTCAGTTATTATTGAATAACTCAGAGGCGGCAACGTGCGCGTATACGTCCACGCAAGTGTCCGAGGACTGCCGGGAGATACAGACGGGCCGTGTGCTAATTCGCGGACTAAAGGTCAATTCACTGAAATGGCAGTTACAGTGTCAAGCAATTTCCAGCTTTATCTCTATAATTTAACGCCTAGTAACTCTTGAAAGGTAGGGATCTCGATCCCTAGCGCCCGACGCATCCAGCCGACAAGCAACCCATGAGAGCGATGGCAGGCGACTGCATTAAAGCGATACTACGCTCTAATTAAAATAAAATAATATTATATTAATATTATTAGAATGGTTTGACAGTGAAACTTCGGTGTGAATTGATCCTTAGGACGCATTCAACGTGGCCGCAACGCGTCTGAAGTGCTGTAGCCGCGCTGCTTTGTAAATACATACAAATATAAAGAGAGCGCGTTATGTACAACATTACCAACTCTAATCAAACGTTACCCGTGCGGCAGAAGCGCAACAGCAGTTTTTTATTTTTGAAGAGTTTGCTGATCGCCTTAAGCAGCATTTTCAGCGTCACCGGACTTTTTTGGAGGCGGCGGGAAGTCGGGGCGTGGCTCAAGCCGTGTGCAACGAAACACCGTCAAAAGTTTTCTAGAGGGAACGGCATCACGCATTAATGCGTGTCCGCGTTCCCTACTACATAGATTCTCTGAGGGGTTAGGATCGGATCCGGAGCGCCTCTAAAGGCCAGGATTTCGGCTCGGGTTAACCGGATCGTGGGGGCAGCAGTGCTTGGCCGAACATCATCATCAGCCTAAACACATCCACTGCTGGACATAGGCCTCTCCAAGTGCACGCCACTGAGCACGATCCGCGGCTACTCTCATCCAGCTCTTGCCAGCCACCGTGCGAAGATCGTCGTTCCACCTAGTCTAAGGGCATCCTACACTACGTTTGCCCATACGCGGTCTCCACTCAAGAACTCGTTTACTCCATCGGTAATAGGTTCTGCGGCTAATATGGCCGGCCCACTGCCACTTCAGCTTGCTAATCCTGTGGGCGATGTCGACGAATTTGGTTCTCTGTCGGATCATCTCGTTCCGGATCCTATCCCTCAGAGAAACTCCAACCATAGCTCTTTCCATAGCTCGCTGAGCGACTTTAAATTTGTGGACCAGGCCTACCGTGAGTGTCCACGTTTGGCCGAACAGCTCACTGCTTATTTGTAGGCGCCTTTAATATCATAAAAAAGAATGTGCTACCCGACTCACCGTTTTGTATCTGTGCAACCTTCTTGGCTATTTCGCGGACGATCTGCAGCCGCCACTTCTCAGCCTGTGGGAGGTCGTTGCACTCGGACGCGAGGTACGGCCGCCGCTCGCGCTGACCGCCCGCTTCCTGCACCTGCGCCGCCCGCCATCGCGCCAGTGTTGTCCTATCAACACCAACGATATAGTTAGGCAACATCACGATGTAGGCCGGCCGCTGTTGCGGTGAACTCCGGTGATTGAGGATAACGGTCGCGGATCATCCATGCGGAACGTGAAGGAAAGTGCAAGTTTTTGGTGAGTATTCCCTTCTTTCCCTTTTCACAGTCAGAGGGATGTATAATCCTGAGCTTTATATGGTGTAGATAAGATCAGGGGCGTAGCTACCACCGTATCAGCCGTATCGATGATATGAGGCCCCCATAAGCCATAATATCACAATTTATTTGGGCCCCCCAATAAACTTTTCATACAGGGCCCGTCAATGACAAGCTACGCCACTGGAAAAGATGATGAAAACCAAAAAAATATTCAAACAGGTTCTGTCTGTTAAAGGGTTAAAAGGGGCTCAGAGGGGAAGTGACCCACATAACCATTTGCGTTTTCCCAGGCGCAGTGGTATGCCTAATGCATTTTATTGGGTATAAAAAAATCAAGGTTTTGCTCTTTAACAATGCAACAAGCATATTTATGCTTCGTTTGTCCTGCTGAGATTCGTCCCTATAACAAAAACCCTAGAAACAATATGCTTCCTTCATACCAAAATATCTATACTTTGATTATTTTATTCTCGCTTTGTCCTATTTTATATTCCTTTTACGGCCCATATTTATTTAATATGCCAAACTTACCTTAATGTTATCGTATGTACAATCAGCAATAAGGGGTTTAGTATTAACGTTTTGTACTAACTTAATATTTAACATCAATCACTTGTCTGCCTTTTCCGCGAGAAAACAAACACTCATATTATTTTATAGGAATATCTCTACCATATTATTATTATTATTTAGCTGCTCTTAGTAAGCAATTAATACGCATTCACCTGCCGTGTGTATAGTGAGAGTGAGTGTTGATTGAGTTTGTGACATAATAATAATAATTTGTAATATTTTTGTATAGTTTACTATTATTATTATAATGAAAAAATGTGACTGCAGTTTTATATAATTGTTTCATGTGACAAAATACAATATCTTTAAGTTTATTGATTATCTCATATTAATTATTTGATAATTCTGATTTAGTAATTGCTGTTTAGTTTGATTATTAAAATATTAAATTTTTCATCATTTTATAATTAGGAGTTTAATTTGTTTAAATTATCTCAGTATTTACGTATTACATACTTTTTTGCCTTTAAAATATTTACCTCTTTGATAATGAATACACATTTAAACTAAGATATTATTCTACTTATGCATCACATAGTACATACATAGTAATTGTAACGGTCCCGTGTAAAATAGTATACCTACTTAATGATAAAAAACCAGTTTAACGATTTTGTTTGTGGTTATAAATATTTTTACTGGTCAAAAATGATAATTACCTTTTTCAAGTAATTAATTAAGTTAACTGACTTGGTATTACATAGATCTCATAACTTTTTACAGTAGAAGAACTGAGTTGCGAGACTTGGTTTTTTTACAAGTTTATTTTTGATGGCATAATATTATTCATTTACTCAACATCTCAATTTTATTATAAGAATTTAAAGTTTGTCATATACTTTAAATATATATTTCAGTGTCAAAAAGAGATAATTAACAATAGACTTACATAGCTTTTTCTGCATTTCTGGCCTGAAAAAACACAAAATAGACAAATTAAGCTTTCTTGTTATGTACAGTCACAAGCAAAAACATGTACTTAAACAATTGTAGCTCTTAACACAATGGAATAAGAGATAAAGTGTATACATATCGGCACTCGTGACTGTACATATTTTTTAAAATAATAATGATACAACTTTCAGAAAATAAATGATATGAGAAGCTTGATTCAGAAAATAGTCTTTTTAATTAGGTATATTATCTAAATTGAGCTGTACTAGTAATCGAACCCAGGAACTCTGAGGAGATGCCACTAGAGTCTGTAGGCTTACTATAATTGCTGTGGACGTACTTCTATTCCATGTCTCCAGTTACTAAATAAATATAATCTAAATATTTAGTGATACTGGCTACTAGAAGTCAGAATAAGGTAATATAGGGTATCAATAGGATATATTATTTGTGTTAAAACTTCTAAAATCTTTTTTTTATAATTTTTCATTACTGCTTCTAAGGTACACTCTAACATATCCCCAAGCCTATCCACAGAACAAAACACATATAAATTTATAACAAGAGGATACTTACCATTTTTATGGATATAAAATGTTGTTATTCGCAATATAAAAGCCACTAGTTTCATTTACTAAATAATACAAAAACGTTGGAAATAAATCAGTGGAATTCTGTCACTGGAATTAAGCTTTATAAAACTACTTAAATAAAATGGCAAAGTGATTTTGTTGGTTATGCTGTTCTATTAGAATAATATTTTATTTGCTTTTATTTACGAATTCTATCATACATAACCTGCAAAATACACTCAATAGGTACTCAAACATGACTCAAACTGTCTAATGACAGACCAAAGAGAAATTAACACTACTGACCAGACTATGAGACTATCCAAAGAGAATTTAACACTACGTTTATCATTATTATTACTTTTTTAGTTAACAGTAGACAAAAGGATCTTAGCTCTCAGACTAAATTGTCACATAATTTTCCTTATCTTGTTATAAATAAAAATGAAATGCTGATCGTTGGTTGGTAAGAGAGAATCAAATTCATAACACCACCCTTATATAGAAAACGGCTGAACGGATAATGTCTTATTATTAGTCGAAGTAGTGTGTGCTTGGTCTATACCATAAAGTTAATATTAACTTTATGGTCTATACACGAGCGTATACGTTGGTTTAATGCTCTCTAAGGTATACATGCCTGCACATCAGCATCAGCAGCAGCTACCACAAACTGCCAAATGTTCTTAATAGATATTGAACTTTATGTCTACGGCATATGGTTGATCATTCATTGAAGGAATTTGACAGTTTTGGATAGTCTGATGAACAGGCGTCTCTGTATTCCATTGTTCTGAGGGATTAATGCTCTCCGTACTCCATCAGACTCCTTCCATAGACAAGAATATAGGTGTAGTATATGTAGGTACAGTACGTACGTATGTACGTATAGTATACCTCTAGCCCTTATAGTTTTTTTTTTAAGTGTTGTAGTTCGTTCGTTCCCCGAGGAACCGGCTAAGGTCATAGACCATGCTGCCATGTCATTAGATTCTTAATTTCATTAGTATTATAATCCTATTAGATGATGATGAATGATAATAGAAATGAGAAATGATATACCCCCACCAACCCCTCGAGTATCTCAGTAAAGATGTGGGGCTTTACTAAGTCCTCGGACGGACTTCTTGAGAAAATTTGAAAAGTGACGTTGCACTGCACTGTTTTGTTTCATTTGCCAACACTCATGCACACTTACGAAGACTTAACGGTTAATAATCCACCATTATTTCACATTAATATTCGACATCACACAAATTTTAGAAAATAAAACAAAATCGCAGACATGACTCTTCACTTTCCCGCCAAGAAGTCCGTCCTTTATAGTTGTAGAAGTTAACTGTCTGTCTGTACTCTGTCCCAATCCAATATGTTTGTTTACAATCCTAGCAAACCAAAATAGTAGATGTGTGTTGTGGTTACGATCAAAAATTTAGTGATCGTTGAATTGTGAGTTTTAACAACATGGTTAACACTGAAGAAGAGTGTGATTGGGATTGCTGTCCTACAGAGTTATTGTTATTAGTATTTGAATATTTAGACGGAAAGTCACTATTGAAATGTATGTCCGTAAACAAACGATGGTACTCTCTTGTGTCTAGCATTATTAAAGTAAGTTTAATTTTTCATGATGTTTTTCTTGAAGGAAGTTTACTGTTAATATTAAGCATAACACTTCTATATTTAAATGGATTATTTTGGTGTAATCAAACATAGCAGAAGTTAGTTATTCCTTGTTTTAAAATGATCTACTATTCTAGTTCTATTGTTTTGTTTATATCAATTTAATATTATTTTGAAAATGTAATTATTTTTTTAAATAATTGCACAAGTTCATTGTATTGTAAAGAAATGGTGTATTCAATTTGAAACATTTATTTTTAGCGTTTACCTATAATAATATGTTGTTTGAAAAATTTCAGGTAAAAAGCAATTGGCAAGAAGTGGTCAGATTGGGGTTTGCTGATCAAGGAGCAGCATTTAGAAAGAAATCTCTTCTGACTTGGCAAGAAATTATTGTAAATTATTGTCTTTGGCAGAATGTTGAACAAGCACAAGCATTTTATTGTCATAGTTATGCAAATGCAGCTTCTCTAATTTCAAACATTCATGTTTATAAAGGTAAGTATACTTATTAATAATAGTAATAATATTCTATAAAGTTATGAATAGGCACAGCTAATTTTAAGTAGGTCAACACACTTGGCAGTACTACAATACCAATAAGCCTTGAGAAGTTTCAAAAGTGAACATATTTTTGAGATAACTGTACATACATTATAAAACAAAATGTACTAACTATAATTTTCTTTTTTTTTGTTTAAGGTAATTTGATTGTTGCCAGTCGTGATGATGTGGTATACCATGATATAATTGAATATGATAGAAGGAGAACTATTCATTGCTCTTGTAAGTGGTTCTGTTACAAAACATTATTATAAAACAATACAATAATTTACCTGTTGCAACTTATGTTGCTGCAGAAGAATAACTCTAGTATATAAATAACATCTTAATTTCATTTAATGTACTTTCTTAAGGGGGTGCAGCGTGGACGCAAAACAGCGAGTTTCAAGTTTCTTTATGATAGCGAGCGAGCAGCACGTGGCAGTAGTGTGATAACGGCGCACAACTACGAATAAGCACGCACACTAATATCTGTACAGAGTAGGCTGGTGATTTAATTAGAGCAATGTTTACTTTCGTAAAATCATAGGCATTTGGGTAAAAAATAAGAAAAGTCTTAATATTTTCATATTCGTTTTTATTGAAAAATAGGACAACAGTGGCCTGCGGAATATCAATACAAACATTTTGATGTCGGATCATTGTTTCATATGTGCTATATTTACAAAATTTCTGAAGAAATAAGTTTTTAGATATCATTACTTTTATGTATTGTTTATGCAGTTTCTGGGTATTTGTTTCAAATTCCAAGACAACAATGGCACTGTGAAAGGATCAAGCTAATCTACACTAGTCCTTTAAATGTATATGACCTATTCAGCGCTTAGTACCAGTGACTTAAAAACACGTAAATTTTCGAAATTCCGCGCGGCACCCCTTTAATTCATTAAATCAGACTTTTTTATATTTAATAATTTTAACATGCAGTAGTTTTTTTCTACCAGTGCACTCTATTTATACTTGTGCCAAGATTTTTATAGTTAGGTAATTTAAATAAATAAAAACAATACATTTTATTATTTATATTTTCAGATGTTGATTTTGATGAGAATGATTACATGGTGTCTGCGTTACAAGAATGTGATTATTTGAGAATACTGAGTTTAAGCCCCAAACAGGATCCAAATTCTCACTGGAACAACACACAACAGGCTTTCACAGTTCCATTACACAAGTAATTAGATTTTATTTTAAATATATTATTTATTTATTTGTTCATTCATTTAGATCACCACCATAAGGTACAGAATTTAAAACATGATAAATAAAGAGTTGTTCAAAACTAACTGTCCTTACAATTACAAGGAACCACAGCATGCATAAATGGTAGAAAATTAAAATGAAAAGTATAATTTGGTACAAATTACAAACTAAACTCTAATATTATTGAAGTTGATTTGTATTATAATAGGATAAAACTAAAATTTTACAAGCTTCTGAGATAGAGCAGTCTGAGATACGTCACTTTTTTAAATTGTGAATAAAAAGCTAGAAAGACTCCAAATAAATATCAAGTTTAGGAATTACTTTAATTAAATTATTATACAAGTGAGACAAACAAATTAACGTAAGCGCAGCCCATTCTAGTCATGCAAAAATTTGCTTTGAACAACCCACATGTGTAAAAATAATAATTATTATTATTATTATTGGCACATATTGTCAGGTTCTTCACTCTGCAGCCCTAACCACCGATAGCTTAGGTCTATCCCCGCTACCGGTGGCAACCTAGGTTGAGTTTTTTATAATATTTTATATTGTAAATATGTTTTTAAATAAAATATTGTAAAAAAAAATTCTTAAGATGTATATTTAATAAAGAGAATAATAATAATAATAATTTATTTATTGACTTAAAAGTTATTAACAAATTTCTATGAAGACTGACACCCAAACTAGGCTAAAATGCCAGTATCTCAGAAGTCAGTGGCTTCTCCCAATTTTTTGCAACAAGAGTGTCAAGAAAGCTTAGTAAAAAAAGGTTAACAATGTACTTATATGGATATAAAATTAATTCATATGTTTATTTATTTATCTATAAATAAATAAATAAATACATAATGTATCAATAAATAAATATTATATAAAAAAATAGATACATATTTAAAATATATAAATTTAAAGTAAATATATATTTTATTCTAATTTAATAATAAATAATAAATTCTAATGTGTGTCATGGTATTCTGTCTGGAATATTAATAATAAAGTTATTAAGCCACTTGGGAGTGTTGATGCTGTTGATCAATTACTTTATGAAAATAAGACATATCAAGATAGTCACCATTACGATTTCTCTATGTAACCTGTTTTTGTTTTAGAAACAAAAAAAATTGTACCTTTTAATCCTGTTAGGAAGATGTATTCAATAGCTTGGACGCCTAACTGAGCTGCAGTACTCAAGCGAACCCCTTACATGACTATTGTAAAGTAGGATGACTGAGAAGGGGACACCAAGGTCCTTTATGACAGTTACTGCTTTGAGCTTGATACTAGCATATTCCGTAAGAAGTATGTTACTTTTTCTTCTTGACACTTTTGAGCATTTAAATACATCTCACCACATTAAAAGATTGTTAATGTCTTCTTGCAAGCTTCTGCAATCTGAATCAGCGGACCATGAAACTGCCCTCGTCTTCTTTATGTCATCAGCAAACAAATAATAATAATCCGCGTTATGTCGTTTATAAATTCGTTGAACAAGGGAGGCCCTAGAACAAAACCTTGAGGAACTCCTGACAGCGCAACGAAGGGTCTAGATTGTCCAACGTCATCTACAACTCGCGAAGAACGATTTGTGAGATAGGGAACTGCGCTATTCTAGCATGTTTCCTGTTACACCAAATGTGTACAGATTCTTTAAAAGAATTTTGTGGTTAACCTTGTCAAAGGCCTTCGAAAAGTCAGTGTAGATGGCATCTACTTCTAATACTTGATAAACTGCTTCCATTAGCTCAGATGTGAATGGCATCAAATTGGTGTAGGTCCATAAAACCATTTGATCGGTAATTATATACAGGTCGACTTTTTTATCACCATCCAAACCTTCTGAGATGACCCCCGTGATACAAACGAACAACTCTTTCTATTGGATCAACTCCCTAACACGAAAAAAAAATCTGCCAAAATGTATGGAACACCATACATTTTAGTCGAATGAATATTTATGTTTTGTATGGAACAGCTGATTTTTTTTTCGAGTTAGGAAGTTGATCCAATTGTAAAAGTTGTTCGTTTGTATCACGGGAGTCATCTCAGACGGTTTGGATGGTGATAAAAAAGTCGACCTGTATATATTCATTCATATTCATAAAATAATGAACCATTGAAAATAATTAACACGGGACGATAGTTAGCCACATAAGTACTCCCTTTGCCACTCTTATAAATGAGAATTACCCTTGCCAGTTTCCATGAATCAGGAAACGTGCCTGTTTGCAGTGACCAAATTTGTATAAAATAGATAACGGTAAATTACAACAATGGTCACAACGGTCACCAAAACGTAACCCACCACACAGTTTATTGTAAATTTTAATACCAATATTCATTTGTCCATAAAACGTTGTCTCTTTCAGAATTTACAACGACTGTTGCTACGTATCCACGACAGACAGATGTCTATTCATGCTTAAATGGACCAATGAAATCTGGGATTGGAAACTGTTGGCCAGACATTACGGGAACGGCCTGATAGTTGACCTGAACGTGTATCAAGGCGAAGTGTACGCAATGCTCAATTGGGGACGGTTGTTGCGTGTCGACCGTCTTGGATTGAAGTTGGTACCGAGCTTTAGCTTTGACATACCGAAATATTCTCACCCATTATTATATCAAAAGTCAGGAGCTATAATCTCAGGTAGGTCAGGAATACAGGTTAGGACTATCATTTCACCTGATAAGATGATAAAGCTGATGGTGGAAGCGCTCTTCACTCGGAATCTTCAATTCGGTGCTGAGAAACTGGCTGTCTTATCTGGATGACTCATATAAGATTGTTATGTTACGGCAGTTAAAGATAAGAAAGTCAACACCTTATTAGTTGAAGATTCTGGGTAAAGTTTAGCCTTATCGTCACGTACAATCAGATGGGATGGAGTTGAAGCGCGTGATAAAAGACATGCCTGCGTTATGTCAAACACCTAGAAAACCTTTGGTCTGACTTTAGAAATCACCAAGTTTTTTACTGTTTCACTGTTAAGGTCAGTAACAATTTATATCAGCAACAAAAAATGTCCTGCGGAGAAGCGAAACGGAAGGCCTGCCGTTTAACTGGGACGGCTCCTGATGTAGGTGCGTGGAGCAAAAGGGATGACAGTTTACGTAGGGCCTCTCAGTCACCAGCACTAGCGGCTTACGACGCGTTAATCGGATTTCTAGTTCATTGCGCGTTATACTACGGCAGTCATAGTCAACTTTCATAGAAATATTACTATAAACTAGAAATCGCTTTCCGTATCGCAAAACTTCAGTGGTCCTACGTAAACTGTCACCACTCCGGCAACACACAGCTGCCTCAAGAACAGTCTCAGTTAAGCGGTAGGCCAGAAGCTATGAGATATTCAATTCAACTTAATTCTGTGAGATATTTGTATGTATTTATTAAATGGATATAATAAAATATCCATGTGGACAGTACCAGTAGTTACCCCAGACTTCTGCTATTAAGTTATATGAATCCCACTCTCATGTATTTTCTACGATATTATGTAGTTAGGACATTCAACGAAAAGATTCTTCAACCATATTTTTTTTTCCAGTGCCTATGGGTTCTCCGTCGAGTTTTAAACGTCAAGATTCTGAGCATTGGGTTTTCGAATGTCCAGGTCTGACGTGTCATTTAGAACATGGAGATAACCTCATAATTGGTTATGGAGATGGGAAAGTAAGTACCTCTACTAATTTATTAATAATTATATTATGTACCACTGCAGGAGAGCTCTGAGGAGCTCGATAGCGCAGCGGTAAACGCGCCCGGTTTGCGAGTGCTGAAGTTAAGCAACTTGCGCAAAAGCTGGTCATCGGATGGGTGACCAAAAGTTTATCATCTCGAGCTCCTCCGTGCTTCGGAAGGCACGTAAAGCCGTTGGTCCCGGCTGCATTAGCAGTCGTTAACAACCACCAATCCGCACTGGGCCCGCGTGGTGGTTTATAGCCCGTTCTCCCTATCCATCCATACGGAAGGCTCGTGCCCCAGCAGTGGGGACATAAAATGAGCTGATGATGGTGATGATGATGTCTTACTGCTGCAGACTGCTTTTTAGATATTTCTTATTATTATAAGTCAATCCTAACCAACACTTATAACAAGTATGTATATTATTATACAAAATTAGCTGTGTATCTAAACTTTCGAAATAGAAATTCTTTGGTTTTGACGCATGAAGCTGGGCTCCACAGATCAGTTTCACTGCTAGCCATATTATGAGGGTGGAGTGCCAAATGCCAAACTTTTTTTTTATTGAGTTTCTTAGACATCAGTCTAAGAAACCTTATTTTTTATTTCCTGACATGAGTCAGGAAATAAAGGATATAAAAAATATATTATTATTATTATAGTATTATTTTCTTTAAATATGAACAAAAAATAAAATCCCGCTCCTGCGCGGGCCCGGTGGTACACTAAGTTGAATAAACTGTACGAGCCTAACCCGCACTAGCGCGGGGTTGGCCCCTCGCGCCATACCCCGCAACCCGCTCGGCAGCGGAGCTGTTAACGACAAATATCACGTGTATCGTAATATTCATAATTAGTTTTTATTAAAATGATAGTCGTTAAATCTATATTTATGTTGTTATCACACTGAAAACTATGAAATAACCCTCTACTACCAATTTGGCAGTTTATGGGGTTGGCTGAGCCAAAATATTAAAACGAATTTCCAATAAACAATGACCAATTAACTAAAGAGACTGACATCTATTGGGTTGGCACTGATCTACTAAACTGACAAATGTGTATGGAAGAGTTTATTTTATATATTTATTTGTTTATTTTTTTTAGATACACCATCACTTTACTTACTAAAAAATAAGCATAAACACCAATTTATGTAACATATTACACATAGTAGTATACAACGTGTAACAGAAAGGTGTGGTCACAATGAAAAGATCCAAAGTGTATCCGATCTAGATCTTGATGATTATTAATTTTTAGTGAGATATGCAATTTTTAATTTAATATTTCTATTGTGAAGTCAAATCGAAATAAACAAGTCTCAGCCCTAGTGGTTTAGTAACCTCTACTAACATTTATAATTACTGCGCGCCTGACGCGCATCACTTCACAAATATAAATATTTCATTACCAAAAGAAAGTGAAAAAAAAAATTAAAGTTAATAATTATGTGTTAAAATAATTTTTAACGCAAATTTTGTTGCTAACAAATTACAAAAACACAAATGTTGAAAAAATTTCCACGAGCAGGATTTGAACCTGCACCCTTCTGACATTCCGGGTCAGGTGCTCTTCCAATTGAGCTATCGTGGTTCTAACCAGCCCGCCGAAATTATTCAACACTTTTTTTTTTTTTTTTAGGTTTAAATCCTGCTCCTGGAAATTTTTTCAACATTTGTGTTTTTTTTCAAAAATAATTATGTCTTAATAACAACACATACAATATAACAGATAACAGATGGGATATATTTTGGATCTTTTCATTTTGACCACACGTATATCAAGTTTGTAGTAGTAGCATAATACTATATGTATAATATAATATGATTTGGACTTAGCCAAATAACAGATTTTTATTCACAACTCACACTTGACCAAAAAATTGGCTATGCTTGATGGTTCCTAAGACAGTTTCTCTTTATCTCTTATGGTTTCGGACTTTCTCATATTGTCCCAGATAAAAAAACATTGTATATTCTAATTTCCATATTCCATATAAATAAACCGAAATCCAAATCATCCCACCAAAAACTAACAAATATATTTTTTCCAGGTGGAAATATATCAACCTCAAAGTATGGAGACTACAAACAGACCAGAACCGAAATTCAGCTTAAACATACAGGAGTTTACAGACAGAAGTTTATACGAGCCAGCCATATTAAAACTAGAGGTGAGAGAGGCGCGAGGCTCCCACGACTTATTTGTAGCCACCAGAGATACACTCGATCAAATTAAGCTGGTGTACCCAGATACTTTGCAGAGGTTTATGTTAGATTGTATATAGCATTAGTTAACACAGATCTGTTTAGATATTTATTGTTCGTTAGATACTCATCAAATATTTTTGGATCAAATTAGTTACTTAATTATTGTAAATAAAATCATTTATATTATTAAACAGTAGTTTTTATTACCAGTTTAGGACTAATCAATAGTTCACTTGGTCAAACTTTGCTTTTATATTGATGCTTTTTGTTTTGTATGGTTTAAACTGAATGATGCGACCTGTGGTTTGAAGAATCACCACGCTACCGGTAATTTTTAGGGTTCCGTAGTCAATAAGGAATCCTTATAGTTTCGCCATATCAGTCTGTCTGTCTGTCCGTCCCCAGCCTAGCTCATAGACTCTTACTACTAGATAGCTGTAATTTGGCATAGATTTAAAGTGGTGAAATAAAATTTTGAAAAATATTTTTTTTTCGGTTACATGTAATTTTTTTTCTTGTCTACCTTATAGTGTGGGGTGTCGTTGGATAGCAATTTCAAAAATATTTCAGGGTTTGTGAAAACAGTTTTTTGATTTTGAAACAAAACACTATCTCTACACCAATGTTGAAACAGACCACTTTCCACGCCACGCCACGCCGTAACTCACGGAAATCAAATAAAAACCATTTGGAGCACGTAAGGAAGCGAGCTAAGCACAAATTATGCATAAATTGCAGAGGCATCCGTTTGTGAACTATTAAGCTTTAAAGTGCAAAATTTTGTTAAAGTCAAGTGTCCCCCCCTGCCAGCCAACTGGTTGTTTTTGGATACGTGAAAAAATTCAGAGTAGTTGTATGACAAAGTTAAAAGGAAAACTATCACAGCTAACTAGGCTTTACAACTTTAGGAGTAACAGTCGACCAACTTATAAAATGTTTTTGGCGCAGTACAAAATCCTCATTGGGAACTACTTAAATAACGTTGTCGTAGTATCTACATTTAAGTATATGAGCCATTGTTAAATAAATGTTCATAAAAGCCCTCTTCTCAGAGTCCACACTATTGAGATGGGCTACGGTACCCTACACTGCGCGTGGCCCGACACGCACTTGGCCGGTTTTAGATACTGACTCCATGCTCAGCAAGAGTACTTACATTTGTACTTGGTTTGGTTGGTCAGGGCTTGTTCTTAGCACAACATAAGGAGACTGCAGGAGATAAGCTTCATACAAACGCGCTTTGCCAACGCACACATAGATAACCTCTCACGGACACGGATCTCGCAACAGCTGCGCTTGGACTGTTCCGAGCTGTTCCGAGATCCGTGTCCGTGCAAGAGGTCCATAAGTGAGTTGCTCTAGCGCGGTATGTATTAAGGTTGCCTTCTGGGCCTCCTTTTTTTTCCTTTGATGGCTTCGTGCGATTAGCACATTTAGCCAGTGTCAAAGTAATTTTTCTTACAAGTAATACAATAATAAACAATTTTTCGTTCCTGTATGATGATGATGAATGATAATAGAAATGAGAAGTGAGAAATGATATACCCCTCGCGTATCTCAGTAGAGATGTGGGGCTTTTTTAAGTCCTCGGGCGGATTTCTTGAGAGAATTTGAAAAGTGACGTTGCACTGTTTTGTTTCATTTGCCAACACTCATGCACACTCACGAATACTTAACGGTTAATAATCCACCATTATTTCACATTAATATTCGACATGACACACATTTTAGAAAATAAAACAAAACCGCAGACAATTACCCTTCACTTTCCAGCCAAGAAGTCCTGGGTCTCCTTATTTTGTGTTCTTAGTCTGTCAGTCTATCGCAGTGGTTCCCAACTGGTGGTCCGCGGACCACAGATGGTCGGTGAGAGCATCGGTAATGGTCCGCGGGACAAAACATTATTAAATCCACTGAACAATTTTTAAAAAGGTAGTAGGCAGTTTTTTTTAAAATCCTGCTCTGTCACCTATTTTATCTATTTGCTAATTCCTAAGTCCCAAGGTGGAACAATATGTATAAGGTGTTCCTAGAGGAGTACCACTTGGTGCCTTATGTTTGGCATTAGCATTTTTGGTAGCATGAAGTGTGTGATGATAACCTGTCACTACTGGACTTACGCTACAAATACTTTTTAAGTTTTGAATAACGATTAATCTTTTTTTAAGTACAATATATGTGGTCCCCGCTAACAAAAAAATAGGAAAAGGGTCCATGGTCGGAGAAAAGTTGGGAACCACTGGTCTATCGTGTTATTTAAGTCTGTAGCTATAACAACAGTTATAAATGGCATTGCTATGTCCCGACAGTTAAAGATGAAAATTAGGTCCATGGACAGCGGGGGGTACATATAATTGTGCTCGGTGTGGTTGGTGGTACAGCTTGTTTTAACCCTATATTTTATAGGCATTAAATACAGTTAAGTTAACACTTCGGTGGCCGAGTGGCAAAACCCTCGGCCCCATACCCAAAGGTCTTCCCAGGTGTATTTCGGATTGTTCGATGCATAGCCCGGGTTTGTGATCACCAACCCGTTTTTGGCAAGCGTGGTGATTAACCTCTGGTCTGACTGAATACCAGACACGATAGAGTTTCAATTGTTTGGCGCCGTAGATCCATGTTCCGACATACCAAAACTTAGGGGTAATGGACCCATCAATTATTGTAGTGTTGACGAGTTATAAGCTATTTACTATATAAGGTCACATTTTATCAACTGCAAATATTTTGAGGATAAATTCAACAACATATATTAACTATTTTTATGAAAAAACTTTAAATTTTTATACACTAGTTTTCAAGAATAACGCCAGAAGACATTTCGATTAAAAATAAAAATAAAACACTTTCGGTAGTTGCAATTCAAAGAAGCCGAAACATAGAGGCCATGCCTTTGCACGTGCCCCTAGTTTCATTCAAAAGAGCCGACAGAGAGGCCGCTCTTAAAAATATTACAATTTTTGTGTCAGGAAAAGTAAAAAAAAAAACTAGCCTGAATTTTTTTAAATGCTAGGGCCTTATTTCTCTGATATAATTAGATGTTTGGCAAAATATTAGCAGTTGATAAAAAGTGACCTTATATACAGTTGTAATTTTTAAATAAATTCATATACCTAGTTAACTGTTTGGTAGCAAAATCACAACCATTGCGAAGAGTTAAGTCCCCTCCCTAGTTACCACCATTTTAGGCTGTTGCCATTCCAACACAACACAATGATGATTCTCCCTTGTGGAATAAACAATTCGTATTGCTATAGTCTATGGTATGGCAAACTAGGATTCGGATTACAAGAATAACATCAATATAGTTGAAAATATTGATTTCGATTATATTGATTGAGGAGCTCGATGGCGCAGTAGTTAACGCGCCCGGTCTGCAAGTGCTGAGGTTAAGCAACTTTCGCAAAGGCCAGTCATTGGATGGGTGACCAAAATGTATCATCTCGAGCTCCTCCGTGTTTCGGAAGGCACGTAGAGCCGTTAGTCCCGGCTGCATTAGCAGTCGTTAATAACCACCAATCCGCACTGGGCCCACGTGGTGGTTTATGGCCCGTTCTCCCTATCCATCCATAGGGAAGGCTCGTGCCCCAGCAATGGGGACATAAAATGAGCTGATGATGATGATGATAATGATAGCTGAAAATAATTTAAACAAACAAAGAATTGCAACGGGGATTAACGCTAACTAATTAGTAAAAGGTACTTATCATACCTTCTTTATAGCCGACGTTTGGACAGAGCTACACCGGCGGCCTTGGTCATGGGCAGCCACGGCAGTCGCAACACAGGGAATGCTTTAGGTTAGGTTAGGTTACTGCCCTTCTAGTTAGCTAATAATTTAGTGGCAAATGTTATAGTTAGTGTAGTAGTTTTAAGTTTTCGAGGATACTATTACCTTTGATAGCTTAGAAATTGAGTAGTACAATAAAACAAGCAATGTTTTAAAATCATATTTATTTATAACAAACAATTATGTATAATAAATAACCAAAGTTGGTAATGTTTGAACTTTGATTTATGATATGCACTAATTATGTATAACATTCATTTAAAATTATGTTTGTAATTAAAATTAACAACTGAGATTCTTTGACCTACTACTTTATATAATATTACGGATACATTTTAACATTTATTTTTTTACATTTTTGACTAGGTATGTGATTCACAATTAAAATTAATAATTATTGTTTATACGTTTCAAATGTAGTTTATAGTAACAGATAGGTACTTCAAAAGCGGTCCTCAAGTTCAAGCAAGAAAATTATGCAACAGAAAATTGTCTTTTGTATATATTTTTTTTGGTAAGAAATGGCAATACCTTTGTCATACCTACTCTATATTTTATAAAACGTCACATTTCATGAAAGAAATTATATCTTTTTATGTTCATATGAAACTATGATATGTCGCGCTATGTTACATGGTAATAGTGAATTGAATTATTCTAAATAACATCAGCCAATCAACACTCCTGCCGCTCGGGCAGATTTCAGTATCAAACCGAAATGAGCTAACTCTATAATTCCTCCAGGGGCCGTAGCCTCAAACTGCAAACAATTTTGTCGATCCATTTTGTTGTCGCTCAACAACAACCAATACACAGAGTGGAGGTTACGATTTCAACAACGCAATATTGTTTTATTAGTTAACTCGCTCAACATGAATGCTGAAGCTACGGCCCGAGTAGAGGGAAAGCACCGTCGGCGATTCCGACCCCACGGCGAGCCGAGGCAATTTGAACAGTGTCCCGTCGTAAATAAGGTTTGTTTTAGCGGTCGGTCGCGTTGGGGTTTGTGTACGAGAAGCCGCGGAACGGCTCCTGGTCCATGGAGCGCAGCACTTGCGGCTCCACCGCCGTGAGGCGCGGTCGCTCGCCCGTGAACGCCTTGTCGAAGTACTGCGTGTCTAACGGGTGGCGCTGAAATACAAATAGGTAATTAAGTAACTTTTTCGTTTTATTTTCTTATAAGCTGTGGTTGGGAGACGAGCTAGAAGGGAAATTTTGACTGAACACGTGTGAGGCGTTAACTCGCATATAACATGCGTCGTTAGGGTAGAAGTCTCTTGCATGCGTCACTGCACGCAAGAAGTACAGTTTTCCGTTACACGCTAAGCTCCGCTTCATAAAAATGCAATTTGAGTATTAAAGTTCTCGAGCTGGTGTGCTAAGGTCTCTTACCACTCAGGCTCTCTCATCTCTCTCTTAAGATTGCGTCACGCACTTGCCTGTTCAGGCTTTGAAAAAATTAGATGTAATTAACGCATGTTTTCATGGGAAAGAGTTTTTTTGCGTGTAATAAAGTAAGATGAGGTCTATGGTCGCGGTTTCTTTTGAGTTATTACAAAAGTTCTTACCACTCTTGGCTTGAAGGGCGCGTCGAGCTCGATCCGCTCCAGCCTCTCCCAGTGTATGGGGCGGAAGAACTCCTGATCACGGATGTATGTCTTTATGTTCTGTAAAGTTTCTTACCGCTCGCCGCTCTTTGCTTGACGAGCGTGTCGAGATGAGGCGGAAGCACTCCTGGTCGCGGTTGTATGTCTTTGTGTTCTGGAAATATTTTTACTACTCTTGGCTTGAAGAGTGAGTCAAGATGGGGCGAAGTACTCCTGGTCGCGGATGTAATATGCTGTGAGAGTTCATACCACTCTTGGCTTGAAGGGCGAGTCGAGCTGCCTCCCTCCAGCTGCTACCAGTGTATGAGACGGAAGAACTCCTGGTCACGGATGTATGTCTATGTGTTCTGTAAAGTTTCTTACCACTCTAGGCTTGAAGGGCGCGTCGAGTTCGCGCCGCTCCAGCCGCTCCCAGTGTATGGGGCGGAAGAACTCCTGGTCGCGAACGTCGCCGTGCATGCACTCCGCGCCGCCCAGTCGCGTTCGCGAGTCTTTGTCCAACAACTGGAAACGGTGAGTCAGGTAAGTTACAGTAAGCTGTGGCTTTTCATCAGATAAATGAGCTGTTGTTTAAAGGTTTTTTTCACATTTTTTCTCCGCACTATGTGGCAGTGCTCGGTGCTACGTTTTTTTACAGTTAATCCAAAATATATCAGGTTTTATACATAACACGCGCGGTATAACACACAGACACAGCTTCTCCGTACGTGGTAAAGCGGCTCCTTCGTCCCGCGTATAGTCACGAGCGCGAAGCAATGTGAGAACCGCCTTAACAGCGATACAAACGAAGAAATTTGAAACGAAACTTTAATTTTTTTTACTTGAAAAAATCTAATCGAGGTAGCTCAGCGGTCAAAGCAAAGAGCATTAGACTGGTAATCCAAGGGTCGTGGTTACGATTTCCACTCGAGCTTCCTGAAACTGGTTGACTTTTTCTAGTAAAAAAATAATCTCGTTAAACGCAAAAAATCAAATAATAAAAACTCTATATTACCTAAATGTACTAAGCATTTCACGCAAAACTCTGGCGAACATTTTATTTATCTATGTAGTGGTCTTACCCTGGTGAGAATGGTAAGGGCCTCCTGCGACAGAAAGCGCGGGTAGGAGGGCATCTCGTTGCAGATGGACCAGAACAGCTCGTCCTCGTCGCAGCCGCTGAAGGGGCTCTGGCCAATCAGCATCTCGTATAAGAGCACGCCGAAAGACCACCAGTCCACGGCCTGGTTGTACTTCAAGCCTTTAATGATCTGGAATCGAAAATATTCATGTAACTGATTACAAAGTTTTGTGGCATCGATAATGGCATATCAGATATGACTGTACCTCTTTTTTACTACGGGAAATGCTATCTTAGTCATAGACTGTAGGCTAATTGAGTGACGTAACTTGCCACTAAGAAAGGATTCTACGGAAATCATACCCTAAGGGGTTTAAAATGGGGTGTGAAAGTTTGTATGAAAGTCCGTCAGTTTTGAAGTAAAATACATGAAAATTGGTATTTGGCTTTTTGAAAAGAAATAAAGAATGACATGTCTCAGGAATTTTGTTTATTTCCCTTTAAAGAAGTAAAAAAGGGAAGAAGTTTTTTTGGGGAAATCGGTATTTTTAAAGTAATAACTATAAAAATGAATAATTTAATCGATCTATAGATTTTTCAATAAAAATAAAGAATGACGTGTTTTAGCATTTTTCAAAAAACCTAAGGAGGTGAAATAGGGGTGGAAAGTTTATTTACGGAAAAGTGTTATTTTTAAAGAATTATGAAGAGCTCCAGGATTATCCCTATAGATTTTGACGGTTAACAAATCGGTAATCGGTTTTTACAAAAAATCACTTCCGCTTGTGCAAAGCCGCGACCATAGCTAGTATTAAATATTATCAGTAGTTATAAGTACAGCGCCATACCTCAGGAGCCATGTAGTCAGGCGTGCCGCAGAAGGTGTCCGCAGTCTTCTCTAGGTAGATCTGGAGTTTGCACATGCCGAAGTCAGCTATCCGCACATGGCCATCGAAGTCCAAAAGAATATTGTCCAGTTTCAAATCTCTGAAACACCAAATATTATTAACAATCTATACTGTACAACTACAACACAAGAATATACCTAAAGTAATTACATAAATGTAACAATACGACTACAAGACACAAGACTTGTAGACTTCTATACTCTTGTATAGAATACATGTAATAATGTAATTACGTCATTACTCAGATTTACGACTGCCAAAAATAACCTTTTATTACAGGTGGTTGTTGTAAGATGGCAGTCGTTGACGTTCACAAATACGCATCAACCAACAAGGTGTGGGATAGCCATAATCAACTCATTAATACAGCTAGTCTCCCCGCATTACATATGGAAAGTTGGTCATACATAACCTCACACTCTCACATAACCAATGTGGGTGGGTGATGGATTTTAACGAAACTCGCTACGCACACAGACAACCTCTCACGGACATGCATTCTCGCAACAGCTGCGCTCGAAATGTTCCGAGCCGTTTCGAGATCCGTGTTTGTGAGAGGTAGTCTATGTGTACGTTGCTTGAGCGCGTTAAGCTTACCTTTTGGGTCTCCCTATTTTGTGCCAATGCCTAGCTGATGTATATGTGTGCGTGCGCTCACTACAACGCGATTTCGACATCGCGGGTGTTTTGACTTATGCGAAATAGAATGCACGCTCTTAAAGTGCTTTCCAAGCAGGGCTTGATACCGGTACCAAAATACCGGTAAATAACGGTAAATACCGGTATTCGGTATTCACCGGTATTTTTGGTACCGGTATGAAGCCCTGGCGCCAGCCATACTAATCGAATCCCAGGGCCACCTCGGATCGGTCGATTAGTATGCTCTTTGGCTCGCACTTATGTAAACGTAGGCGTTTACATAAGTGCGAGCAACTAGGGTTGCTCTCAGTATTAAAACACCCACATTATACCGTTCAAATGGTCAATACCTGTATAATCGATACCGGCACCAACTAAAGTACCGGTACTATATCAAGGTCTGTATTACCGGTATCTGAAAATACGGTATTCCAAGCCCTGTTTCCGAGGCACGCACGGAGCTATAGGCCAAAGATTGATGATAACGACGCCTACATAATTCTCACATACCTGTTGGTTACACCAAGCCTCACAGATGCAAGAACTTGAGTTCGTAGACAATTTCAACGACGTAGAGCTACTAACGTATATCCGTGTGGTAAGTCCTGAGGGCCCACCACGAACCACGTTCGACGTGTTGCCTCCCTGTCACACTTACGCACGAATTTACAAGTGCGACAGAGAGGCAACTCGCCGAACGTGGTTCGTGGTAGGTCCTCTGGCCTGTGCGCCAAGGCTTATGATAACGATGCTTTAAAGATGATCTAAAGATAGATCTTACAAACCTGTACACGATGCCTCGCTTGTGTAGGAACTTGAGCCCGGAGACAATCTCGGCAGCGTAGAAGTGAGCGCCGCGTGTAACGTGTTCAATTGTTCTTGTAGAAAGACTTGATCCAGCTGTGAGCCAAGCATTATGACATCGATAGCTATGGATCTTACACACCTGTACACGATGCCTCGCTTGTGTAGGAACTTGAGTCCAGAGACAATCTCGGCGGCGTAGAAGCGGGCGCGCGCCTCTGGGAAGCGGCCGCTCTGCTGGATGTGGAACATCAGGTCGCCGCCGTTCAGGTACTCCATCACGAAGAACAGGTGGGACTGCAATTATTTATTATATATCAGCGTTAAGGCGATTACTCTTAAAGGCTCTTATACGCCTGCATACGGCTATACCAAGGAGTTTGAGCTAAGAGAGGTTATGCCTCACTGTAAACCCCAAACAAAAACTGGCTAGTTATAAAAAAGGGAGGATTTCAGGTAAAGTAAGGGCTAAGTAAGCGCTTTTTCGTCACTTTTCCACCAACATAAAATTTGATTTAAGAGAAAGTATGTTCAACTGATTTTATGCGATGTAATATTTTCTATTATGAATTTTGAATCGCGTAAATTCTGTAGAAAAATGTTTTATATTGAAAAAATTACCACAAGCAGGATTTGAACCTGCACCCTTCTGACATACCGGGTACCTCTTCCAATTGAGCTATCGTGGTTCTAACCAGCTCGTCAAAATTTTTTTTCAACATGTGTTTTAGTAATTTGTTCGCAACAAAATTTGCGTTAAAAATTATTTGAACATTTTAAAGTTTTATATGTTTTTTAATTACTTAGATCTTTGTATTTTCCATAAGCATAGAAAAATTCATTCAAGTCGGCTTATTAGTTTGAAATAATTAGTACTTTGAAATTTGTATGGGATACTGAAATGCATAAAAACAGTACTTACGTCTGTTTGGAAGGTGGCGAACAAATGGCACAGGTATGGGTGGTTGGTGCCCAGCGCGAGCACCTTCCTCTCGATGAGCGTGCACTCCACGTCGTCATCTTCGAGCACCACGTCTTTCTTCAGGCACTTCACCGCATAGTAATACTCCGTGTCCCGCAGTTCAGCCAATAGAACCTGAGTGACAATAGACAAGATTATAGTTATTAAACACCTCGTATTGTAATAGAACTTTGAAAACTATATTAGAACAATGGAAGATATACAATCGCGTAAACTTTTGCAATGCCTATAAATATATGTCTTAAGTTACGATATGTGTAAGTATTTATTATTTATTCATCTACGATGATAATATATAACCAACAATCCGCACTGGGCCCGCGTGGTGGTTTATGGCCCGTTCTCCCTATCCATCCATAGGGAAGGCTCGTGCCCCAGCAGTGGGGACATTATGAGCTGATTATGATGATGATGATGATGATAATTTATTAATCCAACGGCAAAGTTGTGTCTAGTATTGTCTGGTCTATTCATTTTACATTTAAATTAAAGGTTTTTTACGAAATACCTAACCCTTTTCGGTAATTTCGTAAAAATACCCATTCATCTTAACAAGAAAAACATCGAACGTACGCAACTAAAAACAAAAAAATACCTATACGGTTATCAAAACCCATTGCATAATCCGAAATCTTTACTAAATGTCATATTCGAATGAGGACAACTAAATACGCCCACTTCTCCACGTAACAAATTATCAAAAACAAAATTAGCAGCATTAACTTTGATATATGTCCCAGGAAACGGGTCTGACAAGCGCGCAACGGGTTTTCATGGAATAACGCGAATATATCACACTTTCACCGTATTCTTGGCGGCGACTCAAAGACAACTGGACCGAATGGAGTGGCACCGTGGAAGTTGATAGCTACCTGCTCTGATTAGGGCTGACGTACTTAAAACACTACCCGTTGATAAAGCAGCAATTTTTAGAAGGAGATTGCTTTTGACTGCAGCTGGCTTTTTCGGCGTACTTTACGGTTGCTTTTCCACAAGAGCTTTTTTATTTTGGAGAGAGTGCTGATGGCCCTAATCGGCCTTTTCAACGTCACCGAACGTTTTTGGGGACGGCGAGAAACTTAAAGGGTTCCTCAAGCCGTGTGATCGACACACCGTCATATGGTTTCTAGAGGGAACGGCATCATGCAAGCGTGTCCTCGTCCCATTCCCTGATAGATTCTCTGAAGCGTTTGGATCTGCATCGATTCGAAAGAAGCTTTTTACGAGATGATAATGGGGATTGCGATGGCACGGCACCATGTGCGTTCAGGTTTCGATCTTTCAAATTTTGTAATACCGGATGGTTACTCATTAAATAAAGTATTTCGCGATTAAAAAGTAGGAAATTTTATTTTTTTCATCAGCTGAATGTCGAGCGTTCCCGCTAAAAGGGAATAGGTTTCTTTTCAAACGAAAATTAAATGAAATGAATAAAAATATTCTTTATTGTACACCATATTATGTAAGCCATAAAGAAAACAATACTTATAGCTGTTACACACGGCGATGGCTTAAAATTTTCTTCCAGACAACTATGTGTTGAGCTGCACAACAATAGTAAGAAGGCTTCAGGCATAAGGTACCTAAACGTTGGTATAAGGAAAAACAATTTTCAGTATTATTATTTTATATAAGTACTTAAGTATATTTATATTATATATATATATGTATTATTGAACATATTTAACGAATCTTGGCCCTGCCTGCCGAGCCGTTTCCGCGCTACCTAATTAACATGTTACTACCATGTTACGGATGCGCGTGCTGTGTATAACCGTATATAATTAATTGCGTTTTCGTCGCCAAGCAAATAAGTTATAGCCGCCGTTAAATTGAGACGTTGTCAGAAAAGAGGAATCGTCATCAGCATATACACAGCTGGACTCAGTTCTTCCACATGAAAATGAAGAGATCTCAACCACAGATTAAGAAGTAATCTCAACTAACTTAATACCTATACATACACCGTGACTGGCTAGACAACGGACGCGTTAAAGTAGGTGTATAAGAAGCCGATACCGGTTCCATTAAAAATAAAAAAACACCACCTTAATTTTTTACTTTTTTCTTTGTTGACCTTACTTGTGCGTGTAGTACCTACATGCGAAATGCCGATAGTTCACTTTTTCAAAAACGCGTAATAACTCGCATGTTTTAAAATTTGCTATACCCTTTTTTAACTAAAAGGGATGTAGATAAGTTACTAGTTTACCTCCTTAAACGCGTCCGTCGTCTAACCTGTCACGGTGTATACATGGAGATCGGACCATAACCGACATGCGGCCGACCCGATAGGTATATGCTTCGTAGCAGGGAGGAGCTCAAGATATTTCAATTTGGTCATCCATCCGGTAGGTAAGTCGGAATTGTGAAAGCGGCTTAACTTGCAAGATCGCTACTCGAACGCGTCACCAGAGTAATGGAACTCCTCTCAAAAGAAAAGTAATAGAAAAAATACTGGGCATATTTTTTTATAAATTCCTTGGGGATCACTGGATACATACTTACCTACGGCTATTGACACGGATGTCCCGGATGGATTTTTAGTTGAAATGAGTAATTGTGATTGCAAAAATAAATTATTAAAGAGAAAAACTTTATCGCTTTAATTTTACATATTATTTTGTCCTGACGATGACGTTTCTAACGCTTTTTAGGGTCCGTGGTCACATGCAGACTGAGATGTAGAATAATATTGTAATAAGGTCTTAATATATTTTAGTTTGATGTACTAGTGAAAAAAATATGTAAAATAATCTTTGTACACCAACGTTTCACAATAAGTGCATCTCGTGACATGTGACGTGTTTTGATTTACGCACGAAGACAATAATCGTGTTTAAATTGGCCATACATAATGTCGAGGGGACGATGACACGTGGTGTGTGACGTAAGCAGCCGACGATGGCGGCAAAAATAGACGTGGAACCACAGATTATTTAAATGCGCAGAAGGTATAATTTTTACAGCAGCGTTAAGGCGCCTCACGTTTGCGCTCGTATGCTACGATTCCGTAGCTGAAACGCTTTCAATCTCGCATGGACTTCCGTAGCTTAGAATAAGTGATGTATGGAATCGTAGCCTAATAGCATTATACACAAGTTGCAGTGGCTTGGTGGCCCTAGACGGCAACCATAACACGTTGAATGTCTCAAAATCAGATAAAATGTAGACATTTTATTGTTTGACGGATATTGGTGACCGTCATGGCGCTGAAACAATTAATATTGAAGGTCTAATAGACAGCGATATTTAAAACCTTCAGACGGAATGTTTTCTTGTTTTGTCTATGATTATTTTGCAAGTTTTGATGTCTACAGAACAGTCCACATACCATTGATTCGTCATTACTTTGTCCGTCTTACGATCGTCATTGCAACAGATCAACCAGTTGTTTATGTCTACTTTTACGTTCGTACACAAAACACTTTTAGTTTTTTGCTTTGTGGCGCTCAGTCGGGAACAGTCCTTCTGTTTCCATTACTCTGTGGCACAGCGTTAAAGCAAGGCAGGGCAGGTGACTGCTGAACCGAGGCGCGCTGCAATGGCAACCTGCCACCGGCGGGGTTACGGTCAACGAGAATTAGGGCTCGCGCTGTACTAAAGCTTTTCTAATGTTTTACTTATCTATGGTTCCTATGAGGAACTTTTTGGCGTTGCGATCATGTAAGGTAAGCTACTTTTGGGTGGCCATATTAAAATAGCTATTCGGTGCTTTGACAGGCACGTTAACCCGTTAGGACGAGTTTGGGACGCTATAAATATTTCGAACTCTCTTTTCTTTAGTTGTTTTTCCGCAAGATGGTACCAGACAGGCACTCATACCACTTGACTATTCAGGTACTTAAAACAGGGGGCAGAACCTTTGTCCGCCTACAGGGCCATAAGGAAAGAGATAGTCAAAGTTTTCTTTCACTATTTGGACTAGTAACCTAGGTATCTAATGCGAGTTTTATATGTGAAAACGGGAATTTGTGTGGCAAACCTTTAACCATCTTCGTTGGGCACAGGCACTGCTTTGATGTTTATGTATTTGTATGAACAAATTCTCATATTTGATTGTGATCGAATGGCTAAAAAATCTCGCACTAGGCATCCTGCTCATGTTACCGCTCATTTTATAAATCAAAACTTCAAATACGCCGAAATTAAGAGGAACCCTGAAATAACCAATGCATTTAGAAGCTACATAGGTAACTATTTTCGTCTTTGAACGTCGAAATGTCATGTCAACTAATGGTAGTCGGATGCATAAATTGTCACGCTCTATTTAAATGTAAATACTTACCGTGCTGGAAGCAAACAATAATAGAAAAATCTATTTCACCGAATTTTCACCTTACTGTTACGAACTCTTTTTAAAATATTAAAGGTGACGTTTTCTCGGAGGGAATAATAGATTTTACGTTCTTGAACGTTCTAGAACCACTCTTAACTACTATAATAGTTTTATTTTGATTACCCATTTATAACTTTTCTTAGGAGCTCGATGGCGCAGTGGTTAACGCGCCCGGTCTGCGAGTGCTGAGGTTAAGCAACTTTCGCAAAGGCCGGTCATTGGATGGGTGACCAAAAATTTATCAACTCGAGCTCCTCCGTGCTTCGGAAGGCACGTAAAGCCGTTGGTCCCGGCTGCATTAACAGTCGTTAACAATCACCAATCTGCACTGGGCCCGCGTGGTGGTTTATGGCCCGCTATCCCTATCCATCCATAGGGAAGGCTCGTGCCCCAGCAGTGGGGACATTAAATGAGCTGATGATGATGATGCATTTTTCTTTGATCAGTCCCTTCCGTATACTTACTCGCTACTTTCATGATAATGACACAAAACATGAACAAAGAAGATGAATAAGAGACTTTTCGTTGCTCTTTCAGTTTCTAGCTTTGCCCTTCTTAGTCTGAGGCTTAAAGCATCAATGCTCTAAGTTCCGAGGTTATTCATATATTTTTGTTCATTAAATTGCCCTTGTCCTACTTTTATCAAAGGGCGTTGATAACTTTATAGTCCATTTCTTCCTTTATGCAATTATATTAGTTATTTTGTGATGTTGCAAATAAGAAGTTGCACAAGAATATTCGTAAGACCGTCAAACAAATGCTGTTCATCTGCCGAAAATCCTACATTAGTGAAGAAAACATAGGAGCATGTACCAGGAATTCTAAATAGTTTTGTTTGTTTATTGACTTTGGTTCCTTTCTTCGTGTTTTGCTCGACGGTAGCCCAGGTGTAATGTTTTCCCGTCAATCTGCCTACGCTACATTCTCACCTCGGACTTTTAGTGACACGCCACATTTTATTCTATTAAAGTCAAAAAGTTGTGAGTGCTTCTGTTGAGTTGTGTAGGTGTTCTGTTATAGGGAAGTCGTATTTCAGAGCAAATAATAGCTGTATTATAGGCGACCAGAGCCTCGATTGTGCTATTTTAAGGCCGGTCACACAAATACGGTTACCTAATTAATCGAACGTCAGGTTTTCTTTCCGTTCGGAAAATAAACGAACGTTTGCCCCTTGTCACTCATTCTGTATGTAAAACATGCATTCAGGTTTCCGAACCGGAATTCCTGATCAGGAAACCGTATTTTTGCGGCCGCCCTAAAACGTTCACCTGTCTCACTGTCGTTGACCTGAGTTTGACATTTGGATTCGATTATAATACCGTTACAGAGCAATTAAAGGCTGGTGCTGCACTGTATGTATCCGCCTTAGTATTTATGTATCCTAAACCCTGATTACATCTCTTTTGTTAGTGGAACATAGTCAATGCGATTTGTATACCTTACCTTACCTAGTTTGTCACACAAATAGGAAGGGGTACTTTACCAATACATTTTAATACTTAATTTACAGTGTTCACAGTAAAAGTGTCACAGTACGTATTATAGGTTTAGTTAGTAGAAGAGCAGCTATACAAATTACAAACATTATCTTTGAATAAATAATATACCTATTACACGCTAATAAACTAGAGTATAATCATCATTACTTCTACATAAACGTCTTAAATATGAGGAAAACCCGCTCAATTATATTGAAGTCGCCCCGCGCCGGCAGCTGTTTAGATAATTTTCAGTAATAGGTAGAGTTTCTTTTTTGTGCATGATATTGTAAAATACAAGTCATGCATGTGTCATAATGAGTTCATTGTTCTTAAAAATAATTATTAATTGTAAATAAATAAATAAATAAAACATTTATTCACACGAAACATGGTAAACAGATGGTCAGGTTTCTAAGCACACACATATGTTTCGCCAAAATGGGCATGCGAATGTAATTACAATGTATTGAATTTAAATGTGATGCGATAGAATAATATAAATTAAATAAAAATGTCGTTCTAAAATGTGTAGGTAATTATATTTCGGTAAATGCTTACGCTTAATCATATTATTATATCTTTGATGTCAAAGCGAAAGAGAACTTTCAGAGATAGCTTTAAAGATAAGTCTCAATCATAAGAGACGTGTGCCACTTGATAAAGTAGAATAATCACTTTTTAATCTGCATTTGAAAATAAACGAGAGAATATTATAGATGAGATTTATCGAGATATATCTGTGATCTTGGGCGACAGTGCCGAGTGAAGGCGATACATTGACCTATTAAAGCGGAACGACGGATAACAAGATTTTGTAGAGTGTGTCAAATAAAAAAAAATCAAAAATGTTTTAGTTATGATGTAAAAGATTTTTTTAGAATGTTTAGGAGACTTGGAATTCTTGTTATTGACCCTAACATGAATCTATACTTGTATAAATATCATCACAGGCCATAAACCACCACGCGGGCCCAGTGCAACATGGTGGTTGTTAACGACTGCTAATGCAGTCGGGACCGACAGTTTTACGTGCCCTCCGAAGCACGGAGGAGCTCGAGATGATAAATTTTTGGTCACCCATCTGATGACCGGCCTTTGCGAAAGTTGCTTAACCTCAGCACTTGAATACCGGGCGTGTTTACCACTGCGCTATCGAGCTCCTCTTGTATATAAATATAATATAATGTATTATTATGGGTATATAATTTGTTGCGAACAAATTCCAATTTGGAAAAGTGTTGTTTTTTTTTCTCACGAACGGGATTTGTACCCGAACCCTCTGGCAAACCGGGTAGGTACACTTCCGATTATGCTATCATGCCGACGCGACGTCCAACCCGTGCAGCAACAATATCTATACTTAGTAAAAAATGCAAATTGGCATGTGTTTCATATTCGATTTTATTATCACCGACCCACATTTGACAAATGTTTTGATTAAACCAATACCCGTCACTTGTATTTGTATTTAATTCAATGATGGAGTGGGCCAACCTAAAGTTGATTAAATTAAATTAATTAAATTAAATTAGATTAAAGTTGATATAATTTTAATAGCTATACATTTTTCTGCTTTACAGCCCCGTGAGTCTCATTATAAATATTGAACATCGAGGTTGTTAACCATTTTTACACCGAGGACTAAAGAATCATAAGTTTAATTAGACTAGGTACTAGAAATTTCGTGCTAAGGTTATTTTAAAAATACGAGTGTTCACTCGAAAGCTTCTGTCAAAGACACTACATGAACGGAATTCCGGGCGATTCCTATTCACAAACGACTGTTGCGCGTACGCTTTCAGTGAAAGACAAAGTGCTCTCCAGCCGACCTACTTACAGAATTACCCCGTTGAACGCAGGTACAGATCTATTTTCATTTGATTTCCTAACTGTTTGACATACTTTACAACACTGCGACGGCTTAGCCGGGAGCATCGCCCGCCCATTGTGATATAACTGACATTTATAACGCGATTACACGCCGTGCGCGTATGTGAAAATAGCAGGGATTCGACTTAGAACCGAATAGTGTGCAGCTGGAGTGCAGTAGAAGCTTGCGGTAAGAATTCGTAGATACACTGTTAAGTTTCTAATTTCAAAATTCTTTATTCATAACTGGTATGAAATTCACGACGCCATGCCAGCGAAAGATTTACAAGTCTACGACAAGAGACCTTGATAGTATCTAGAAGAACCGGTTAGAAAGTAATCAAGACAGAAAAGAAGTCTTTCTTTTACAGCGTCAGAATATTGGAAAGTGCCTCCTTGTCATAGTACCTATGACATTCCATTAATTTCATTTTCAAGACAAAGAGTACAAGAGTAGTTACCTACCTACCTAATTTTGAAAAGAAAATACAGCACGTATTAAAAACTAAACAATATTATACAGTATTGATAAAAAAACTAAAACTGTTTATGACAAACAATAATTTATACACTACTAGCGACCCGCTCGCGACTTCGTCCGCTTGAGTACCGGGTCCAATTCTATGCATGTATTATACATATAAACCTTCCTCTTGAATCACTCTATCTATTAAAAAAACCGCATCAAAATCCGTTGCGTAGATTTAAAGATCTAAGCATACATACATAGGGACAGACACACAGCGGAAAGCGACTATGTTTTATACTAAGTATGTAATTTTTTGTTTAGTCGCGGGATGCCGCTGAATGCGAGCAGCACAAAACCAGTCGCTGTGGATGTTTTTGGGCTGAGATGATGATGATGATGACGATGATGATACGATTTGAAGTTGTTTTTATTAAAGTGATTTGACTACGATTTCACGCATTCCCCGTTCGGCTGTCGTCGCTTCCAATATCTGTCACATATCTTATTATCTCTAGCCGTATTACATGCCGTACAACAATTCGTTTGTCCGTTTGTCTGTCATCGAGCGCCACACAGAATTCATCGACGATATTCGTTGACTCGTGTTGTTGTATGTGTAGGTGCCTACGACATGCGTTTTTTTTCTTGGCAATATCCCTTGTTTTATTTCGCGTATGTTATTTTGGGACGCCGAGTCTGCTAACGTTTTGCATTTTTACGATTGTGGAAACCAGTCACAGTATGTATCACAGATATGGTAAAAGCTTTAGGTAAAATAGAGCCAATTTCTTGAATTAAAGTAAGTAAATAGTATATATAGTGCTGGGCAAAAGCCTTCGTCACTCAAATTAAGTAATCGCTACAGTTGATGTTGGCGATTAAAAACCTTAACATAAGAACAAAAATTAAAATTATACGAGTAGGCATCGAAAATACCGACGTGCGCTTTGCCTGAATGGGAATTAAACCCAGGAACTCCGGCAGAGCAGAGATCCCAAATCTCAGAGATCCCAGAGATCCCAGAGATCCCATCCCATCATATGAGCATATCCAGAGCCAATTTCTTAAATAAAGTATTTTTTTACTGAACATGATACACTTTAGAGTCTTACAAAGTAAAGTAATCAACTTATAACGGTCCCACTGCTGGGCAAAGGCTACCATCGTTGAACTCAAGTCATCGCTACAATCAATGGGTAATTATTTAATCACCACGCTTGCCAAATGCGAGTTGATGATCACAAACCCGGACTATGCATCGAAAAATTCGAAATACATTTTGCCTGACCCGGGAATTGAACCCGGGCTCTTCGGGTATTAGGCCGAGCGCTCTGCCACTCGGCCACCGAGGCGTTACAAATAAACAAAAAATAAGCCAACTGTGGATTAGAATAAGCAGATGATGATGACGATGATGATAAAGCTTGGAATGGATATTCCGTGTTTTGTTCCTGTCGTGTAAACTTCATTTCAGATTAGAGTAAAAGAGTTTCATCATCATCATCATCATCAGCTCATTTTTATGTCCCCACTGCTGGGGCACGAGCCTTCCCTATGGATGGATAGGGAGAACGGGCTATAAACCTCCACGCGGACCCAGTGCGGGTTGGTGGTTGTTAACGACTGCTAATGCAGCCGGAACCAACGGCTTAACGTGCCTTCTGAAGCACGGAGGAGCTCGAGATGACAAATTTTTGGTCACCCATCCGATGACCGGCCTTTAGAACCAAATATAACTAAAAACAAAGAGTACCTACTATAGAGTATATTTTTGACTGTTGAATGTTTATAACGATTTATCCGATAGTTCCAATGCACTATCCGCTAGGTTTTTGTAGAATGTAAACACAATGTTGTTCAATAATAACAACAGTCATTCGTTAATTGCTAGTACAAATAGAACAGGGGTTTAGAACATAAATAAGGGCACTAGTCCAATTCTCGGTGAGCACGCTTTAAAATAGCACCAAGTGACATTTGCACGTCTCTCTGATGCGGTCTTTAAAAAACTTTCGTATGTTTTGTTAAAAATTGATCTTTATGAACCACAGAGTGATGATGCCTGGAATAAACTACCCGAGGATACTATAACAGCGCAAAGTTTTAACCAGTTTCAGAAGAGACTAAGAACTTACATTACAACAAAATGAAATGAAAATAAATAATTGAGTTCACATCGGATACAAGCAACTATTTGATTGTGCTTGCCTCATTTATCTATAATAATAATAACAATATCATTATATCATTTTTCACAAAACTGAATCAAGAATCAAGGCGATAAAATTTAATTCCAAATTAGTCGACAATTATGTTAATTAAAGTCCTAATTACATTTGACGAAATTGGGGATATGAAAATTCAGTGTGGCTTATAATTGTGTAGCCCAAATTACCCCATTAACAAATGTTTGTATTACATACGGTGTTTACCTATAAATATTTGCTACAAAGCTATTTAGTCTATAAGTATAAACATGTACTTTTGTTAATTATAGTTTTAGCAAACGTTGGTAAGCCAATAAATTAATAAATAAATAAAAATAAACTCAAAAAAGAATTTAATAGCCGATAAACTTGACCATAACTGAGTATGGCGCCATTAGCTTTGATTTGTAATAGTAAATACATACGTCAGGCACACACATACACACGCCTCACACATGTACAACGGCATTTCTAAGTAGGTTCACTTCGACAGATACACCGACCCGTTTTTAAATGTGGGAGCCAGTAGGCGGTAATTGGACGATTCGAACCCGACGCCCTGGCACCGGCACTCGGCAGTTCTCATTTGGGTCATCAAAAGCAATGCTAATTGTTATCAGGAATTATTTGGTACCGTAGAATAGGGCTACTTTGACTACTTATGAGTCAAGTGTAACATTGATCACAACTACTGTTCTCTAAAACTTTCTACCACATATAGTTATACGGTATGATTCTGGAGGTAATCACATTATCAGTCACTTAAGGATCTATAGCTGCGTTCTGTGTTACACTTTATTGAAAAGTAGCACCATTTTGCTGTATATAGAGAGCTATGGAGTCATTCAAAGTGAGGGGAGGCTTTCCTGTCCAATTCCTTGTAGCTAGGCAAGTAGAGGGTGGAAGAGTCTCTCATAGCCCGGTGTCTTGCACCCACGTATGGAGGAGGACTTTAAATAGCATAGATTCAGTTAAACAAACGTTTTTTAACGTTTTCTGTTAACTGTCAAAACCTTATTTCCCTAAGATTTCCCATAAGCATAGAAAGTTTAAGTTAAGCCTATATGCAGCAGTGGACTATTGTCAGCTGAAGATGATGAGGATAATAAAGATAGAAAGTTTCCTTAAAACAAAAATATAAGAATTAGCTTTGAAGTTTGTATGGGATAACGAAGTAAAATAGGTTCTAAAATAAAGCGACATGTAAGGAGGATGAATGAAAATGAAACGCAACTCGAAAAGTGATGAATACGAATGTTGATGAGAGAAGAAAGGCCGAATAAACATAATACGAAAAATGAGTGCATCGTAATCCGAAATAACCGATGACAACAGAGACCATCATTGTTGCTACGACAATCGCTACGGGAGCTACGAGCTTAAATGGCTACGAGACACTAGTGTTATTAGGAACCTGTTACGATTGCGCTACCATGCGTCAAGTAATAATCATAGTGCCTTACAAATAAACAAAGAATAAGGTCCAAATAGTTATTCCGTGTTTTGTCTCTTTTACTCTAATTTGAAATCACGTTTACATGACAGGAACAAAACACGGAATTACTATTCGGACCTTATTCCTTGTTTATTTGTAAGGCACTTAACGTTGACATATAGATGGAATATGAAAAAACGATAACACTTTTTGTGAATTATCCTTATTCTAAAAATTCTGCTGTTGAACTATTACCTTTTTTTTATTTATAGGTACCATTTTTTTTACAAAGTTATTATTAAATAGCTACTAAGTACGTTAAAAACCTGTTAATTCTGTTAAAAGTGCGAAAGTTTAGCAAACGCTACTCGTAGTAAGAATAAATTGTTTTATGTACCTAATCATCAGCAGCTCTTTTTACGCGCAGTAAATATGAGTTTCTTAGAACTAGTTAATTTGATTTTTAAAATTCAACTAGCTAAAAGTAGGAAACGTTTTGGTTGAAGTTATTGTTACCATAGCGTACTTTTTCTATATAAAACGTTTCTAATAAATTCTTAATGGTCACTCATCCGGGGCGGCTTCTTGTCGAAATCAATGCAGTATTAGGTAAACAAGTTAAATACTTATAAAATACAGTGAAAAAATGAAACGCCTACCCGACCCAGCCAGGAACAGCCAACCTGGTTGGGTTGGTATTTTATAAGTATTTAATTCAGCTTCAGTGCAGCAATTAGCACTTAAAATAAAAAAGTTAAGTTTTTAATTCAGTTTTCATTAAAAAACTTAATTGTTTTTTATAATTTTCATTTTATTTTAATGACAAAATTAGTTTTTCAGTTTCATTGTATATTGCTTGTACCAATAGCTGCAGTGTATAGTATAAATAAATACTTTATTGCTCAAACATAGATGAAAAAACAGTTTTCAAAAGATGCGCTACAAGTGCATCTCTTCCGAACAACCTCTGTATATTCTAGTAATAGTAGACTTACCTTGCCAAAGCTGCCCTTTCCAAGCACCTTGATGAAGTGGAAGTCTTCTATAGCGTACTTGCGGAAACGCGGTATGGATCTGGCAGGTGGTGTGAAACGTCCCGTTTTACGGAACAGACCGTATGCCGTCGACTGTTCTGTGGAAGGCACGTAGATATCAGTACTAACTCATCACCATCTCACTCAAGTATAATTAAGTAAGGTTTGAGGCATAAATAAACACTTTAGTACGGAACTAAAACAACACCACAACAAGAACATCGTTATCTAGAGTGAGAAATGGCGTAAGTACGAGTATAAACTAGTCTTGTATTTGTGATTTATATTTTAACGCAATTTTGGAACATAACAATATCCCGTAATACATTTCTAGCCCTGAAATGTTACTAAAAATGAGTGCAATTCTACAGTGACAATTCAAATACGCAATTCAGGGTAGGATTTGAAATGGGGGTTTTAAATCAAATATCTGTCGAAACAACTTAGAAAATATTATATTTAGTGCTCATGATTGTGTAGCAAAAGGCTAAAGGGTCAAGTTACTATACTTAGACACTGCAATGCCATACCTGAAGATAAATTGACAATGACAGACTTACGCCATCAACTATTGAAACAAAGTTATTATTATAATACATGCATAATTAATATTCGGAATACATTATGACGATTCGCTGTTAATAGCTCTAATCGCTAGCAGTCCGGATGGCTGCGCGCACGATGATTTATTGGCGCAAGTGTGCTAGCATTTAGAAATTTCTCATCACTTCAAGATTTGTATCACATAATAAATATTTTGTTTTGTACTCGTAATAGTAATCGTATAGGTAAGCTATTTTTGTAAAGCGTGTGCGTGACATGCTGTTTGGCGCTATGTGAGCCAGTGTTAATTTTTATTTTTTTATTTTGTGATTGTATTTGTGTTTTAGTTAAGTATATATTTTTTTTCTCATTTTTTGTACTATTTACTGTAATTGGCCTATGTAAAGCAGTGGACGTGTTGATAGGCTAATGATGACTGTAATAAATTGGTGCTAACCAATTACAGAAATAGAATAAGTTCATAACGAAGCATATTGTATATTGTAAGCAAAGCATAGTGCAGTGGCGTGCAATTGGAGAGGCCTTTGTCCAGCAGTGGACGTGTGTAGGCTGATGATGATGATGATGATGATGAATGCTTCATCATTCATTCATTCTTTTACTACTCAGGGATAGGGTGAGGAGCTCGATAGCGCAGTGGTTAACGCGTCCGGTCTGCAAGTGCTGAGGTTAAGCAACTTTCGCTAAGGCGGGTCATCAGATGGGTGAACAAAAAATTGATCATCTCGAGCTCCTCCATGCTTCGGAAGGCACGTAAAGCCGTTGGTCCCGGCTGCATTAGCAGTCTTTAATAACCACCAATCCGCACTGGGCCCGCGTGGTGGTTAGCTTTTAAGTTTAATTTTTTGTTTGATAAATCTGTGTTTTTCGTCATGGTTTTTAGGTATTTAGATTTTTAACCGCTTCTGTGGTCTAGTGGTTAAGACCACCAGTTTAGACCCAGTGGTCCCGGGTACCATTCCCAGCGGGGGGTACATGTTTGTATACTCGGTTTGGTTGGTAGTAGGACTTGTTTGTCCGCCTGGCTAGCAACCACCATCTTACCTATCTAAATATGTCGCCATAACATCAATGTTTGTAGCATTATTGTGTTCCGGTAGCTAGAGATAAGATAGCCAGTGCCTCACTAGTTGAGGATCCCGGGTGAAGTGCGCTTCCATCATTGGCCTTATCATCACTTAACATCAGCAGGTGAGATCAAGGCACTGTGCTTACCCATAAATATATTTTAAAAAAAGAAAATTGATGTGATGTTTTGTCTTTGTCCATGACTCTGCTTAGCTTTCGTTATTATTCTGTGACTCTGCTAAAATCTTAAAAGAGCGTAGTGCTCGTACAAAATAGTAACTGGCATGTTCAGATGAAAGTTTGATTTTCTTTAACGTCATTGAACTTGTCGTGTCATTATTTATCTTGCTCGTGACGCATATTCAAATTGAATATAATATGAATCCCGTTTTCCAGACAATTTGGCTGGACGACGATGAACGGCGATGACGTCACACTTATTTTAGGTTGATTTCATTTTGTTATCACGTGCGTACTTTTTCTGGCTATTAATTGATTTATTGCCTACTTATTAATTATCTTGTGGACAGATATATTTCTTAAAACTTTCGTAAAAAAATTACTGTTGATAGTGAAAACAGGAGCATATTAATCTATTTCCCTTCTTTGAAAATTCTATTAGTCTTTTTATAGTTTATAAAAGAGACTGTTATATGGAAAGATTTGGAGGAGACTTTTGCCCAACTTTTGGTACGTAATAGGAAAAGCTACGTTTTTTAAATGTCCTTACAGAGCTCTTGTTCTGTACTTTATACTCAAGACCATTATCTATGTACATCATGATGCAAATAAATATTGTGATTAATATTATAAAATATTGCATTAAAATCAAGTTACAAGGTCAAATAGTTTTGGTCTGATTAAAAGCCATTTCGAATTTAGGTATCCCATAAAAGATTCAAAGCTCTAATTCTTACAAACCAATAAATAAGCCAATTTTAATGAAACTTATAGAGTTATTGACTGTAACAGGAAGACAAAAAAAATGTTTAACTGATTTTATGCGAGGTATAGTATTCTATGGAAAGTTTCAACTAACACAGAGTACCCTCAATTCTATCTAAGACATTTCCTTCTTTACACGACTAAAAGTTTTATTTCTGACAGTTACATAAGATAATTATTACGGAATCGAGCGAAATGAAATCGTGTGCGTCAAAAGGTCGTCGACAACATAACTCAGGATAATGTTTACGTTCGCACTGTGCGTAGTAGGTATGTGGTAGTATGACACAACCGGCGCACACCATCTGTGACATATTAATTCTCTTTCACCTCGGATGAGATCGCGACCGAGCTGCTAAAAATATTTGCTTCGTACAATATCAAGGTCGTGTTAAGAGATTTCGTCAAATTCTAATAAATAATAATAAATAAAGTATGTTTACGCTCACACCAATTATCTAGCCCAAGATAAGCTTCTATTGAAACTTGTTAAAATGGTTAAACTAGATAACGGATAAATATACATAAACATAGAAAAACACCCAGACCCGAAATCAATTAAGTAAAACAGTTTTCTCTGAATTATCCCGACCGGGAATTGAACCCGGGACCTCAGAGATGGCGCGATGCCAGACCCGGCGCGCTAACACTCGACCACGGAGGTCGTCAAGTCTACGTACCTGTATTGTCTTTTAATAATATTTCGTTGCAATCGGATAATCCAAATATCGTAGGTTTGATTCCCTCTCGAGCTCCTGAGGCTGATTGATGTTTTCTTCTAAAAATTTATCTTGCAACAATATATACAACGTGTTACAAAAAGGTGTGGTCAAAATGAAAAGATCCAAAGTGTATCCCATGTAGAACTTGTGTGTGGTGTAAGACATAATTATTAACTTTAATTTGTCATGCAATGGTTAATGAAATATTTATATTTGTGAAGTGATGCGCGTCAGACGCGTTAGCAAGTAGCAGTGGTCATAAATGTTAGTACACAGAGATTACTAAACCGGTAGGGTGCCTGTGACTTGTTTATATTGATGTGACGTCACAAATTCATAATAAAATATTTAATTAAAAATGGCATAACAAATTAAAGTTAATAGTTATGTCTAAGTAACTCTGCATACAAGATCTAGATCGGATACACTTTGGATCTTTTAATTTTGACCACACCTTTCTGTTACACGTTGTATATAGCATTGTGAATGCAAAATTAAAAAAATAATAAAAATATTTCGTTGGTTCTCCTTTTTGAGATGCATTTTAATCGATAAGTAAAAATTAAAATCTCTAAGGGCCGATTTTTCAATTGACAGATAAAACTTATTCTATTGATATAGTAAGAGATAACCATTTTAAAATTATATTGTCATAACATGACTTTTCTTTATATTAAACAGGTGACATTTTAATTTGATTCGTCATCGTCATCAGCTCATTTAATGTCCCCACTGCTGGGGCACGAGCCTTCCATATGGGTGGATAGGGAGAACGGGCCATAAACCACCACGCGTGCTCAGTGCGGATTGGTGGTTGTTAACGACTGCTAATACAGCCGGGACCACGACTTTACGTGCCCTATCAAAAAGCACGGAGGAGCTCGAGATGAAAAATTTTTGGTCACCCATCCGATGACCGGCCCTTGCGAAAGTTGCTTAACCTCAGCAATCGCGGACCGGGTGCGTCAACCACTGCGCCATCGAGCTCCTCGGTAAGCTAGCTAGGTTAGCTTGATTGCGAAATACTTTATCAGAAGGATAAGTTTTATCCGATGATTGAAAAATCAGCCCTTAATTATAAGTTTTCCTGATTTATTGTAATTAACTACTAGCAGTTTTACTATTATTTTATTGGCGTAGATCACAGCGCTTGCATCTACAATAAATAATAGCAATGATTAATTGCGTTGGCACGATATCTGGCTTTAGGAAGTAAATTAATAAATTGAACATGTCCCGAACATTTATTTCCCAACCATTAATTTGAGACCTTTTTTAATTATATTTTGTAACTTACGGCACGAGATATATATATAATTAAAAATATATATTATATGTAAGATTTAATGACAGATAAGCTTCGATCATTTTGTACTAGATTCCTGATGAGCGATGACCGCTTGAAGACGGTAGGGGAGTTTGGGGCCACGGAGCCTCAATGACGTCTTTGGCGATGACAGTAAATTTAAGGTATGTTCCGATATACACTGCGAGCACTGTCCAGTGCTCTTACTGGTGAGAAATTTGTTCCGTTATGGACTGACAGTATACTACCGCAGTATCCTAGAGAAATAAATGACGTCATAAATCGTCGCCATTTTTGTACTATAAGCACTGGTATTTTCGAGGTAAGGTGCTCTCAGTGCTTTGATCACCTGATCAAAGGCGTCCAGAAATGACATGGATGACAGCATGGATGACAGTATACTGGACTGCGTTCCGTTTTAAACAGTAACCAGTATAGCTAACTATAAAGGAACGGCTTCGCAGTATACTAAGTTGACCACCACTAAATTAAATTGACCACACCCTACAGTGCTCGCAGTGCATATCGGAACATACCCTTAATAAGTTCATTGTAAGCTATCCAACGTTTTTTCAGATTTTGTTATTTGAAATTTAAATGTATCGGTATCAGCTAAGAGAACCACTTTCGAGATTCATTTTTGTTCCGGGTCTTTTATCTAGTATATTATTGATTAAAGCTGATAAGAATAATAGTTTAAACATGGGCTCTGCGGCAGGCAGAGACATACTAATTACTTGGCACCTATGATTTTTCAATGTAAAAAAGTCTCTAACATTTTCGTCGTAAGAACTATTTTAGAATGATATATATTGAGTACCAAGTAAACATTAACGATAATTGACGTCTCTGAGTGCGGCAGTTAATCTTTTATTAAAGAAATTTATGTAACATTTGTTGTGACGGAATTTATTATAGTGATTATAACTCTTCGTTATGACGTTATTATACGATTTTTTGAATAAATTATTGAATACAAACTACTAGAAAAATTTAATGAATCTTCTCTTCTGGGGCCTCGGTAGCTTAGCGGCCAGGGCATTAGACCGATTATCCAAAGGTCAATACTCAATACTCAATATTTTTATTGCACACCGCAAAATGTTTCAAAGTTGTTATAATACTATAACAATGAACCTGTACCTATATAGGTACAGGTTTATTATGGGCCCTGTCGGGCACAGCAATTTGAAGAGGGAAGACCTTTTCCAATTAATTTTGAAGTAAATTAGCTTATATTCTTACATTTTCATTTATTATATTATATTTTTTTAAATGTTTATATAATTATTATTATTTGATATTTGAGTTTTATTATTCTGATATATTATAATAGCACCTTCAAAGTAATTCTTTTAACTTATTTGTAAAGTGTTTATCATTGCTAATGTTTTTTATTGAATCGGGTAACTTATTGAAAATGTTGGACATGACTAGCGGGCTGTGGGAATAGTGTGTCATTTTAAAGGTTGGTAGCATTAGTTTTTTCCTATGTCTAAGTTGGTGTTTGGTAATATGGTCGTCGCGCTTTGTATAGAAGTTAGGGTATTTGCGGACAAATTTACACAATTCTAAGATAAATAAACAAACGCAAGGTAACGTTAATATTTCATATTTTTCAAAGTAAGCCTTGCCAGGTCGTGGGTTCGATTCCCA
This sequence comes from Eudonia mercurella, assembly GCA_963082485.1. Taxonomy (NCBI): domain Eukaryota; kingdom Metazoa; phylum Arthropoda; class Insecta; order Lepidoptera; family Crambidae; genus Eudonia; species Eudonia mercurella. The sequence goes on from OY720026.1 coordinate 5,745,691, forward strand.
CTGGAGTTTCCTGAGGCTGGTTGAATTGTTCTAGTATAATTTTATCTTGTAAATTATTGAAGTTATTGTGAAAATTTGATTGTGGTAACCCGTAAGTATAAGAACGCGGAAATCATATTGTGAAAATTAAGTGGAACGAGGGCTTGCACTCGAGCGGTCCGAGCGAAAGTCCTACCTCTTTCATCACCGATATTTATAGCCGTCTAAATACAATTTGCTTTATGCCAATGGTGTCAGGAAGAAGTAAGAAATATTATTATAGCGAACATAAAGCTTTTCCACAAATAGAAATGTTCGAGTGTCTTGTTTATCGCATTGAAATGTAAAATGGGGATCTCTGTAATGTATATGGTTTGGTTACGTCACAACATTAAAAAAAACTTTGCATCAAAAACTATGATATTTTTTGTAATTTCATAAGATGTGTGTGTTAGTTAGCAGCAAGCGATGTAAGTGACAACACTGCAAAAGTAGCCCAATCGTCAAGCTAACAAAAATGCATCCAAGCGAAAACACTAGAGGGGATAACCATATTTGTAAAGTCAGCTGATAATAAATAATACCACTACCCCATCTTAGCCTACGTGCAACTAAAGGGATTATATCTCGAAGCAGCATCAGATTCACCATTTGTCACGCTGCGTGCAATCGAGGTGGAGATGAAGCTTTGGTAAAATGTGGACAGGACCGGTGTATTTTCTACATCTGCCCAGTCTCTGACTACCCCTATGGGATATGGACTTGAGCGTACGTGTGTAGAGGTCATTGTCATGGCTTACCGAGTTCCTGTTCTGAGACGTCAGCCGCGTCATGCGTGTGCGCAGTGCTGGTCGACGTCCCGGGACTTTCGCCACCTGTATAAATTACATAAAGTAATCTGCTCTGCTATACCTAGTACGTGTTATCTGTATCGAGTTTTCTTCTAGGAAAGCCATATGGCGAGGGCTGTTGCACCGTTCAGATTTTCAATGTCTGCTCACCGTTGATGAATTTACAATTTATTAAGTTTTCACAGCAGACGCTGGTATGGATTTCTGTTATTCTTCCTTGTGCTTTTGTTTTCATCGAAAAGAACTACACGCAAACTTCTGAACTTGCTTCGTAGATTAAATGTTGACTATTTGGAATATTTACTAAAGATATAAGGACGTGACATTTCTAAAATCGATGATAGTGTTAAACCTCGTAATAATTCAAGTCATAATGCTTTCCTAATTCTGTGATATTTTTCTATTCTGGTTACGGTCTGATGAAGTTGCTAAGTCCGGCCAAAACAAACCTTCTTAAATGAAAATTTAAGAAAAACATACGGAAACACGAATTAAAAATAACTATTAAGATGTTCAGGATTGATTATTGAAACATGTACATAATATTAAGTGCAAAAAGTAAGTGTAGCGTGTCTTTAAAGTAAGAAAGTAGTAAGAGTAGAATATAGAAAATGAGGTAAAGTTAGAGTTAAAATAAATCAAGGTAAAGCAATAAATAAATAGGACACGTGAAAGTATTTGGCTTGTTAAAATTTAGTACAAATATAAATTATTGAAGTAGTTTCCCATTAATTTTCTAAATTACTATTTTTTGTTGTGCTTGTTTGTGTAATTTTTAAGGACTTTTAAATATTTTTAAAAGCCCTTAAAAATGATATTGGTTTCCTTTTACGACATAGTGTTTTGGAAGGAACTGTAATTTATTGAATTATGATTTCGTTATTAAATAAAATTCGACAACGCATCAGCTAATATTTATATTAAATTAAGAGATTTATAAATTATGTCTTTAAATAGAATTAATTTAGAATAGAATATATTCAAAAAAACAATCGTTAATGTAGAATATAAAATCTATAGACAAACAATTGAAGCAATTTTTAAATGATTACCAAAATCTTTGTCAACGGATTAAAATATCAACTTGAAAAATGCACCACGACAGTCTGCAGCAGAATCGGAATAAAAATACGCCGGTGCCGTTTGAAGCACTGCCAGATGATCGACTATGATCGCAACCATCGATTTATTGTTACGGGCCGGCACACTTGCTGGCATTGGTCCCCATCCGCGGATGTGATCTCATTGATTGATGTGTGACATAGATCAATGGAAATAAGAATTCCGTTTGTCTATTATTAAGAATCGGGAATGATTCATATCAATTCAAGGTTTTAAAAGAGCAATAAACAACTTTTTATAACAGTTATTAATTTATTATTTGATAATCAAAACGCATAGTGAGCTAATATTTACTTCTATATTAGGAGAGGACATCTACCATTTGTTCAAGTTTATATCAGCAGCAATTGATGCTATTAATTCCGTACACAGGTGAGATACGAAGGATTGGCTCCTGTCCAGACTGTCCCGACCACATCTTACTCCTACGCAGCACTATACCCGTGGGTATTAACAAATACGCACAATTCTTTATGCGTTATTACCCCACTGTCTTGCTTTGTGTATAATGAATATACGATTATACCTCAAAATTGTTATGTATTAAAATGTATTGTGTATTGAGACAAATGAAATTGAAACAGTGCCAATGATAACAAATTTCATTTTCGTCGTCAGTCAATCCATTCGTTTTAAGTATACTATTATTGACGGAAGATTAAGCTAATTCTTTTATCTTGTGATTTGAGGTATTTTTACACGTGTAACTAATAATAGTCGTTACAGACGATAGCCAGCCAATAAAACAGCTTTATTTCGAGCGGGTCGAGTCGACTGACGTATCTGTGACGTTAATGTTTCCGATATATTATGTTCGAAATATAATGTGACCTCCAGTATTTGAAAGAATATCTTCGCATGAAACCAACCTTTTCTAGATGAGTTTCGAGACGCCAAGGCTTCGACCAGGAGCCGTTGGTTCACACCGCACAAATTCGCTGTCAACTTTTCACACTTGCGATGGCAGTTTACGTCACAGTCTAAAACAAAGATCGTCATGTTTCGCGACTACATAAAGAGGCTACCCCTTTCAATTTGTTTGCCTTACAGCCGTGCAAAAGCATCGTGCAGTCGAGAGTTTCTGTACATTGTTAGTGGAAAGTTAGTTTTGAAAGGATGATGTGTTTGTATTGTATTATGTTTTAATTGTTTTAGTTTTACCTTTTTTGATTTGAACAAATCCTGCAGGTGAAGCCGGCGCCGATGAGTCGAATCCAGAGTCGTTAGATCCAGTAGACGTCCTCCCATCAGTGTTGTTTTCACATTCGAAAAATTCTGCTGAACCTTCACTCGCGTCCGATTCATCCGCATCTTCTTCGTCTGACGATTCTTCCTCAGATGAGGAATCCGAAGAACTCGATGAATGTATCACTTGGGGAGCTTTCTTTTGAAGTGGTCGTGGGGTCGCAATCAGTGGTCTCACTGCAGCTTCTTCTTTAACCGGTTTCCTTGGGCTGGGCGTGGGCGGCTGTTTGGCGGCTCCATCCGAAGACGACTTGACCTCTTCTATGTTTTCTACAACTTTGGGAATGTTTTCAGATTTTTTGTCTTCTTCTACTTTTTCTTGCGGCATTTCAGGTGTTTCTACATTATCTTGAATTGGAATGTTTTCTGAATTTGTTGCAACTTTATCAATTAGGTCAACTGGCTCTTCGTTGGTTTCCAATCTGTCCTTATTATGATCTTCATTATCTATTTTTGATAATCCATCATTGGTTTTATCAGATAAAAACTTATCCGATTCTGAGCTTATTAACTCGTTTTCTAATACATTTTGCGAACATTCATTAGTTTTAATTTTGCTATCAATAATCGTATTCATAGAGTCAATTACGCAAACATGACTATCAATACTTGTGTCGGTCTCCTCTGATAACGTTTTACTGACAACAACAGGAGGTTCAGCACCACTTTTAATTTCATCGGGTACCTTAGTTTTGTTTTCTGTGATGGAGTTTAATGAACTTTTGTTCTTTGTGCTATTGCTTGCTTTGCTTATTTCAGTACGTGGAACTTTATCCAAAGAAGTTTTCTTCGTAATGTCCTTTATTTTATCCTGACTATTAATTTTTTTTAATGGTGCAATTTTAGATTCTTTGTTGTCTTGCTCTAGCTTATCTTGTCGTAAACTTGGGGTTTTATCGCATACTTTTTCATTATTTGGTAAAGGAACTTTCGGAAGGGATTTTTTCTTTATTACTTTAACAACTTTTATACTTTGATCATCAATTTCCTTTTTTGTGTTTATTTCATCATGACTTTTACATTCATGCAGCTTTGGCTTATCAAAATGAGAAAGGATTACTTCCTTATTTTGATCTACGCTCTCATTTGTAATATTTTCTTTCTGGATATTAACATACACATTTTCCTTAGAAGCGTCAAGAACATCATTTGCGATAGATGAAATTTCTTTTTCATGATCCAGGGGTATGTCCGTAATCAAGTTATTATCAGACTTATTTTTTTCGGATATACAATTTTTTTGTTTCTGTTTCGAATCGTCATTACTTTTAGTTGTTTTTAATACTTCTTCTGTCGTATTTGGACAAACAGTATCTGTCTTAGTTGTTTCCTCTATAAAGACTTTTACTTTATTATCAATTGAATTTATCGAACATAGTTTAGGTTCTTCTACTTTTTTTTCGCTAGTTTCTTTTATTACAATGACATCAGAAACTGGTTCAACTTTTGATTTTATTTCTTCACACGTCTTAAATAATATTGATTCTTGATTTTCTAACTTCGTAATTTCAATGTTGCCTTCTGTATTTAAACAAATAGGTTCGTTTGGTATAATATCAGCACATTTTCCTTTATGCTGATATTCAGAAGACATATCCAGGTCAAAACTTTTTCCTGGTTGAAACTCATCGACCATTATATTATTATCAACGAGATTTATATTTTTATTAGATTCTTTAATATTATCATTATCTTCGTAAGTCGTTATCAAGTCTTCTTCTTCCGGAAACCAAAACAATGCTCTTTTGTGCTTTTCTCTAGTGTCTTCAATATTTTGCTTTCTCTTCATTAAATAAACGGTTTCTCTTTTACCAATTTTATCCCAAAAGTTACCATCATCTGGCTCTGGGGATATAGTTTCTTCATTCATTGAAACAGCGTCTTTAAGTTTTTTCTTGACACTTATGCGATTTTTGTCACTTCGCTGAGGTGTTTTTACTTCATTTTCTTTGTGTATTTCTGATGTGTTTTCATCAATAAATGTACTGTATGTAATTTCCTTTTTGGGTGTGCAAAGTATTTCTTCAACAGTTACATTTTCAACTTTAAATTTAAGTGGACTCTTTGGCGGCGAAATGTCAACCGTTCCAGTTATTTTTGTTTTTAGTTTTCGTTTAGTTTTTACATTACTATCATTTTTTATAGAAAGTCTTTCTTCAATTGAAGGTAAATCAGAGCTTGTAGTTAGCTCCTTTGGGAGCTCAGTGATCGAGTCCAGCCGGCATATTGATCCTCCAGATGATGATCTTCTCAAACTTTTTCGTTTTGATAACTGTCTGTTATCTTTAAATGATTTGAGATTGTCATGTAAGGAATGATCTGATTTCGTCGTTTTTAGAGAGTTATTCGAAAAGTTAGATTTTTTCCTTTTAAATGATTTTAAATTTTCTGACATGTCTTTCACGTCGTCTTTGACACCAACTTTACTCAAGTCTAAGGCAGTTGTACTCAAATTTTCTTTTTGAATCAATGAATCTAACAAACTTGCTTGCTCTGCCAAAAGTTCCATCGAGCACCGCCGATCGGGAGATTTGTTTTCATTAATGTTTGACAAAGGTGTTGTAGGTAGACTTTGAGTGACTTCTGCCTTTATTTTAGCAGTGTCTTTGACAATTATGTCAGTATCGTCATCTCTTATTTTAAACTTTTCTACTAGTTTAGTTCCCAATGATTTCTTTTCTTTTTTTCCTTTATAAATTAAATCTTCGGACAGTTTTTCCCTCCAACCTAGCATAGGTTCCTCCGTTGGTTCATCTTCGATTTTATCAGAAGAATCGTTTTTCTCGGATACATCATCATTGGTAGAGTCGTCTTTAGCCTCCTCAGAAGGCTTACGAGGAGAATCTCTTTCACGTCTTTTAATTGTATGAAGCCTGACTACTGTCCTTCCTCGCTTTATCGTGCTTCTTTGGTGGCCTGGCGATGAATCAATTCCAGTTTCGGGTTTTCCATCCACTCGTGGCATAAAAGGACCATGGTCTTTAATATCACTTTCACTTTCTTTTTTTGGAGAGGGTTTAGGGCTAATCACAGGAACACTCTCTTGTCTAGGACGGTATCTGTCTCTCGACACGTCAATGTCAGCCGTGTTGATGTTGATAGGCCGTGGAGTATATCCTGTAGTTCCATAGGTTCTTTAGCGATCGGAATTCTTCTTGGGCTGCTGATTCGCACTGGACTTGCTGTAGCTCTCTCTGAGATTGTACTGAGCATCGGAGAATATGTCCTTCCAGAGCTGGAGAGCCATCGTGACGGCAGTGCTGACCGTGAGTAGCCACCAATAGACGAATGACTACTATAACTCCCTCCAGGGCTAAGATATGACGCACTGTATGATGATCCTAAGGGTGACACTGAACTTCCATAACTGTACGGTAATCCGGAGTACGATGGCGATCCACTGTAGTACATGTTCGAGATATGTTCGGAATAGAGAGGCATCGTGCCGCGACGCGATCAGGGCGCATCGACCGCCCTCGAGTCGGGTGCGCGGAGACTGCCGGCGCGGGCGGGCCGGCCGTGCGCCCGCGTCAGGTGCCGCCCGCCCCGCCTCCGCGCCCCCCGCGCCCTTCCACCACGGGAATGCCAGGTGATCGATTGGACATGACATATCGACAGTATCATTAGAACACATTTCAGCAGAAACTGTGCAATTATTGTTTATTTTAACTAACAAACAAAGGTAGCTAATTGACTAGCTCAGTGACAATTAATTGTAATGTAATCTCAAATTGTTTAACTATTATTAATACTTAAAAATGTTTGTGTTTATGTAAGGAGCGTAACATCATAAAATTTAATTTCAGCGGTGACTGATGTTAGGAAACAATATTTTTAGCAAAATTTGTTTTATGCAAGATGAGAAAATAAACAATCACAATAATACAAAATCAAATCGGTTTATTATTACAACGAAATCCCCGGCATACTCGTCTTTTCTATAAATAAAACTGACTGTCACTCTAATTCGCTTATTAATAGAAAGGAAATTGGACGTATGCTCCGCTAAACACAGGTTGTGTTGAATTATGTCCGAGCAAATGTCACTTCAATGTTGTCTCAAGAAATGAATTAAAATAACTTTTAGTGTGATCTGATGCCATGCTGCATAGTTAGTGCTAAGCTATATATTTATTTAAAGTATTACGCTATTCTAGAAATAAGTAGACAGTGTTAAGAACTCGCTTAAAATTAATATTATTAAGTTGCTTTTAAAAAATGATACAATTCAATCAGTTTCCTATGAGCAATGTCAAAAAATTATTGATTATGGTTTTTTTAAGTTATATATAATTTTACGCAAATTTTGTTGCAGTGCTCCTGACCGGGTATGTCATGGGGTGCGGATTCGAATCTCGCTTGTGGGTTTTTTTTAAACAATATGTCATTTTATCATATTGAATAAATTAAGATGGTCAGGTTACTAGACTTACAAATTAATTTAATTACATAAAGCACCGTAAAGTAAAAGCCTTACGTACCACTGCTGGGCAAAGGCCTCCATCACTGAAATCAATAGTCATCACCGCATTTGATGGGTTATGGCTTTGTCAACACGCTTGCCTACCGTGAGTTGGTGATCTAGAACCCATGCAATCCCAACAACGTAACACAATGTCCGATCCGAAATTCGAACCCAAAATCTTCGGAAATCGGGCCTACCGTTTTGCCTTCCGGCTACTGAGGCGCATTAATTAATTTATATTAAAAAAAATATTATATATACTGCAATGGATATCTTCTGGTGAGTATTTTTTTAAAATTATTTATAGGTTATAATTATAGATAATACACTACAAATTAGTAGATACGGTACACGCGAGTCCTACGCCAGGTACGCCATCAACAAATTTTCTGGATATCCACCATTAGGGCGATTTTTCTGTGCAGGGGTCAGTGGCTATACCCGCCCCTTTTGTTTTTGACAAATTTTCTGGATATCCACCAATAGGAATCTTAAGAAAGAAATTAATTTCTTTTTAAGCTTTAACAATGAACTAAAACAAATGGCTTCGACAAGAAAAAGGTTGGAAGGTTTACTATTGGTCATTCTATGGTCAACTTCATGATAGGCGGAGTTAACTACGATCGCCACGTTAAGGCAAAAATGTTTGTAACTGGATAGAATGAATTCCTTAAAATAGATGAACTATGTAGATGAATGGATCCTTAAAATTTGTCGATCGTACATGGAACCTGTTCTTGGGTTGTCTCCCCCCTTCCCTCCGGGATTGTGCTGTCATTGGGACTTGAGAATCCAGCAAGAATCTCGTCATCCCTCCCGGTATGCTGTAAGAGAACTATAGGCGGCCAAGATCCCGTTGTTGTAACAAAGAAATAAGAAAACCATCCAATTCTTTATTGCGAAAACGTTTTGTAAAGTCCACTGTATCGTTTTTGAATGCTTATATCAATCGCGACTACTATGTTGTTATTGTACTAAAGAACATAAATACAGCTCCACTATTCTATTTTAAATATTTTTAGAGACTGACGCTTCGATGTTTTAAAAGCTAAGTGGTTTTGCCTTTTTATGATTAGATTTGTATGACTGATATGATGTATAGTACAGAAACGAATACTATAGGTAAGGTACATATTCATAAGCAGTACTCACGCGCAGGTTTCAAAATGTCGTCATCAGCGTGCCTCCTATGAGTTTTGTTTACTATCCGTATTCATTCGATTACGATTACGAAAACAAAAATTAGTATGGCATTGAAGCAGTGCCGCGACATACGAGAAGAGTTAACATTTTGCCATACAAACTCTCGTTTACGTTAACGTTAATGGCGAATGAAACTCGCACTAGGCATCTAGAGTGCCTATTGTTTCACTATCCGTATTAATTCGATTACTTTTACAAAAACAAAAAAATATGGCAATATTTTAACTTTTCTCGTTATCTTTATCGTGATCGAATGTCAATTGAAACTCACACTAGGCACCCAGGTTACATAATATCTATGTGAATTGTGAACTAAACACAAACAGCTGCTACACAAACGCTCTGGTATTATTTATTAAAATAAGCTCTACTTTAATGGCGCAAAGACTACTAATAACATACCTTTCATAAAAATCATTGCGTTTGATTTTTGAACTTAACTGTATTTATGTCTTAATCCGAATCTGTCTTATACAGAATCTGTTCTAAACCGAATCTGACCTAAACAAAATCTGTCCTAAACCGAACAACTCCCTTTATTTACCTCGTGTTGTGTTATTCGTACAACAACCTTAAAATAAGTAAACAAAAAAGAAAGACACACACACTTTTAAAAAATGTAGATTTTAATACTCGTATACATAGATGATAATAGTGCAAGGAATTGATATTCCTCATAGATATGAAGTGCAATTTTTTTAGCTTCCACATAGTACCTGTACATATTCCATGATAGAATCGTTTTGTTTAGTAAATATTTGTTAACTTAGGGTCTAACAAATAAACAAAGAATATGCTTTGAATAAGTTATTCTGTGTTTTGTCTCTTTTAATCTAAATTGAAATGACGTTTACATGACAGGAACAAAACACGGAATAACTATTCGGACCTTATTCATTGTTTATTTGTAAGCACTATGACTATAACAATTTTATTTTAAATAAGCAACTACCCGCAAGCAAGTACCCTGTTTATGTACTTGCCGGTCCAGTGGTGGTGGTGGTTAAATCACAACTATTTAAGAGTAAGATCTTAGACATGCTTACTTTAATCAAAAAATAAAGTTTACCTTTCTTACTTTCTCTGAATTGGGATAATACTGGAAAACTAATTTATAACGTATATTAAGCAAATTTTAATACAAAGATACATACACACATTATATAAGAAAACGTAAAATAAAAAATGTAACGAGGTTTTATTGACTTACTCATTGCTGCTAATGATTAAAATAATACTACAATTGTATTTAATCAATTTATTTAAGCATTAATTAAGTTAGTTTTAAGTTACATGGTTTTAAAGTTTCGTTGATGTCTTTTGTATGCAGAAATTGTAATTTAAAAACTTAATAAATCCTGAATTTTTACTATCACTTAAAAATAGTTATAAAATCAGTGATTCCCTTAAATACATTTTTTACTTTTAAGCTGCTTTTGATACAATAATCATAATAACTATGTACTTATTTTTTTTTACTTTAATGAATTCAACCAATCAAGATTTCCAAACATAGGAAGATATCCAGCAACTCTTCGATTTAAAAGTTGAATTTGCAGATATGAAAATGAAGTTGAGGTTAGCAAAAAGCTGATCTTAGTTCTAGGTGTTATAAAAAGCAAAGTACAAGGTTAAGTGTGAGTTTTTTTACTATTCGACCCAATTGATATATCAAAGTAGCGCCGCGCCACCTTGTAATGAACTTGTAAAACCAACTTGCCATTTATTTTTTACATTTATTTTTTGCCATTACTCGCACTAGTCAGAGTGCGTGCTTTTATTAACCACTAGAGGGAGAAGAAGAAGAAGAGAGGGGAATACATTTTCCAGTTGAAACAAAATTTCCTTCGTCACGGGACAGTTGAATTATTCGTAAAAGAAAATAGGACCTTAAAGTTGACGCTTACCGTTTAGTTATTGTTGCAAAATCATAAATTTAAGAAAAAAAAACTAAGTCATTATATTTTTCACATATATTTATGTAACAATTTTTGCAAAGTTCTTAATTTATTTATAAATGTTATTGTGCTTTCCGACGTCCTAGCTTGCAAATACATGGTATATATTTTGCCGTTGCAATAAGCAGGATCTTATGAGTGTACCAAAAACGCGTCTATGGTACTGTCTGGGCTGCATAGATACTGCAGTTCTTCAGCCATCTTTGTTGATTGGTAAGTAGGTTTATTACATTTCATCAAGTAAGCGTTATATGTACCCCTTATGAATATGTGGCCTGACCGCTAGGACCACAGACCATATAGCTCCATATAGGGCTATATTAGCCATATATCACCGATGCTGCAACATAGGCTCTCATCTCCATACTGTCCTCAAACGCTACCCTTAACCAGTGGGTTAAAAGTGTCACGCGCAGATTGCTTTATTTTTTAAAAGCTTTTATTTAACTTGCTATATATGTATGTATGTTTGTTCGGGTGGAATCTTGCAATTCAATTTCTCAATTTTTTGGCGGACTAAGTTTTTGAAACGTGTCCAGCGATAACTAAAAAGTAAAAACTAAATTAAAAGTAAAAAACCTTTTTAAAAACAAGCTTTTATTTAAATGCGCTAAAAAAACTTATAACGTCATTACACAATTTATATGATATAAAAGCTTTTTTACTTGTGTAGATAAACAAGTAAATTAAATAGCTTGATGTAATTGATTTTAACTATTAAAATTTTCAATCTAAGTAAATACGAGTAAGTACTTAAATCTCGCGACAACCTTTTATATCATATAATTTTTTAGCATAATTTTTGAGATATGAAATAATCTTTCTTCAGTAATTGTATGTGTTGTAATGCAGGTTGCAAACGAGATGCAAAAATGTAGATGTAAAAGAATGCAGATGCAAATGCAGGCGAGTGCAATTAAAAAGGCCAAAAGCACGGAGGAGCTCGAGATGATAAATTTTTGCTCAACCATCCGATGACCGGCCTTTGCGAAAATTGCTTAACAGCACTCGCAGACTGGGCGCGTTAACCACTGCGCCATCGAGCTCCTCCTACAATTTCATAGAAATTTTACTAAATGCAGGTAAAAGCAGGTAGTCTGTGTTCAATTTTTGTTAAAGTCAAAAATCTGTTGTTGTTGACCCCTATTTTTAAACTCTTTCAGTGTCAGAGGGATGTATATTCCCACCACATTTTGAACTTTATGTGATTGAGACAAGATTGAAAACCAAATGAAATATGTGATGGTTAGTTTGCTGACCACTGACCCTGAAAGAGTTGATTAAAGTAAAAATATGTCGATCAGTGGTTCATTACAAACACTGGTGGTCAACTACCGACCTACACAAATCGGAAAAGTTTTGAAACTGTTTCCACGAGCGGGCTTTGAACTTGCACGTTTTTTTAACACTTACCTACAACGTGTAATATATGTATAAAATATATTATAGTAATTTTGTATGCAGAGTTACTTTGAAATAATTATTAACTTTAATTTGCTATACAATTTTTAATTAAATATTTCTATTGTGACGTCACATCAAAATAAATAAGTCACAGTCCTAGTGGTTTAGTAACCTCTGCGTACTTACATTTATGATCACTGCTGCTTGCTTATGCGCGCCTGACGCGTATGACTTCACTAATATAAGTATTATTTTTACAATTGCATGACAAAATAGAGTTAATAATTAGGTCTCAGTAACAACACATACAAGATTTAGATCGGATACACTTTGGATCTTTTTATTTTGACCACACCTTTCCTGTTACACGTTGTATACTATTAATTAAGGTAACGTTTGTGACTTTGTTTGTTTGTTTGTATGTCGGGGCTAATCTCTGGAACTGCTGGTTCAATTCCAAAAATTCTTTAACTGATAGAATGCTACATTCCTTGCGAGTAACATAGGCTATATTTTATTTGATAAAAAAATATTTTTTTAAATCCACGCGGACTAAGTCGCGAGTAAAGTGCTAATCCTAAATACAGGTACATTTTTTAATACAGGAATAATGCAATACTGTAGTTTTTTTAAATGGAAAACCAATGCTACATGGCAAATAAACGGTAACTATTTAAAGCAGTTTTGTAGCAGTGTTGTTGCAGTTGTGAAAACGAGACGCGTGTAGCCGCGTATATAAGGTCACATTTTATCAACTGCAAATATTTTGGCAAAACATCCAATTATATCAGAAAAATAAGGCCCTATCATTTTATAAAAATAGGCTAGTTTTTTTAATACTTTTCCTGACACAAAAATTGTAATATTTTTAAGAGCGACCTCTCTGTCGGCTCCTTTGAATGAAACTACGGGCACGTGTAAGCGGTGAAGGCATTGCGGCCTCTCTGTTTCGGCTCCTTTGAATTGAAACTACCGAAAGTGCTTTATTTTACTTTTTAATAGAAATGTCTTGTGGTGTTTTTCTTGAAAACTAGCGTATAAAAATTTAAGGTTTTTTCATAAAAATAGTTTATAGTATATGTTGTTGAATTTATCCTCAAAATATTTGCAGTTAATAAAATGTAGCCTTATATACACGCGTCTCGTTTTCACAACTACAATAACAGTGCAGGGTATCCAGTGTGAGTTTTTGTATGGCAAATTTGTATGGCAAAATGTTAACTCTTCTCGTATGTCGCCAGGAGGCGCTGCTTCAATGCCATTCTAATTCTCGTTTTCGTTAACTCGATCGAATGTCAATAATAACTCATACTAGGCCCTCTGTAATACTGCTGTAAGAACTCATTCGCCGCAAATTATTTTTGCTGTCCTTTATGAGAAACGCCTCAGTAGTCAATTGGCTTCTAATCTCTGTAGCCGAGGTCCTAAGCTCAATTCCTTAGTCAGACAAAGCGTGTGTTTTTTTATATTAAAAGGAGGCAAAAGAGCAGGCGGGTCACCTGATGGAAAGTAATCGCCGCCGCCCATGGACACCCGCAATACCAAAGTAATCGCAGATGCGTTGCCGGCCTTGACGAAGGAGTTGGATCTTGACGAGGAAGTAGGAATTGGGAGGGATGAGGGGTGGGAGATAGTATTTCGGATTATCCGATGCATAGCCCGGGATTGTGATCACCAACCCGCATTTGGCAAGCTTGGTGATTAAGCTGATACCCATCAATTGTAGCGATGACTTGATTTCAATGATGGAAGCTTTTGAACAGCAGTGGTACAGTATTTAGAATATATACTTTACTTATGAGAGAAAACCCAGAACTTTTTTGTACAAAAGTTCTCCATATCTCTAAGAGTAGGGAAACCTCGTCAGGTCCAACTTAGATAAGATAAGATAAGTGTACCTTCGCACTTGAGCTCCTGTTTGAAGAAGCCGTAGAGCAGCGCGCCGCAGTGGTCGCAGAAGGTGGGCGACATGAACTGGTGCGGCCGGAACCGGTGCGGTACGTCCACTTTGAACCGCTCGCGCAGGTACTGAGGGAGAATTTGGATTTACATAATGGGCGTATCTCCAGAAACGAAGACTCGATGGAGAGGCTTGTAGTACAAGGCCACACAGAAGGGAAGAGACCACGAGGCCGTTCTCCGACTGCCACCTGGGCATGAAACCCATTTGGTTTCAACACTTGCCTAGCAGCTTGCAATGGCAATGCTAGTCTATGGCTACGGTCTGGCTTTCCATATGCCGGTAGCTCAGCTGTACTGGCACTCACGCACAGCAATATGGCACACCACGCACTGCTACTCCTGGCTAAATAATACTTGCTTGCTCATCGCAGACCAGTATCTCATTTGAAGTAACACTCATCACGATACCGTCGGAGTATGTGGGCAACTCGAGGCACTTGCCCTGTAGTTTGTTGTGGCAGCGCTTGTGCACTGCGGTCTGGCACACCACGCACCACTGCGGTCTGGCACAACAGTGGCTCAGCTGAAGTAACACTCACCATACGTTGACGACGGAGTGCCCTGGTAAACCGCAGAAAGAACATGCTTAGCAACTTTCTGTTACAAAGCTTGTGCGTAAGGAGGCTCGCCACATACGTCCCTCAGCTGAAGTACTCACCAACATGGAGCGTTGGAATGGGCGAGCGTCTTGGAGCACTCCGAGTACTTGCCTTGCTTGCTTTGTCAACGCTAGTACACTAAGCCACGGCTCGCCACACACCGATAGCTCAGCCGAAGCTTACTCTCACTACAGTGGCGTCAGAGTGAGCGAGCAAGCCGGGGCACTTGCCCAGCTTGCTGCACACCAGTGGCTCAGCTGAAGTAACACTCACCACGCTGACGATAAAGTGCCCTGTTCAATCGGAGGACTCAGATGCCTATCAGTTTGCTGTTGCAAAGCTTGTGCGTTAGTACAGTCTGGCTCGTCACATATGTCCTCCAGCTGAATAACTCACCAATGGAGCGTCTTGGAGCATTTGTATTGCTTGTTTTTTCAACGCTAGTAAACTACGGTCTGGCCATACCAGTAGCTCAGCTGAAGCTAACTCTCACCACGGTGGCATCGGAGTGTGCGGGCGAGCCGGGGCACTTGCCCAGTAGCTTGCTGTGACATCGCTTGTGTACCGCGGTCTGGCACACTACACACCGGTAGCCCTGCTTGCCGAAGCCCCACAGGAACTCTTTGCAGAACGCGCAGAACGTCGGCTGCCGGAAGAACTTCGCGACAAAACGGTGTCCATTTACTTCGTGGACTCTGGAAATAAGGAAAATAATATACTTTTTTAGTGTTGGTAATAGATATGTAACTTACTGTGTCTATGTAATACCGGCCAGATTGCCTCGTAAAATACGAAACTTTACAAACTATAATATAAATGCAATATAACATTGTCTCATTCTCTTGTTATTCTTTAGCAATATGATCTATCTATTTTGGGGGTTAAAGTCACTCGCATCCGTAGGTTTACCCTTGAGTCCCTACACATGACTCCTGGGTGGTGCTAAATGAGTGACATTGACTGAGTGGTAGAGCCACGCTAACGGCGTAATACCACCCTTTCACGAATATTCGGCGTGAAATAATAGCACCTGGTGCTATTGTGTTTCGTCTGGCGAGTGAGGGTTCCGGAGGCCCCTCCCCCCCTTCACAATTGATATGGCAGTGAACTTAAATCTAGATATAGCCCCCCTGGGTTACCGATACATCCAGTTTCGGAGAATCCCACCCTGAGCGTCCTCACTCAAGCTGCCCTACGTATTCTGGGGAGGGCAAAAGTCCGCTCGTGTCAAGGCATGCTGCAGGCAGGAGAAAGGCAAGATCTTTGGCAAGACCTTCGCGTGGACTTCTGCAACATCAAGGGAATCCACTCTAACTTGAGCGCCGTCCATTAACACCTCGAGACGGAGAAGCCGGGCTTACCCTTCTTCACCGAGACGCAGATATCCCCCTCCTGACATCTACTTGCGCTACCCGGGATACAATTTGGAACATGCATTGTGCCTCGAGCCGGTGTTTGTGCCTACGTCAGGGAGGATATGTGCGTCCTTCGCCTCGGCAATCTTGAAGATAGGGACCTCTCCATCTTATGGCTACACGTCGACTGCGGATGCCATCCTCGCGTTTACGCGTGCCTGTATAGGTCCCACAGCCGTAACAACGGAACTGACCAATTCATTAAGAGCGTCCAAACGGCGACAGACTCCCTTCTCCAACGGATCCCCTCTGCCGAGATTGTGGTATTGGAAGACTTCAATGCCCACCACGTCAAATGGCTTGGTTCACGCACAACTGACCACGCGGGTAAAGACATTCACGACTTCGCTTTGGCCTACAGTCTGTCCCAATTGATAACTGAGCCTACACGAGTTCCAGATGTGGAGGGCCATGCACTTTCCTTATTGGACCTTATCGCACCCAGGTGCGAGGTCAGCAGAAGGTCCATCTGGATGGCTATCAAGATTCTGTTGATGCACCACTAGGCTCATTAGACCACTGTCTGATTCGTAGTACTGTGCCTCTCACAGAAACTTTAAACACGCAACCAGCGGCCATCCGTCGGGTCTGGCATTATCAGCGTCAGCGGAATGAGATGGGATGCGAAGATTTTTTGCGTCCTACCCGTGGTGACGAGTACGGGTATGGCACAGGGCTCTTCTCTCTAAACTTCCATCATACAGGCTTCCTGAGAAATTGTATTCGGTCGTCAGCTTTCTTTCTGGGCGTAGCATCAGAGTTATAGTCGACGGTTCGTGATCTGACATGAAGCCCGTGAATGCTGGAGTCCCGCAGGGGTGTGTGTTATCCCCTACTGTGTTTCTTTTGCATATCAATAACATGTTGCATAACAACAGCATTCATTACTATGCGGACGACAGTACTGGGGATACGCTCTACACCGGACGAGCTAATATTTCTCTGGAAAGCGTCATCGAGAGCCGAAATAAACTTGTGACTGACACTGAGAACATGTTAAGTCATGTCTCGAATTGGGGCCGACGTAACCTAGTCCACTTTAACCCCTCCAAAACACAAGTTATTTGCGCATTTACCGCGAAAAAACATCCCTTCGTCGTACCTCTAAACTTTGAGGGAGCTCTCCTTGATACCAACCCGACTATTGGGATCCATGGCGTCGATATTTCGAGTGACGTTCAGTTTCGGGGTCATTTAGATGGTAAAGCTAAATTAGCTTCGAAAAAGCTGGGTGTGCTTAATAGAGCGGGTCAGTATTTCATGCCGGCCTACCGCTTACAACTGTACAAAGCACAGGTCAGGCCGCATATAGAATACTGCTCCTATCTTTGGGCTGGAGCACCCCAGAACCAACTCCTTCCATTTGACCGCATTCAACGCAGAGCTGCTCGAATTGTCGACGGCATGGTTATTTCAGGTCGGCTCGATCTACTGGCTCTTCGGAGAGACGTTGTGTCTCTCTGTATATTGTACCGCATACATCCGAACAATTGCTCAGAACACTCCCCGTAAATTTAACGTTATACGTAGATTTAACACTTTAATGTTGCAGAAATGTCTTTTTATTAACCCAATATATGTATAGTTATTATTTTCTAAAGTTTACGCGAACACTACACATTGAAAAACAACTTTACGGATCTACTCAAATCGAAAGGTTAAAAACGTCAGGATAAAATTAATGTATAAAATGTTTATTGTTGGTCTTCTCATAATTAATTAGTAACGGTATGCAAGTTACTAGTTAATTAATAAGCTTCTCAGTTTCTCTGTGACTACGGGTCCTGCATAGTGACTAGTAGTAGTCACTGCCGTATGGCTTAACGTGCCTGAACGTCTCTGAAGAAGGTAAACATTGAAAATATTAAAAAATAGTAGAAAATATTCAAATGATTACATTTGAAACATTAACATACATCTTTGTATATTATTTTCACTTCGGGTGACCAAAGCGTGTTTACATTAAAAATAATTGTAAAAACCATGTAGGCGGATTCATGAATGACGGATAGATCTGAGCGTCGCGCCGGCCAGCGCCAAGAATTCAAGATATGAGGATGCGCAGATCGAAAGGCGATGGGATGTGTGAGGCGAATCAAGAGTATCGATGACCAAATCGGCACGTTAGGCCATAATACGAAGGCACATAATTAGATACAATTAAAATAACCACTAAGTACGATTCGCTATAGATTGTGCGTTTTAGGACGCATTATGCTACTTGTCATGTACTAAAATAATAGATAGTGTTGATTTTGATAAATTATATGTAAATGACAATTTATCCTTCAAGTAAACATGCTAATTGGTATACAGCGATCAAGTTACAGGCCAGGTTAGCCTTGGTTAATGCTCGTGTATTGTATTTGTACGTGTAGTTACTCGTGACGTGGCGGTTAGGTTAATTGAAACTTTACTTGTAAATGATGAAAGAGTATGTGTGTAAGCTCAGAAGCACATTTTCGTGATTCTTATACACCTGTTCGGTATCCATCCAGTCATCATTAATCATCATCATCATTATCATCATCATCATCATCATCATCATCGTCATCATATTCATCATCATCATCATCATCATCATCATCGTCATCATCATCATCACCAGCCTCTACACGTCCACTGCTGGACATAGGCCTCTCAAAGTGCACGCCATTTTATTAATATTTACTTTTAATTAGATATACATTATGTTAGAATAAATATTATTAACGGGATTATTAACATGTTTTTTGTTGTGTGTCGGATACTCGGAGTATCCGATATTTCCGCTATTATTTTATTGTAAGTGACCATGATAGTTTAAAAAGTTATAAAGTATTATGTTGTTATAAATGTTGATTGTTGTTGATTTGTTTGATTTTTGTCTTTTATTTTGTTTTGTTGTTTGTGTTTTATTACCTTTGTAAATTTTATTGCTTTTTGTAAATGTATGTATTTATGTATGTGTGCTTATGTAGTGAATAAATAAATGTCAATGTTTATGTCTATAGAGAAGAGCCTGTCATCAAACTCGATAGTACTCCATAAAGAAATATATAGTTAGGCTGATAATTTTACTTACTTGTGATGCTTGATGGCGCCCCGCCGCTGCGTGATGCGCTTGGCCCGCGAGAGACGCAGCTCGCCCTCCGCGCCCTCGCCGCAGCCCCCGCCCGGCAACCACTGCAACACGACACGACCACATAAGTACCCCGATCCGATCCGATCCGATCCCTCGGAGTATCTATTAGGGTGCGGGGATACGTGCTAGTGCGTGATGCCGTTCCCTCTAGAAAACCTCTGATGGTGCTTCGTTTCACACGGCTCGAGGAACCCTTTAAGTTTATCGCCGCCCCCAAAAAAGCCCGGTGAAGCTGAAAATGCCCAGGGGCAATCGGCAAACATT
The DNA here is from genome assembly GCA_963082485.1 of Eudonia mercurella. Taxonomy (NCBI): domain Eukaryota; kingdom Metazoa; phylum Arthropoda; class Insecta; order Lepidoptera; family Crambidae; genus Eudonia; species Eudonia mercurella. The sequence continues at coordinate 5,765,282 of OY720026.1, forward strand.
TTCAAAAAACATAAAATTCTAAATTCAAAATCATTTATTCAGTTTAGGCTACAAGTAGCTCTTGTGAATGTCACTATGCCATCGATTTATAAGTCTACTCTGTCTACTCTGGGCGGGTCTCCCATCTTGAAGAACCGGCAAGAAACTCAGCAAGTGTCCAGCTCTTTTTTCCCTTACAGCGTCAAAAATATTGGAAAATGCCCTATCATAGCAGGGCACTTTCCATTACAAATAAACACAAAAAATATAAAAGACAACCACAACATGTAAAAAAAAAACAAAATAAAAAATCTAAGTTAACAAATTTACATGAGGTAAAAGTTTCAATTTCCACAATGTCATACAGTACCACTACAGTACTCTCGTAACAAAGTCAAACTATAATGAATAATAAAAATAAGATAAGTATGCAAGAGCAGACCAATCTCCACAGGCCACACCCGTTCACGAGTATGACATATGAATCATACTCGTGAACGTAACGACCCGACGCACACGCCACCACCGCAGAGACAATAAAGAGAGCATGACACACTCTAGATACTCTAAATAAAAACTTAATGATCTATTTAACGCAACGCTGTTCGTTATCTGTAGATCACTGCTGATAAAGGCTATCATATCAGTATAAAAATTATATAAATTATTATTTAAAAATTATATATACTACTCAAAACAAAATAAGGGCCACGAGGTATTTTTTCATTTTGGTGTAAATTATTAAACATTTACATATTGAAAGTAGTAAAATATTGAGTATACAAACTCTTTGATACCTAAACTTTTTAATATTGTAGTATTCATCTAATGCTGGCAACAATTTTAAATAAAATTTGATTTAAAATTATTTTTGAAAATTTTGATTGCATTTTCTTTGACGTTTTGCTTTCCTTAGCTTCTTGGTTTATTAGAAATTATCAGAGTTCATTGATATCTCGAGTCAGAAACATCTTTTGCAATATGCCACAAGCACGCAGGCGTCATATGGACTCGCTGACAGCAACCAGAGCCGTTACAATGATTGAAGAAGGTCATTCGCAGCGATCTGTGGGTTTGCAATTGGGATTTTCTCGAAGAGCTATTCAAAATCTATTGAATCGTTTCCAAGAGACCGGCAGTGTTAGAAGAAGACCTGGTTCGGGCAGAGTTCGCATTACAACAGCTCAAGAGGATCGTTACATTCGATTAAGTGCGCGCCGAGATCGCACAACGACGGCCCGCAAGCTGCAAAATCGTTTACGGCTCACAACGGGTACTCGTGTCAGTGACCAAACTATTCGTAATCGATTGCATGAAGACCAGCAGGCATCAAGAAGGCGACTTGTCCGTATTCCATTAACCAGAAATCATCATGCAAATCGTTTAAGATTTTCCCGTCAACATTTGGACTGGGACATAAACCAATGGGGCATGGTGCTCTTCACAGACGAATGCAAAGTTAAATTTTTTAACGACGATCGGCGTATTAGAGTATGGAGAAGACGCGGCGAGAGATTTTCAGAAGCCTGCATCCATGAAGTCGATCGTTTTGGTGGTCCAAATGTAATGATTTGGGGCGGGATAAGCTTACACGGCAAAACTGAGCTCGCTATTTTAAATGAGGGTACTGTTACTGCTCAGCGGTATATTGAGGAAGTCGTCAGACCACATGTGATCCCATTTGCCCAGCGAGCGGGTCCTGGATTCATCTTGATGCAAGACAATGCTCGTGCACACACGGCTCAAGCGACTCGGTTTGTACTGGAAGCGTCTCAAATTCAAGTCTTGCCGTGGCCGGCGAACAGTCCGGACTTAAATCCAATAGAGCACATGTGGGATCAGTTGAAACGAAGAGTTAGAGACGGTGATCAGGAAATCCACAACCAACAGCAACTCATCAACGCTGTTAAAAGAGCCTGGGAAGAGATTCCAATGAAAAATGACAGGCATTTGATTGAGAGCATGCACTCCAAGCTTCAGGAGTGCGTAACGAAACGAGGGGGGCATACCCGTTACTAAAAGATGAGCATGGAGTATTTTCTTTTGTTTTCAGTAACTTTACATTGTTTTTATTTTTAACCTTAAATGTGTTTTTTCTTTCAAAAGCAAATAAACTTTTTAATCATTATTATTGGAATAAATTTATTGGTCTAAACGGTAAAAACAACATTAGTTTTCGTTATGGAGACAAAAAAATTAATATTGGTTTTATTATTTTCATGGTACAGACAAAATACCTCGTGGCCCTTATTTTGTTTTGAGTAGTATATAAGCACAATATAAGGAGACCCAAAATGTAAGGTTCATACAAACGAGCTCGAGCAACGCTCACGGACACGGAAACTTCAGCTTTAGTGCAGCAATAAGCAGTTAAAAAAATAAAAAGTAAAATTTATTATAGCGTTATTTGTGGTATTTCTTCTGAAAAGATGAATCTGCATAGCCAACGGTTGCAACAACCTTTGGATAGATGGCACTGTGCCGCAATAAGCACTCAAAAATTAAAAAGCAGTGACAAAATTCAGCGCTTACGTCAGCCTTCCTGATTGCGGAAGACCCAAGTTCGATTTCTGGCTGGGTCGGGTAAGCGTTTAATTTTTTCACTGTATTTTATAAATATTTTATAAATATTTAATTCAGCTTCAGTGCAGCAATTAGCACTTAAAAAATAGAAAAGTAAAAGTTTTATATATTTTATTTTTATTTATTTTATTTTAGGGAAATGTTTATTTTAATATTTTTTTAGACTCCTCTGTTACGTCGTAATATTGAAATAAACGCGTATTCTTTTTCATTTTTTGGATATTTTATCCATTGTTCGTAGAACTCGCTTTTTACTTCTGGATATGAATATTACCATTTATTTTAAATATATTTTAGCATCAGCTTAACTTAAATATTGGGAAGGTTCTGCACCAGTCCGCACTTTCTAATTTACTTTGAGCAATACTATATGAATGAGACTACTACATAAAAGATTTGCAGCCATGGTACAAGAAAGTACATGTAGTTTCTGGTTCAAAAACACAAAGTTCGCATTAAAAATGTAATATCCATCACATCAGACTGATATTTTTCGGCAACCGGTAAAAAAGGTAAAAGGTATTTGCAATGTAAATGAATAAAAATAGTAGTCCTTACCATCAACTTCACGATCCATCACTAAATTTATGACAATTAGGGCTTGTTTCACAATGTCTGATTAGAAGATACTTGGCAGTTAAAGTGACAGTTTTGTATGGACTACCTATATGTCAAGTAAACGCTAATGGGAACTTGTAGATGGTGAAAGAGGCCCTTAATTTTATAAACACTTTGAAATGGCGACACACCAAGTGCAGAAAAGTTATTGATTTCATTATGAATTCTATACGTAATGGCACTTTAAAATTATTTATTAATTTGTTGGAGGGTACTTGCACAAAACTATCACCGGGATCGTGACCTTGGTATTGTCTGCTATCGCTTTTGCTAGTATTATAAAAAAATGGGCGCAAGTAAAAATAAACTAAATCTATATATTAATACGTGAAGCAAAAACTTTGTACCCCTTTTTAGAAAAATTGCGCGGACGGAGGAGTATGAAATTTCGCACACTTATAGTTTATATAAATTACGAAGATGATTTAGTGAACTGTACGCAGCAAATACCTTTTTTCGAACAGCATCAACTTGCGAATGCCAAGTGAGACACTGGTCAAAAACAACACCCAAGTTTCTCACTGTCTTTGAGTATGGTATATTAATGCCGGCGAAGTTAACAGAAGGCAGAAGTCCAAAATCGATCCTCGAAACAAAATAGGAACTGCCGATGATGATTGTCTGGGGCTTACTTGGATTGACATCGAGACCAAACGATTTGCTTCAGTCAAAGATAACCTCGAGATCCCTGTTAGTAACCTCAAAAGCACGAGAAAGGTCTAATAGTGGTGCTTGTGTGTAAATTTGGAGATCATCAGCATACACGTGATAGGAACATGAAAGCGGCTGTGTAAGAGTTTATAAAGATTGAAAAAAGAAGAGGAGATAAGACGCCACCCTGAGGGACACCAGCATTACTACCTACTTACTACCTACTGCAGGGTTTGCTTGCCACGGATTCATTGAAACCATTTAAAAATGCATTCAGCAGCTTAGTTAAATATCGGTTTAATAACAAAACGTAACTCAAGCCGTTTCTAGGGTAAATAAGTTTTCAAGTGCTTTAATGAACAAAATAAAGAAAGGTGTAGATTGTGGAGTTTATTTGAACTAAATGTATTCTTCCCAACTGAGGAAGGTCTCCTCTCTTTTGTCAAGGAAGTGGAATACCTTCTTTTCTTAATGTTACCCTCCCTTGTACATTAAAAATGTAAAATCCTGGGAGTCGTGAGCACAGCTAGATAGCTGTGCTCGCGACTCAACATGGCACAAACACATCTGTTTTAACATGTGTTTGTGCCATATTCATGCAATTATTTAACTATAAAAGCGCTTATTAGTTGTCTAACTAATTAGTTGAAGTGCCGCTGACTTGAGTGATTGCCAACGATTCGCAATCCAATCACGGTGGAGACTGAAAGGCGGCGACCGCGTCTCACGCCTCTGCCGAGCAGAACACATGAAAGGCAAGATCAAGATCTGTATTTATCACTCATAAATAATCAGTCGTGCTGCAGACATGTTTAGAATTATGAAATATGTATAACAAATTTTAATTTTGTATCTTCCATCATTGAGCTATTATTATTTAGAATATGAAATCGTGTTCTCTTTGTTTACGTTTATTTGCCATTACATATCTGAAAGCTTTTGAAGTTTTCATGGTAACGCTTCGTGATTCGCTAAGGTCGTGCAATCGCCGATCCGTGTAATGAGAAATTAGACATACCCAGAACCAAGATGACATCGAGCGGCGGCGGCGGCGCGGTCTGAATCACACGTGACGGCGCCAGCGGAGATTGACTCAAAAGGCATAGCCAATTACATTGATTTGTGCACTAATGTAACGCCCTTAGAGCAGAAGGGACGCAACTAGATGCATCGTTATTATAGAAAGCGTCACTGCACCAAGGTCTTTTTTACGAATTCCCTGGCATAGATCCGTGCGATTACGGCTCTGAATAATGCGTGTATATGTCAAATGGGCGAAATTGAGAATTCGTTTGTCATAATCGGTACAAGTGCGACGTATGTTTGGCGACAAATTATGTTCTTCTGATAAGATTCACGTAAAGTCTCACGCGTCTCTTATGACGCTCTATCTAAGCTATAGTAAGCTTACTTACTCACAAGTTTATATTTGATATCCATTCACACGCCCCCCATAATCCAGCGGAGGATGGGGACATGCTCGCGTGATGTTAAATCCTAGAAAACCTCCGGCTTTTCGGTCACTACGGAATCGATATGAAAAACCTTTTGTGTGGTCGTTGTTAAGTTAAAGAAAATCAGTTTTCATGACATTAATACATAGTTTACACTGGCGGAAACACGCAAGATCTCAAAGCCAGCAGCTGCTTGGGCCAGCCAATAATTTAATTTAAGCCTTGTGCTTTGCAGCGAGACAATGCCGCTAGCTTTTATTCAAATATGTGTATTAACCCATCTAGAAAGCTAACCTACTCTTGTTTATGTTTACGTCAGTAGTTAAGCGGAACTAAGGAAAATAAACCACAGTTTCTCGCATTCAACTCAAGAATCTATCTGTTTGGGTACCAACATATTCCGACATATATATTGGTGTCTTTTTTTTGGAGTTTGCTGATTGCCTCGAAAAGCATTCTTAGCGTCACCGGATTTTTTTAAGGGCGGCAAGAAACTTAAAGGGTTCCTCAAGTCGTCTGAAACGAAACACTGTCAGAATTTTCTAGAGCGAATGGCATCACGCACTAGTGTGTGTTGTCTTTCTTACCTGCTTACTTTATAACCTGACGGTTGGTGGGACGTGTCACTATAAACTTTAAAGTCGTGTGTAGCGGGGTTGTCCTCTTTGCCTACTAGATTCTCCGAGGGATCGGATCGGGAGCACCATACTGGTGTCATGTTTGCTCATTATTATTCATCATGTAAATTGAATTAAAAAAAAATATTTAAAAAAAAAAATTCAAATATTTTAGAAAAAAAAATTTTTTGTCATATTTCAAGCGCAGCACTCCGTTTCACGCTTCCAGTGCTGCAGTGAACAGCTTCAGCACCATGACGTCTACTCTACCCGTCTCCTCTATCCGTCTACCCGTAACGCTTCGATATTTCAATAGCCAATTTAAGTTCGCTGGAGATACCGTAGCACATGTTTTGACGAATCAAAAGCTTTCTCATAATTTAAAACAGCTAAGCATAGTAACTGGTTATACTACTTGGTCTTTTGTATGATGGCCGCAGCGCATAATAATATGTTCTAGGTCTATGGTTTTCTGGAATTCGATCTTTTCGGGAAAGCTTTTAGTCATCGACCCTGCGCTATACAGGGTTATTTGTAAAACATCAACAACCTCGCAAGACTAGGTAGCATCATAAATAACAACATTTGTTCTACGACTTTGATAATATGACACATTTTACTTTCATACAAAAATAAATATCAATTTAATTTTACGTCTGAATGTTCTTATCTCTGTGCGCATCGCATCGCGGAGCGTCGCGCGCGTCGCCTTTTCGTATGTGAATGGAACATAGACTTACAAATGTCACGACAGTACAATAAAAGCTTGGAAATCATTTTTAATTATTGTATTGAGTTATGATAAAACTCATAGAACAAATGTTGTTGTCTATGATGTTAGCTATCTAGTCGTGCGAAGTTGATGTTTTTTTCAAATAACCCTGTATGTTAGTATGCAATTACTAGCCTATTTTATGTCCCAACCGCTGGGGCACGAGCCTTCCCTATTAATCATTATCATGTATTACCATCTTGATACTGAAGTTTGGACTTTTGAAGTTCAGTATACAAAATTGTATGCGATCCACAAAACAGCAGATATGAATCTTTAGTTCTTCAACAAGGTGACAGTGTTAAAGCAAAGAGAGTTCTTTGAAGAGCAATAAAACTATACGCTGAGGCCAAGCTCTTGATTTATATTTCTCGAGTATACATCAAATCACTTCATAGTAGCTAGGAAATCTTGGTGCTTTCAGAAGTTTGGCCATTATTCCATCAACACACATCTATTTGTTCTGGAAGTTAACCAGCTCTAATGGTTCTGTGGCTGACATTTAAGTTTTTGGGGTTTTACACGTAAAGATGCTTACAAATAAACAGAGGATAAGCTTTGCATATTTATTCCGTGTTTTGTCTCTTTTACTCTAATCTAAAATGAAGTTAAGTGTCGGGCACAAAACACGGAAATTCCAAGCTTATTCTTTGTCTGTAAGACTCATGTGTGTAAAGCTTGCGAATAGTCGGAATTTTTACAACTTTAACATTGATATTGTATGACTGTGCCATTTGGTCATGATTGCCTATTTCCACAAGTTCCCAATTTGTAGAAATAGGCAGCCTCCATCAAGAGACTGAGTCTCCACTCCATCAATCACAACGGTATATCCAATTTTGTTGGCATGTATTATATGCTCTAGAGATATCGTATATTCTTGATACGTACCACCTAAGCGTAGCCTTCAATGTATTATGGAGGGTGTGTGTAAATGGGAGCGAATACTTAGGTATATTACCTTTCACGAATACCGTTTAGTTATACCGTTTAGTTAATACGTCTATCGACGAACTAAAATAAATAAATTTCTAAAAACCACAAGATTTGTAAAGCTTTTCCAGGATGTTCTACAGTTTTTATTTCTCTTACATGGGTCGATAAATACAATTCTTTACTTTTTCATTTATATATTATTACATGCATTATCAATTCAATATCCTCTAATTTTCTTATTTAAAAAAAGTGGACTCCGGAGATCCATAAAAAAAAATAAAAATAAAAATATTTGTCTTAAAAAAACTTCGTATTACTAAAATAAATAAATTTCTAAAAACTACAAGATTTGTAAAGCTTTTCCAGGATGTTCTAGTTTTTATTTCTCTTACATGGGTCGATAAATACAATTCTTTACTTTTTCATTTCCATACATGCATTATCAATTCAATATCCTCTAATTTTCTTATTAAAAAAGTGGACTTCGGAGATGCTAGGTGCTATAAAAATATTTGTCTTAAAAAAAAACTTTGTATTACAAAAATAAATAAATTTCTAAAAACTACAAGATTTGTAAAGCTGTTCCAGGATGTTCTACAGTTTTTATTTCTCTTACATGGGTCGATAAATACAATTCTTTACTTTTTTCATTTCCACACCATCTAATGGGCAGAGAGACTTCAAAACTGTCTGTAAAAGACGCAAAACTCTTTGACCTAATCTTGATCTTTTGTTTCCTTATTCCTCCAGTGTTTTGTTATTATGACAAATAGTTGTAGGAATCGGGTGTGCTCGTATTGATCACAGTCGATTGAACTCCAAGGTTAAGTGGTGCGGGCCGGAGTAAATGCAAGGGTATAAATAGATGTAAGCGCGTTGTAAACGCTTGATGGAACTGGACCGCTGGAATTGTGCGTCAGCACTTATTCAGGTATCTCTATAAAATTTATAATGTAGATTGAAACCTATAGTATAAATCCTTTGTAGTGTTAAGATCTTGACATCGTTCACTTTTTTAAATGGTTTTTTCGGGTTTATTCGGGTCTGTTGTAAAATGTTACTCAATAGCGTTTTGTTCTCGAGTAAATACCTTTTCCCAGATGTTCAAATGACGTTTATATAATAATTATTATGCTATGATAGTTTCCACTCTATCCCAACCAGTTCAATAAAGCATGAAGCTCTTCAAAAAGAGCTTGTAACGGTTTATACGGGATTGGCAACGTGTGGTGTGTGTGATGTGAGTGATACCTTTAATGTTGTAAGCGTACGGTAACCGCTTACCATCAGGCGGGCAGTATATGCCTGATCGAAAGTGTGATAAACAATGAAATAAATTTATATTGTTTATTACAATTCTTGATGGCAGTAACAGGCACAGGCGGCAACAAAAGTCGCCACCACTTTAGTATACAGTGTCTTATTTATAAGTTGACTAGAAGTTGACAAACGCCTGTTTAGTTGCTTTGATACAGTGCTACTCGTGTTAGTATTTCAGTGGTATTTGTTGCTTCTTGTGACCACATGAAGGTGGTAGCCATCCAAGCGGGATCTGTGCTTTGCCATATGACCACATCGATCCCTTGCAACACAGAAAAAATATAGCAACGCGTTCACTTTCTTTGTAGATTGGTACAAGTAAGGTATTATTTGTTAACATTTTAGTTTTAGGGCGCTCGTATCCATATTGTAAATTACAATGCGATCTAAAAGAGAGAGTTGTATGTTCGTAGTAAGATCACTCCTCGTAATTTGTTAGAGGCTAAGTTTCAAAATAACTAGTTCGTTACACAATTTGCGTTTGGCAGAACTAGTTCATATTTAGTGCGATAAACAAAGCGTAATATACGAGAATTTAAAACTGCAACTCTATAAATCTATCACAATTAAATTAATGCGAGTCGTTGAAAAACAAGTCGTTACAATCATGATTATTAAAGCATAAAACGATAACTACGCGCCATAAACTAAAACACGCCGGTTATTAAGTATGAATGAGCGGGTAAACAAACATGCGAGCTGTAACATCATAGTAAAACTAGAGACATGAAGCCGATTCTCCAACTCGATCGATAGATCGCCGGTTTGTATCCATCAGCCGGATAAACAAGATGTTTTTCATTCGGTTTACCGAATTGTCAACTCACAAAGTTGGCATGGTGTCTTGGGGCGGGGTGGCGCGCGCGGGGCGCGGGCGAGGTGCGGCGGCGCGCCCCCCCGCCGGTGAATATCATCGGCGCGCGCGCATGCCCGCCGCCTTGCGCCCTACACCAGCTGCGGGGCCGGAGCAGCCACTGCGCGCGAACTCTGCCCTCGATCGAGCCGCTCCCGTTCCTTGTGTATTTATAAACAGAATTCCGAGCGAGTTACCGCGTTACCTATCCGCGGCCGGATACAACTTTTTACACGACTTTCGGCACTTACGACGTACGGAGCACTGAAGAGGCGCTCCGGTCCTGACCCGTCTGGCGGAGCCCGCGTGACTCAGCGGCTGACGCCCGCTACCACAATAACGATTTAAACAATTTCAAAAATATGGAGCTTTAAATAATTATTTTACAAGCTCACAGAATGCTACAGCAATGAAACGATCAAACAAAATTTCAGTCAAATAGACATTCTCAATATTTATATCTCGTAGCAGATTTTTGTTGCAAAGGAAAGTTATGGAAACATTCTAAGAAAAGACAAGTGAATCCCGATGTTCGGTTTTATTTTTACCTTGACAATACAATTTGAATTGAAACAAAGGAATGCCGATCGAGGCTCGGCCGTGTCGTCACCGTCGCATTCTGCAAAGCGCTCGCCGCTGTTTAGCTATCAACGGCGCGCAGCGGTTAGCTTTACGACCGGTGGTTATAGTTTACTGTCAATATAACACGACATGTATGTTATCAAAAGCGTGGCTATACGCGTCGCATTATGAATCAGGCTATAACGAGCAACGCTTGCCTTCGCGATCGTGACATCGTCAACTAAACAACAACAAATGGAATGAATCAATCAATTTTGTTTGTACGGTTTTAAAAATTGATTTTAAATATCATATTTTCAGGTAGGCTACTCTTGACGCAAACTCAATCTCAATACAATTCCAATCCCAAATCTAAAAAAATCAAATGGCACTCTTAAAAGCGATAATAGCGCTACATTGGAATTAAATTGCCAGGAAATTGAGTGAACAAATTATTATCGAGATGGGGCGTTCCGAAAATGCGAAGCTTATCCCAATATCGATACATATTAATCGCATTGGAATTGTATTGAGATTGAGTTTGCGTCAAGAGTAGCCTACCAGGTTTCAGGAAATAAGAAAAGGCTTCTGTCTAGTAACTTTATTCTTGTAAATATTACATAAATTTTTCGTGAACTACGTATATTAGATCTATATAGACTATTGTACTACCACGTTCATATAAAGACTACTACATAAGCGACTTAACACCTGAGTAGGTTCGAATTAATTAGTTGATAGCAGAGAATAGGCCGTTGCTGAGTTTCTTGCCAGTTCTCATCAGCGCGAGGTCTGCCGCCCGCTGACACCGTAGACTTAGGCCTCTGCCTCGAATTTTGCGGGCAGCGGGGCGGCAGCGGCGGCAACAGTGTCATTAATCAGAACTAATATTATTTGAAAGCTACATAGTTATTATGTCTAATTCTTTTTATCCAACAGAGTGTAGAGAGTGTACGACAAACGTAGCACCTGAAAAAAACAAAAAGAAAATTTTGTTATGACCAAGCAACACACAACACGAAGACCACTAAGTATCACATACAAACTTTATAGTTTAATATCTTCAAATTCTTTAAGTTCTTTATTCTAATTGAATTCTAAGCGTAGGGAAAATACAGACATTTTGAGACTTATCAGAAAATGTTTTGCCAACCGCGTCATCTATACGGTACATTCAGTGGCCAAACCCTAAATCTGGTGATTACTTAAGACGGTCTCGGCGTAAGTCCCTGGCGGCACGTGCACGTTAGTAGTATGAACAGGAGTTTTTAAATGGGTATTCTTTTCCCCTTGGAGAGTCCCACATAGTAAATAGCCTGTAACTGTCCCACTGCTGGGCAAAGGCCTTCATCAGTGAAATCAAATCGTCACTACAATTGATGTGTAATGGCTTAATGATCAAAATTGGAGTTACCAAAATTGCCAAATGAGGGTTGCGAAATTTGCCCGGCCTAGGAATTGAACCCGGACCTTGGGGTATTAGGCCTAGCGATATGCCACTCGGCCACCGAAGCGTTCCATATAACTCTCGTTTCCTCGGACGCAGTGATATGCCTCATTTACAAGTGGTTGAAAGAAAGGAGCCAAAAGCTTACTACTAAATAGGACTCCAGGGATACAGGCACTATTTTGGCGGCGCAAGGTATGAGCGGACGCGAGCAGCGGGTCATGAGGATCAGCAGCTGACGGCGGAAGGTGGGCGACAACGCTAGCCAGCCGCCACAGTACTTTACCGATTGGGAGACGAAGTCGTTCTACGCGTGCACAATTAAGTTTTCATAGTGTTTGGCATCGAAAGCCTAGCGCGGGTATCATTTGCTATTCGATGAAGCACCGCCTCTTGGTAACAAACGAACAGACGAACTGACGGCAAAAAGTATACTTCTGTGATTGCTCATGGCGCTCCCGCAGGCTTATTACTGAAAAACCGTTGTTAATTGTACAAATGCAACGCGAATGCTCTAGTTGCGATTGATAAATTGGTATTACGGACACAAGTCGCTCAATGATCGCTCGCTTAGGCGCTGCGCAAACGTAGACACTTTTTGTTACCGACACGGCACACCATACAAGGAAACCGAGTTGCTGTATCTGGTAGCGAAGATCGGACACTCTGTTACCGACTCGGCACACCATTACAGGAAACCGAGTTACTGTGTCCGGTGGAGGCGATTGGACACAGTTGCCGGTTGCGGTTATAATTCGTTGCTTATTTTCATCTCATGAATAATAGATTCGATGGACGTGTGCGTGGCTTGTGTTGCACACATGATACGGACACCGATTGCATCGTCCGTTTGCGCAGTTCAGTACAATTGTAAGGAAGTTTGTTAATGTTGCTTGTGTCTTCAACTGACGACTTTGTGTGTCCAGTTACCTACACTGGACACTTTTTGATTAGTGTCAGGTGGAAGCAACCGGACGCAAAAAGTGTCTACGTCTGCGCAGGAAGGACTGATTTCATATTCACTGCAGGTAGCTTGTATCCCACACAAGACACAAAAGTGTCTACGTTTGCGTAGCGCCTTAGTACATTTGCGATTAAAATGTATGCAATATTTTACATACATTGAGCGATTGACAACTGGTTGCTTTCTTCGGTAATAAGAGTGCCGGATCACCCTGGCCATGGCGGTCGTTTATTGTGCGTATGCCTACTTCCATTTAGCCGTAATTGTGCCATATATAAACATCGGCATCTTTCCTGGCGCAATGCTATCTTGTGCAAAAAAGGGCAAAAAGCTTACTACTAAATAGGACTCCAGGGATACAGGCACTATTTTGGCGGCGCAAGGTATGAGCGGACGCGAGCAGCGGGTCATGAGGATCAGCAGCTGACGGCGGAAGGTGGGCGACAACGCTAGCCAGTTGGCACTGTACACCGATTGGGAGACGAAGTCGTTCTACGGGTACAATATGAATTTAGTTAATAGCCTATACCTCTATCTATCTACTTATTTTTAATTACCATAAAATCTTCAGCGGTAGTCTCTGTCCATCATTTTGCAGAACTTTCATGGGAAAAAAACTCTAAACTCGTGGTAAAATCATATATACATTTTGATCGAGTAATGTATTTAAATCAGTTGATATAATAGATTAACACCCGTTTGCACTAAACTTATGAATCGCCTAAGTCTTGGCTCAACTATTACCCGGTCAAGTTATCTCGGCATCTGGCTCGAAAACGTCGCTTACACTCAGGTGCTGACTTAACTCGACCGGGTTGAGTTAGGCAAAGACTTAGGCAATTTATAAGTTTAGTGCAAACGGGTGTTAGTCTCATAGTAAATTATGAGTAATTTTTTAAAGATTTTGTAGTAGTTAAATAATATGGATGTATACTCAATTCATTTTATGATCTGAAGGTGCATACTTGTACCATGGTATTTTTTTTGAGAGTTTAGTAGACATGGGCGTTTTCGGTTTTCTATAATAACGGTTACGCAACCGATATTCAGTTTTCATATCGATATCAAAAACCGTTTTCAGATATCGATATCAGTAAGATAGTTTGCTAGTTTTGCTTCTAATATGCATAACTAGTTTTAGAAAACTGAAAACGATAGACAACACAACTCCAAATTACGTCATATTTCTATGACTATAAAGTGCGAAGCCAAATAAAACAACATTGCATATCAAAGTAGTGGCGAATATTCGCTTCGTCTCATTTACACCGTTAACATTATGCTTAGTTAGAAAGGGAAGATGCGAATATCAAAACATTTGGAGTTGTGCAGTAGTTTCAGTTTTCCATGGATATGGTGATATTGGTTACAGTGACGGTATAGAGTTTTTTTCATATCGCGTTCTCTTGCAGTTTTGGTTTTCGATTCGGTGTTAGTTTTTCTTATATCGGTTATGAAGTTTCCCATATCGATATGATATGATATAGGACTCATATCCGTTTTTGGTTACGTTTTGATATATCGAACTCATGCCTAGAGTTTAGTGATTGCATCACCCGGCATTTTCAGCTTCATCGAGCTTTTTTTGGGGCAGCGAGAAACTTAAAGGGTTCCTCAAGCCGTGTGAAATGAATCACCTTCGGAGGTTTTCTAGAGGAAACGGCATCACGCACTAGTGCGTGTCCCCGCGCTCTACCAGATTCTCCGAGGGTTTCAGATCGGGGACCGTTGCACTGCTTGGACAAAGGCCTCCATCATTGAAATCGAGTCACCACTATAATTGATGGATATTGGCTTAATTACCACGCTTGCGAAATGCGGGTTTTATTGTATATTTAATATGAAGTTAAGTTAATTTTAATAAGGATAAGAAATGAACATATTGATAGCCCGTGGTTAACTCACATTACTCGTACATGCCGTGGACAGCACACATAGCAATTTGATTAAAACTTATTTGTGTGTCTTTTTATACATAACCGATATAGGTATGTTTTGTTGGTTGTCGTATTAACGACAATCATTTTATATATTAACTAGCTGACCCGGCAAACGTCGTTTTGCCATAAAAAATAAAATAAAAAATTAGGGGTGGACTACCCCTAACATTTAGGGGGATGAAAAATAGATGTTGGCCGATTCTCATAGATACCGGATGACCCGGCAAACGTTGTTTTGCCATAAAAAATAAAAATAAAATTTAGGGGTGGACTACCCCTAACATTTAGGGGGATGAAAAATAGATGTTGGCCGATTCTCATAGATACCGGATAAGCACAAAAAATTTCATCAAAATCGGTCAAGCCGTTTCGGAGGAGTATGGCAACGAAAACTGTGACGCGAGAATTTTATATATTAGAAGATATAAAATTAAAACATGTTGACGTATCATGGCGGTCGTTAAAACCTGCACGGGCCAGCGTGATGGGTGAAGGCCTGATTAATTAATTAATTTCATTGCAAAAGTATTGTAATAGAAAAAGTCACTACAGGGATTCGAACCCGCTCCATTTCGTTGGAAGACCATGTGCACAAGGCGCACAGATAGCTGCTCAATTTATAGTAACATTATATAATTCTATCGTAACAATATAATTTTATATTAACTAACACATACCTCCATCTTTACTTGAGTTCCATGATAACAGTATATAAAGAACTGTATCAATATACAAGCCAAATACACAATCAACATCAGGAACTCTACCGAAAATATGCTTATCTGAAAGAATTTTGGTAAAATCACAGCTAACGACACAGGGTAGCATTATACAAACTTATATATTATATGAGGAGCTCGATGCCGCAGGTTAACGCGCCCGGTCTGCGAGTGCTGAGGTTAAACAAATTTCGCAAAGGCCGGTCACCGGATGGGTGACCAAAAATTTATCATCTCGAGCTCCTCCGTGCTTCGGAAGGCACGTAAAGCCGTTGGTCCCGGCTGCATTAGCAGTCGTTAACAACCATCAATCCGCACTGGGCCTGCGTAGTGGTTTATGGCCCGTTCTCCCTATCTATCTATAAGGAAGGCTCGTACCCCAGCAGTGGGGACATAAAAATGAGCTGATGATGATATATTATATTTTCTTTTATTATTTTACTTTAATTATAACGGTTTTATATTTAAATTAAAGAGCAGTATATAGTAGCATTTTTATTAATAAATACTAAATAGTGGACTGGAACTTGTGCATGCCATGTCACTTGATTATTTAAAGTAAAGGTTAGGTTAACATAGTTGTTATCCAAAACAAATAAAATTTATATAACTGACAACACACTGTTATAGTTAATATACTAAAATGAAAATTACTGACTACACACTACATTAATACTTACAGCGACCATTTTATATAGAGTCATACAGATGACCCACGCCGTTAGTAAAAATTGTGCTGTTACCGATTCAAAACTTACTGACTCTGTTTCCCTTGTAAACCTTAAATCAAATAAACACACACACACACACAGACACACACAGTTAGTAAATAAGCAATTTAGCTTCATACAATATAATAAATTTGTAAAAACTGGCCCAATATTGTTATTAGTACTAAGTTAAGAGCGAGGCACCCCAACACTACTCTCTGGGGTTGTCTCACTTCAAATTATTTATTTTATAAGTAAATAAAAACATTTTTATTTTTTATTTTATTAAGTATTTATTTCAGTAAAGACTGGCAGTTTATGTAAATCTTAAAAGTGGTATAATGCCCGTTTTCACTAAGTTTCCCTAAGTTTTATATAACTCCTGCGGTTTACTCCGGCATCTGTCACCTAACATGAATACTACGTGTTACCTAAAACCTGTCTGTCCGTTTTTTGCATCCCGCCACTCGCGATTGTGTAGTTAATTTTAATCCCTGTGCTTAGCGAGTCTGTCCCTCCTGTGTCCCTACTTTACGATACGAAAGAACCGCTACATAACAGGGGCACTCTCCAAGGGCTCTCGTATCTCATTAGGGAGGATTCTAATTGACAAAAAGAAAAAGGTGTTTCCTAAAACTTAGGGGCCGTTGGCGAAAATAAGCATAGACTCGTAAAGCTCGATGGCACAGCGGCGTGCGCATTTGATTTGGATGTCAACTATCCACCCAAATTAAAATATCTCGAGCTCCTTGCCTCAAAACTATCGAAAGACATGTTAATCCAGTTTGCTTAGTTGTTGTTGACCATACCTGCATTGAGTCAACGTGAGCGTGATAGATTGTGGCCCAATCTCTTCTTGTGCTATTCTTCATGTGGGAAACTCGGAGCCCAACTGTGAGACTTTTATAGGCTAATGATGGCGATTAATCAAAGCTCGCTTTTTTGGCTTACATCCGTTTTAACTGATCAGTTAACAGCTGAATTCAACTGATCAGTTTAACTGATCGTGAGTGTCGAGCTTAAGACTACCTTTTTAGTGCAAAACTTATACCATTCGATCATGTTAACAAAAACTATACCTAATTTTAAAGCAGCGCCACCTAGTGACATACGAGGAGAGAAATCGAAATCGAAAAATATATACCCAATCAGCCTACAAACACATACCACACAATTTGTTGATAATGTTTGACACATTGCACCAGTCGCTTCTGTATTTCATCGTTGTCCAAGTAAGTATGTTTATAACTCTGACGGTTATTTAAGACCATCGCTCCAGCGGCTTGAACATCTTCAGTATCTCGATCTGCGAGGTGTACCAGGTCATATTTCAACAGGCGCAGCTGGACTTTAGCTTGTGCGTACAGCGCCACGACAGTACAGTCCGCGATTACGGCTACATAGCCTTGAATCGTGAGCATAATCCATAAATATAATACCGACATTACGAATCTGTAAAACAATTTAAGGTAACTAACTTTTTGATTTTTTACCTTAACAAAACGAATCCAGCTTTATTAGCGTTTCTAAATTAATTTATTAAAGAGTATTGTTTGTATATTGTTTATAGTAGGTAGATACCTATTTAATCTAAAACAAATATACGTACGTAGGCGAATCGCTCGTATCAAATGGGAAGTAAGCAGTCAGGGTCCCGAGTCTGTATAATGACCAATATTTCATAGCCCATTGCCAATCCAGTTATATTCCAACGCCATTATATTGAGCAGTGTGTTAAAATCGGTAGTCCGCCATACCAATATCAATAGCCAATGGAGTTGCAGTGGGGTGGAAATGGAATGGTCTCATACTAGTTGTCGATGTTACCATTCAAAATCTACCATTTCTTTCGAAAATTGTAAACTGATTTTTTTTTATTTTTGCATTTACAATCTATGAATTAAATATTTATGTTTTCTTAAAAGGAATCCACTTTATTAAAATCACATAAAACATTAATAAATTCTTGAGTTTTCACGAACAATACGGTTGCGAGTAGTGTTCTTACACCTTAATTTAATAGAATAACGCCGATTGTCTTTGGATTTAAGTTACATTAATCTATGGTCAATCTGAAAAATATGTCAAAATATAACCTCTAATCTATTTTAATAAAAAGTATTTTAAATTAAATTGCTAAATGCGTTACATTTAAGAGTTTTGTGCTGCATTAATAAAGTCTGCAAGTAAGTACCTACAATTATTTAATCTAGTCCTTTGTCATGATTAAATTCCAATATTTAGAATGCACTATATTACAATTTGTATTCTGAATTTATAACCAATTTAAAAGTATATTCTTAAATACTACAAACCGAATCTAAAGCAAGCTTTGAAAAATACAAGACAGCATTGTGTGGAACTAGTAATTTTATTTAATACATTTGCCTACAATAACAATAAAATAATCACAAAAGTTTATTTGTTTGTATGAGATTGCCTGAGATTTTTGTTGTAAGAGGCGAGGGTTTTATATCAAGTTACATTAAATAAATGAAATACTTATATGTGTATAGTGATAGGTTTGCCCTAGAGATTAACTTTAAAAGTGGTTAATTAGCATGTTACTTGTAAAAAAGTAGTAAAATGTAACACAGACCACACTATTCTATGACTGAATAAGTAAGGTGTAACAAGCGTTTTGTTGTGCTACTCATTAGTAAATAGAGTTATAACAATCTGTCCAGACTGTAATTACATTATTGTTTCATTTTACAGACAAATCATGATAATGGAATATGCTGGAAACGATCATGTACAAAATTGCTGGAAAATGAATGGCTCATCAAATAATGAATAATATTTATCTGCAATTACATTTTTATTATGTGATTACCGGAGATGTTTATCTTAGGCGGTAAGTGTTTTATATCAAGTTAAAATACTTACCTACATATATAATAAATAAATGGGGATGTGTTTGCCCTATAAATGAAGATTAGAAAAACTTTAAAAAGTGGTTAATTAGCATATTCTCATAAAATGTAGTAAAATCTAACACAAATAGACCATGCTATAAATCTTCATGAGTAAGGTATTATGAGCATGATGTTGTACATAGTTGTTATTATCATGCTACTTATTAGTAAATAGAGTTGTAACAATCTGAGCAGACTTTATATACATAATTATGTTTTATTTTACAGACATCAAGATGAAGCAGTATGTGGACATGGTTATACAATATTGCAAGAAATGTCTTATCTGCCTAGACTAGATGATTGGATATACTTAATAATATTCATATGGCTGCATCTTTTTAAGATAGTGAACTGTGAAACAGTTTACTAACCTCTGACCGACATTGACATCAATTGATGCATTTATTTACTTTATTTAATTATATTAGATTAGGTAAGTTAGTAACGCATTGATGTCGCGGTCGGTCACAGGTTAATAATAATAAAATAATTTAAAATAATACATATAAGAGATGATTTTGAAAATAAAGACAAATGTTAAAATTGCAATAGGTTTTTATTTACCATAATACATAGGTATCAAGTGAATTAAGACCTTTGCCCAGCAAGACAAAGTAGGTTAACTTAATACAAAATAACAAAATGTAATAATTAACACTGAAATTACCTATTACATTTCCTACTGAATTGATTCTAGGCCAATTGCTAAGACTTTTATTTCATACTATGTAAATAAAAATTTAGTAAAGTAGGCACTCATTTGTTAAAAAGTCATAGCAAATAACCACCAAACTTAAATCAATGCTTTAAGGTCTTACAAAATAAAGCAATACAATACAGTTTTCTCCTTTTGTATTGACTGTTCAACAATTTAATGCCTGTAAGCACAATAAAAACTGTGCTGTAAATGTACTTCATTTTAACTTTTGTAAGAAAAAAATATTAGTAGTAAAAATGACTGAAATCTATTCAGTAGCCAAATCCTGAACAAACTACTTTTTCACTGTGCATGACTGCATGTTAGTGATGTTGCATGTAATGTATGTCACATTGTAGGTACCTAAGTAGTTTATTATTATATAATAAAAGTTTTATTTGCAAGAATATGGTTTTAAAGATGTACACAGATAAACAATAAATAATTTTTATTTCTATAATAATAAGTAATAGAAGATGTTACCATCTTGTTACAATACAATCAAAGCTAATCAAAGACATTAAACTAAATCTCTTTTTGAATACAATACAATTCACTGAGACTTGATTTTGCAACATGATGAATTTACTATGCTTAAATTGACAATGTCACCAACCTCTTGGAATAATTATTATAATTATATTTTAGAATTAAGTAGATACTTCCTTCAACTCTTAACCTCAATGTGCCTAACTACGAGTAGGTCTTTCGGTAGAAAATGACTAGGTATAATTCATTGAAACTTGTTTCTATAAGTTATGACATACATAGGTAACTCAGTAGATTCATCATCATTTCATCAATAGATAATAAACTTTGCACTGTCTGGTCACCACCGCGTAGGTATCCGAGCTTTCAAAGGCATGTACAGGGTTATGGTTCGTTCACTCTGTTGGCTTCTTCATCTCTCTCTTGGCGTGTCAATGGCCATATTATCTTCCTGACCCAAAAGTCACGCGCACGGCAGTGTCTGTGGCCTTCATTTTTCATTAGGTCTTCCCTTGTGCAGATGGTGGAGCACAAGGGGCAGGAGAGAAGGTGGATCATGTCCTAAATCGGAGCACCAAGTAAACAAGCCCCGCGGCATAGCTCCACCACTGAAACATGTTTGACTTAAAGCGACCTACGTCCGTATGAAGTAGAGTATTTGCCAAAAGGCCACTGCAGTCCATTTCCTGGTGGCAGATGTTCTGCCGGTTGATCTTCATGAGGAAAGGTTTGATTTCAGCCACTGATTCCAGCAATGATTTTAGGTTACGTATGTTTTAAAACTCTAAAAAGGCTTTCGAAGGCGATTTTCCGCATCAGTTTTGTGACTCAAATTACTCATACGGAGCGCAAAATTTGTAAAAGTTCTCATTTTGACAAATTTTTCAATAAATATTTGATCAAATACTGCCACTAGACGTATGTTTGCACAATGGAAATGAAATTGTGAAAACGCAACTCCGAGGCAATTGATAGAAACGTCAAACTCGCTTAAAATGTTCCCGGACTACCGTAACTTCAACTATTTCGTTTCCACGCACACTCCATTACAAGACGGACTACCAAATAGACCAATGGCAGTGGAATGGTCAGCCATTGATCCTTATGTCAGTCACGGACTACCAAATGTCAAAAATTATGCCATTGCCATTCCATTGCAAGTCTATTGGTACGCTTGAACATATACAGACTCGGGGCCCAGTTTGACATCGAAACCTCGTGCTCTGTTGACTAGAGGAGGTACCGATTGGAGGAGGCAAGCGATGGCCACGCTCCGGTGAAAGAAGAACAGCAGCCAGGCCTCGGCATTTTCATTTTCTTCCAATAGTTCAATATGGGCAGAATGTTTGGGTGCAAATAAATAACCTGTTTAGAAAATAAATAGACATTTGCATACATTCAGTTAAATTACATCAGTTGCTGTGCCTCTTCCGTGCCCCAAGCACTCGGTTCATAAATGTCGGTAGTGTAAACACGTCAGGGGAAATTTACACGAAATTATTTGTCGGATTAATCTCCGACGATTCATGGTTATTTAATTTCAAGTTACTTAACCATTCATGGTTAAGCTACAACATTTTTGATATTAACTTTACAGAGTCATTAAAATTAACATGTCAAACTGAACACAGATCGTTAGTTCCATACTCAACATTTTTGGCATATATAGTTACGAATTAAATTTCAAAGAAGCTTTTCCTACCTTCTGTAACGTCAAAGAGGCCCCTTATCCGGCACATGCGAAGGTTAAGCATTACTTGCTTAAATAGAGCAGAGAGTATCGTCAGAAAGAGAAACAGCGTGTCCACTACATCATCTGTGTTGTGACGAGTCTGCAAACATCACCCAAGAAGGATTAATACCGTATCACACACAAACTCTAGCAAATATTATGCCTCTTCAGCTTGGGCAGCGTTTGCATTGAAATAACTTCTCGTCATCATCATCATCATCATTTTATGTCCCCACTGCTGCTGGGGCCCGAGCCTTCCCTATGAATGGATAGGGAGAACGGGTCATAAACCACTACGCTAATGACCGCTAATGCAGCGGGAGCCAACGGCTTTACGTGTCTTCCGATGCGTATTGGAGTTCGAGATGAGATATTTTTGGTTATCCATCCTATGACCGGCATTTGCGAAAGCAATCCCAGACCGGACGCGTTAACCATCACTACGCCATCGAGCTACTCGAATATCAAGGATCAATCTATACTAATATTATAAAGAGGAAGCTTTGTATTTTTGTATGTACACGTATGTATGTTTGCAACGAATAAACTCAAAAACTACTGGACCGATTTAAAATATTCTTTCACCATTAGAATGCTACATTAGCGCTGAGTAACATCATGAAGCTGTAGATAGCTTCACGAGTACCTAACATAGGCTATATTTAAAAAAAGAAAAAGAAAAAAAGAAATGCGATACGATGTCCAACGGGTTAGCTAGTAAAGACTATAGGTAAGGTTACCATCTCTAAAATTTGGCAACTAGGACAAGACTCGTGAAAACCTTGGATTTTGGAGCCCAGAACCCGGACATGTCAACGTTTTTATGAAACTCGAATTCGAGTTGATTTGAGTTTTAATTTTCGATTCGAGTCCCATCACTAGTACAGTGCCAGTGTCGGTTTAAACCCGGGCTACAAATGAAACTCCACCCGGACGCCCTCTAAACTTGGACAAATCCGGGGAAATCCGGACGGATGGCAACCTTAAATATAGGCAAACAAAATTTTATAAAATGTTTCGCAAGTGCTGACACATTACAATTCAGAAAAATATTGTAAAATCTCTACGAGCGAGATTCATATGTGACACCAGTGTTCGACAGCACCCAGTAATCGACATCTTTTTTCTTTTAACCATCAAAAGTTAGCAACTGATTTTAATCTTTAGAAACAATTGAATACCGACCACCTACTTCCTAGCTAGCTCGTAAAACTTCTATGATAATAACCAATGTTACTTTTGGCGACGAAAAATGTGTCGAGCACTGTTGCCACTATTTCATCATCATCATCATTTTCAGCCCGTATCTACCCACTGGGCATAGGCCTCCTCCATGTTACGCCAATCCCTTCTGTTTTGAGCTGATCGCATCCAGGTTTTTCCAGCGACCAGCTCTATATCTCTGGCCCATCTAGCAGGTGGTCGGCCAGCGCCCCGCTTGTCCGTCCTCGGCAGCCATTCTATGAGGGTTTTACTCCACCGGCCATCACTGGTTCTCGCCACGTGTCCTGCCCATCGCCATTTGAGTTTCGTAATCTGGTTAGCAATGTCCTGGACTTTCGTCCGTCTTCGAGTCTCGGTATTGCGAACTCGGTCGTTGAGAGTCAAGTCTAACATAC
This sequence comes from Eudonia mercurella, assembly GCA_963082485.1. NCBI lineage: Eukaryota > Metazoa > Arthropoda > Insecta > Lepidoptera > Crambidae > Eudonia > Eudonia mercurella. The sequence continues at coordinate 5,788,864 of OY720026.1, forward strand.
TCAGGGCTGTCTTTAACCTATTGGAGGCCCTGGGCACTTACGGATAATGGGGTCCTTACGCTACGCTAGATTTTAGTAAAACAGGCAAAAGGAGTAGATAAGCAAAAGTCTAGATTTATTCAACTGGTATTTTTATTTATTTGCAGCCAGATAGAGTTGCCAGTGTTAGGCCCCTGGTTTATTTTGAATTAAAAAGCAAAAAAGTCAGTATATAATTCTTGTTTCGTAAAACAAATATATTTGTCGGTAATATCGGTTATCGGTTAGTGATCTTGCAAGAACAAAGGGGCCCCATCGATTACGGGGCCCTAGGCACTTGCCCAGAGTGCCCAATGGTAAAGAAGGGCCTGAACATACTACGCTCCATAGCCCGTTGTGCTACTTGGACTCTACGCACAGTCTCTTTTGTGAGCGTCCATGTTTCGGCTTCGTATGTTAGAGTGGGCATGACACATTGCTGAAAGACTTTGGTTTTCAGGCACTGCGGTATCTCTCGAGCCTTGAGCACGTCATCGAGCTTATGGAAAGCAGCCCAACCAAGCTCGGCAACTGATCACCTTGCTCCTCTGTTCTCGGTCAAAAGACAAACAATGGCCACTATAGTGGTCCACTATCTCTAAGGGTACGCCCCCTACAGCAATGTTTGCCGAGGTTCTACCTGGGGCACATGTCATAACCTTAGTCTTAGCCATGTTCATTTTGAGACTTCAGAGACGCATCGTACAGTCCTTCTAGCATAACTTGGAGATCTTGCATTCGCTCACTGAATTGGACCAAATCATCTGCAAATCGGCGATGCGACATGGAGACACCGTTGATGTTTATTCCTCTACTGTCCCAATCAAGCGTTTTCAGTACATCCTTTAAAACGGCAGTAAAAAGCATGGGTGATATAGTATCTCCCTGTCGCACCCCACGTCCTACAGGTATGAGGTCAGTGAGCGCGTGCACTCGCACTTGCATAGTTGCCGATGAGTACAGTTCCCGAAAGACATCCACGTATCTTGCATTGGTGTGACAGCGATGGAGAGAATGGAACACGGCCCAGTGTGCAATGCTATCGAAGGCTTTTTCGTAATCTACGAACGCAAAACACAAAGGCCGTTTGAACGCATGCCACTACTTAAGCATAATCATACTAATATTATAAAGCTGAAGAGTTTGTTTGTTTGGCTGAACGCGCTAATCTCAGGAAAACCTGATTCGAATTTAAAAAATATTTTTGTGTTGAATAGTCCATTTATTGAGGAAGGCTTATAGGTAGGCCTTAGGCTATATATATTTTATTTTTTTAAAAGTACACCCGTGCGAAGCCGGGGCGTGCCGCTAGTCTATAATATTTATAAACATCTAATTTAACATAAACAGCTTATTTATAAAAATCTACGTCCCTACTCACCTGGATGGCCTTTATCAAATATTGGAAATTATAAGTAAATAAAAAAACCCAATACAAGACGCTCAAAATATAATAGACAGACATCTTATTTGGATCAGTAAACGTAAAAGCTATCTTGTCAAGCCTTTTATAGTGGTATCTGAGAGCTTTGAACATGGTAAATTTTTTACAGCCTTCCATAATCGTGTTGCTTGAATGTAGCTCTAGACATGGGTAGCAGCACTTTAATACCGTTTCTAATTGTCGACAGCTTATATAAAATGTATGATTTCAGGAATGTATATACAGCATGCTCCGAAAAATATGATGTTGGTTATATATTTTAACACTCTCGTATCTTTTTTAAATGTATATGCAGTAGATTACCTCAGTCCTAAACTGCGCCTTTTGGGAAGGAAAATCAAGGGAAATAATTGAGACAACTTATAATTTGGGCATGTGTGCTAACTCTTTAGTGAGAGAGTTAAAAAAGATATTGGTTATTATCATATAGAGTAATGTTACATTTTATTCTAATAATAAATAACATTACAAAAACACGAAAGTTTGTAACAATGTTATACGAGCGAGTTAGGTCTTAGGTACATTATGCTTTAACGTTGAGATACAAATCTCTTAACTTATAATTAAGATTTAATGGCGTAATATTGTTGAACAAATAAGCAGGTAGTTCATTAATCAGTCGCGGAACATGGAAATCAAAAGTATAATCTTTAACAAGGTCAAAAAGAGTGACTAATTACAGAGTACCTACTAATTACAGTTTTTTTTTTACTAAATTTAAATCATTACTTGGTACTAAAGCACTGTTTAATCTATGAATCCAACTACTATTTTAATAATCACGGCGTAAAAAATGCCAAAAAGAACAAACATTTATGAGACTAATTATATTAATCACAAATGGCCTCATTATGTAATTAATTAGTCAAAAATACGTTATTTTATCATTCTTTTAATTTGCTAACGACATAATAGAGGTAATTAGTAGATATATTAGTGATATTTTTTCATTTAATTTCACCTCTTTGAATGAAAATAAGTGCTTAGAAGAATGAACACTCAGTTCGTTTGTACTTTTGATACCTAATCATCCCTTTTTTAACCTGAGAAAATTTGTTGAACGAAACATCTCGCGGGGTTAATTGTGGTTTGCCGACCAGCTAAAAACCCAGAGCACCCGTCTAAGGCTTGGGCGGGATCCCAAGAACTAAAAGTCATTCATCACACGACCCGCTGCAGTGGTCCCTTCTGACGCTGCTCTTACAAGGCACTCTAACCCCCAGATGCAAGGGAGACGCTTCTACGCCTTGAAGAGTTGTTCGCAGGCAATGTAGAGTTGGCATTTTTTGGCTCACGCGGTACGGCTAGGAAGTGTGTAGTGGTGACCCGTACTGCAGCCCCCTCCGAATTGTTGTCATCCATAGATATTATGTTAGTTACTTTGGAATGTTTATTTATTTGAAACTATGCCATCGCTATTGAACTGTAGTTTAATTGAAGTCCTGTAACTTTTAAGGATTTAGCCAAAATCTCAATTGCAGTAAATCAGCATTAATAAATTACTAGACAAGCATGAAACCGAAAAATTAAGATGTTCTTAAAGGAATACCGAAAATTAGGCTTGAAAAAAATATTGGCTGGCCTGGGCCTAGTCTCAGATAGGGAAAGGGTACCTACCTGTAGATGTATACCAAAGCCCTATCTATTCACGGTGTCTAGGTTAAGGTCACCAGCTATTAGCAAGGCGATTACCTACAGCCCGCCACTCGCATCAGTTTTCAGATTGCAGATCCCTAGGTATTAGTGGGTATCCCCCTCTGTCTCACCCCCCGGCACGCATTTGATGGCCTGCCGGGAAAGAAAAGACATACGGGCAAGTCCCATATAACTAGGGGATCATCTGGGCCGGTGGGGGCCTCGTATGCGTAAGATTCAATTCACGCTAGTGGCAGCGCCGCAACCTGCATTTTCACCGTCAAACTATTTTAAGCTTTATCTTTAATAGAAAACGCATAGTATTGCTTTTCTCGTAATCTTGATTCAGGCAACACACTTCCCTTGATGAGAGGAGAGTTGTTTTGAAGATATTTATTCGAATTTCGAATTATTTCTACTCTCGTCGGATCCGCTTACTATAAATGTATGCTAAAAGAAAAAAACTTGCAATCCTGAATTCGGTGATTTCGATGAATTGATGTCTCCCAGTTATTATTTACCCTGCCTGTGAGTGAGACTAACCCCCGTATTTATAAACGAGTAAAAGCTAATAGGTACTGAAGCAAAGTAATGGCTTAAGTAAAATTTCATATTCTTTAGTAAACCGATAAAGTTAGAAACGCCAAAAGCTAGAATTCTTAGCCAAGCTATTAGTCGCCAATATCTTTACTCAAGCAATCTAGTTAGGTTTCTCAAAGAATTCATAGTGACAAGCTTGTGACAAGCTAGGATTGAGGTTATATTCCGGGTGACAGTTTGTATTATGTCTAAAACAATATAAAATTGACGAATTTGATAATAACAATAATACTTTTATTTAAATGAATAAGAAAACTTCTGTTCTAATTTAAACGTTACTTGTATATACTAAAATGAAATTAGATCTTAGTGACCTTTCTAAGAACAAAGTAATTGCTAAGTAATGGTTTGTTTATAAATACGGGTGTAAGACTAAAGCCGGATTTAAATTATAAAAATACAGGGTCACTTTTTTATCACCGTCTAAACCTTCCGACGACTCCCGTGATACAAACGAACAACTCTTACTATTGGACCAACTCTCTAACTCGAAAATAAAATTCAGCTGTTCCATACATTTCGATCGAATAAATATTGATGTTTTTTATGAAACAGCTGAATTTGTTTGAACAGTTGTTCGTTTGTATCACGGGAGTCATCTCAAGTTTTGGACGATGAAAAAAAATCAACCTCTAGTAGGTACCTATGTTATAACTTTAATTTATTACTTTTTTGTTTATTATTAAGAAATAAGTAAAAATCTTCAGCTGAGTCTTCGGCTCAGATGCTGGTGTCGTATCAAGGAAGGGCATTATGTAAGAAGAAGACCTATTTAGTCAGACCATGACAACAACAAGTTAACAATTTTACTGGTAATGGCAAAATAGATGCCATCATAATTTGAACCTTACAAAGTTGCAATAGCATCGAAAACCAATGAAAAATATACCCTGTACCAGTCAAAGGGTTAGAACTAAGATTATTTATTTAGATTAGAAAAAGAAAAAGAGTTAAGAATATTAATTTATTTTAATAATGATTAACATCCTGTATGTATAATATATACAAAGTAAGGGTAAACGACAATTTCGCGAACAGTTTTCCAAACCAATAATTTCTGTAACGTCTCAATTATACGTCACCGTTGAAATAGACGGTTTGCCATCAAAATATGTACCAACACGCCAATTACTTAGATGACCATCCTTAATTATGGACGCGCTAACGCCAGCTAACGATCGCGGTTATTAGCACTTGTAATTTGTTTTCATTTGTTATGTCAAACTAATATTTCTACTTTAATCGCTCGTAGCCAGTTAAGGTGAAGCCTCTCGCAAAGGGGTAACACCATAATGATACATTACTGTCATATAAAATTATTTATTTTTATAATCTATCAGAAATTTCACCACATTAGTTTTTTATTTGGTACTCAGCTCCGGCCGAATGCGAATCTTTCTGCAAACATTGGAATGTGAAATTAGAACTTCAAGCCCAAAACAATTTACGACCTCATACTAATGTTAAGTTAATTGCCAGTGCGATCATAATAATTATTAGAAATGGACATTCCATTAATAACAATCAACAAAGTTGTTATATGCTATAATTTAATCATAAATATCTCTACAGATCTCCTCGGAAACATAAGATTTTGGAATCCAATGAACCGTGTCCACATTTACATACACCACTGTCACCGCATCACAGAGAACGGAACGTCATCACTCTATTAAGATTTCGGGGCACTGTCTCTTGGGTGAAGTTTCGTCTGCAACTGGCTCTTTCCTCTTGAGAGACTTGGTGTCTTTGTCTTCTTGGTCGGGGTGGTCGACGGCCTCGGGCTCCGGCCTCGTGTCGTCGGAGGCGTCGCCGGCCTCGGCGCTGCCGTATAAGTCGTCGTTGGCCTTGTCGAGGTACTCGCTGTCGTCGGCGGCGGCCTCGAGGCGTTCGGCGGCCTTCTGCGAGGCGTTGTGGGCGCTCTCGCTGGTGCGCTTGTTCACGGTGATTCGGGTTGTGAGAGCTCTGTACAACTGGTTTATGTCTCCCGGAGCGCCCTGTAATTAACAGTGTCATTATTCCGAATCATTATATATTGTTAATTGTATAACCAAATTAGGATGAACTGGAAATGGAATTCGTATTCATTCAGTCAATTATCCTGTGGAATGCACATGCAATGCAAAATTGCATCTACCATGTCATCTGTGCACCTATGGTTGACCGGTAAATAATGCATTCAGTCCACCATTAACTGTTTCTAAATTTTAAAATAAATTAATATTATTGATTTGATTTTCGTCAACTAAGATACAGTGCTAATAAGACGAGGAACAGTTTGACCTGCTCTCTTGCGTCGGCGACTGTCGGTGCCTAATTAATTACCACTCACCACACAGTAACACACACTAGTACAAATTATCACATTTTCATAATTTCATTTCACACATACCATGACGAGGAACAGTTTGACCTGCTGCTGCGCATCGGCAGCAGTGAGACGCAGGCTCTTGGTGCCGGCCCGCTCCACCACCATGGCGGGCCACAGCTTGGTGTTGAGCACCACCCGCAGCGAGCCCGCCACACGCGCCACCAGCCGCGCCCCGCCCCCGCCCCCGCTTCCGCCCGCGCCCGCGCTCGTCCCTGCGTCCCCTCCCCGCGCCCCCGCAGCGTCGTTTAGGCGGAGCACGCCGCGACCGCGCTCGCGCCAGCTACCCGCCTCCCATGCGAATAGGCGGCATGAGATCTGAAATGATAATGAACACTTTAGAGATGATTCGGTCGACAAATACCTACAAAGATTATAAACAAGATGATGCACATAACTTTTCAAAGTATCATAGTTACTTGCATAAGAGTAATTATTAACGGGATTCTACGTAGTCTAGTTAAAAACAACAAAAGTGCCGTTTCACGTTCTAATGCTGTGAGTATAGTGTGTCGTGATGAGCGATTTCGAGTGAATAGTGACTTAGAGACCAGTGGTACGGACGTCGAGCGCAAAAAACGACTAAGAAAGAGGGTAGTCGTTTTGTCTGCTCATAAAAACCTACCCGCAATAACTTCAATACATCCGTGATCATGGCGCATGCAACTGTGTCGAAATATCGGATACTCAAAAATAATAAACATTGAAAGAATCCCGTTGATAATTACTCTAAAATTGATGTATATTTGCCAAAAGTTTGGAACACAGGTCACATAACAAGAGCGCTCGGTAAAACTAGAAGGGCGTTGGCACTTTACTTAATGCACATATGGCACTAGCATCGCCTGCGTGCAACCTGGAAAGCTATCCGAATGGCAAAAATTGCACATCTCCAAAGCTGTGACTGAGGCTGCTACTAAAACCCTAGACAAATGAATGTGTTACCTGTAACACATTGATCTCTCCCTCCTCTCCCGTGGTGTTGTAGTTGGCGGCGGGCGGCGGCGGGCGCGCGTGCGACCGCTCGTATTCGGCGGCGGCGGCCGCGAGGCTGGAGCTTTCGCTGCTACTGCTCGCTTCACTTGGGCCTGGATCATCTTGCTACCAATAAAAAAAATAACTAAAATTAAGGGAGTATCAACCAATAGTACCACTTTTATGCTCCAGCCAGACACTTTATAACAATTTAATTTGATTGCTTCGCCCATAATGACAGGCTTGACCACTTACGTCAGTGGTGCCCAACTGGTATTGCTCCAAGAGCCTTTAGATATAGGAAAGTACATCATTTAAACAAACCATTTATTAGAATAATATGACACACTACACTTTAAAATTAATAGACCGCAACAGCAAAAGTTAATGTAAGATTTGGCCGTTCACATTTAGTAAATGTAGGTATATGTATTCCTTATGCAATTTTATTCACAAGCGCCTAGAAAACAGACCACGAGCTACCAGGTGCTCACGAGGTACCAGTTGGGCACTACTGACTTACGTCTTCACTATACTACCCAGTTCTACATTTTCTTTTTAATATTTGTTTGTATTTCTACTTTTTTAAACAATAAACTATTTGGATTTGTAATTAACTTTCTTTATTCCCTACGTGGTCAAGTGGTTAGCGTGCCGTGTCTGGTGTCACACCATCTCTGAGGTCCCGTGTTCAATTCCTGGTCAGTCAATTTAGAGAAAACTTTTTCTGAATTGATTTCGGGTCTAGATATTTTTCTATGTTTATGTATATTTTATGCATTATCTAGTTTAACCATATTAATGAGTTTCAACAAAAGCTTATCTTGGGCTAGATAATTGGTGTGAGTGAAAACAAATTTATTTATTTTATTGAAGGTGATTGATGATTAATCAAAGCTATGTAGAACAGTTTTAAAACCTCATTGGGACTTTTTGAGAAATATTGCTTTGCGCTATCACTCATGCATATTAACAGTAACAATTAATTATCAATTAAGCAATTTTGTAACACAGCAACATCCAACAAACAACAAATTATAGACAATAAAATAAATATAAAAACTCCATGTTTCCTAATGAGAAAGCTCATACAGTTCTTTGACTTTTACTTGTATCATTATTAAGCAGATCCCTGCATTAAATATACCACATTCAACATACTTCGACAGGCAACTTTATACACAGTGACCAACATTGAACCATCAATTGAACTGTATGCCTTTAAAAAATCTGCCATTCCATACTAATGTACCTGTTGTTAGCACAATGATAATTTGTTTTACAACTTCCTTATCAATGGCAGATAGTATTAACAATTAGACAACTTAGTAGTTTCAGAAAATTAAAAACATTCAAGAACTACATAACTCTTAGATAATTGTAAAAATAAAATAAAATAAAATAGTTTACAGACCTGACTATTTTCCTTAACTGATGCCACAGCACTTGTAAATAGCAATTCTGTTGCACCATTTGTTGAGCTATGATCTGTTGCCTCACCATTATTGACTTTTTCATTTAAAACAACTCGCTCACTTAAATTCTGTCCGAAAACAAATCCAGACGAACCCGTAGCAGGTTGGACTGGTGCAGTGCCAGGGTTGTTCGTTCTTGGAGTGACGTTTGATGAACCCAGTGGAATAAATTTAGGCAATTCAGATTCTTCCTTTGTATCTTTCAATCTGTCCTCTGTATCTTTAACAACAGTCTCATTATCCTTCTTGTCCTTATTTTTTTCTTTGTCAGTATCGGGTTCTGTATTTTCTGTTGCTTTTAAAAAAGGATTACTAGTAGCTTTCAGCTGAGGCGGACGCAATACGGATCCTAAAACATAAACAATAACAACAGTATAAGCAAATAAAGTTATCCTGTTAAAGAATCTGGTACCTTTTATTTTACCTACTGCTTCTTTATTTATTTTTTTTGTCTTGTATATAGATAAGTTTATTTACTAAAGTAGTAGATGTGATAAGCCAATTTTATGAATTGCATAACAATAACATCCTTTTTAAAACTAAAGGCCTACATAATCAATAAAAATTAAAGTGATTCATATGTTCTTACCAAATGGATTGCAACTTTTGTTAGAGCTTGAGGCAAAAGTAGAGGAGCCAAATCCACCAAGCCTAGGTTTAGCCAGAACCACCCTAGACTGGGAGGATCCATTGCAGTAATCGTCCATGGGCGATTTGCCTGAAATCACAAAAATTTAATAACTCAGGGTACCTAATAATTCATGGGTTGGGCAAAATTGCGGTATCACTTGTTGATAAAAACAATCTGTTACTAAATTGCTGAAATAACATAAGCAAACTTGCAATAAAACACTGCATGTAAATGTGGCAGCTACTTGACGCATAGAAACGTTATCCAAAGGCTGCTCTAGAATGAGTATTTATATTAGCATGCAAATATGACTAATATCACAAAAGAAAAGCAGACAACGAAGCATCCTACGACGTTAAGTTAAAATAAAGACAGATTATGAGCTGTAATATAAAGAAAATACGTTGACAGTGCTGCATGAACTTATTTAGCCAAAATCCCGATTGAAGTTTTTACAATAAGATTCAAACAATTAAGAAGCAGTGACACATACTACAATTACAATAATAAAAACACCAAATACCTAGAATGTTTAAGTAAAATAATTAAATTCGTACCTTGCTTCGCGTCTGCCATTACAATTTACAATTTTTTTTAATGTCTTTTTGTAAAGCGCGAACAGCAACAGCATGCGCAGCCACCATAGACCTATTGTACCTACCACAGAACAAACACACAAACAGATCGATCACTCACAGTGACAGAGTCACAGTGTCATGCTTCCCGGCGGAACCACTTTCGATTTAATTAGTTTAAGTTACTCAAAAAAATCTATAAAATGTCTATAAAATTCTAGTCCTATTTAAAAAAAAATTATGTCTCCGGTTTCGCCGTATTTCGTTATTGAAAGTGGTTGCGCTGCAGAGTATCCTTCCAGCGAAACCACCACGATATATCTATTACTATGCATAGTGTAATCAAATATATGGTATCAAATAATTCTACAACAATTCTATATTGAATTAGAACCCCCAAATCCTCGCTAGAATTTGAATATACGTACAAAGCTGTGCCTCAAATTTTCCCTTCGAAATAGTTAGTACCTTACAAATAAACAGAGAATATAAATAAAAAAAATATATATATAGCGCATTGGGAGTCATACAAGCACATAATAATCTACTTATTTCTTTGTACACAACACTGCATGAACGAGGCAATTCAGGACCTTTGAAACGTTCTTGATATTTTAGGAAAACACTCTTTTGTTCTTCTAAACTCACTGATAGTCTCTTTCCACGCTTCATTTTAAACATACACTCGTAAGATGTTGATGTTTAAATGTTCAATTCACAACTAAAAATTATTTCGTTATGATGTGGGTAGTTAGGAACTTTAATGAAAAGTTCCTTAAGTAGGTAAGATGTAAATTTAATTGTTTAACATAAACACAGACATTACGATATTTAGTCGTTACAGGAAAATGTAAGATAACTATACTATTAATATTCTACAATAATAATAAAACACAACAAGTATATTATTTGTGTGCTAAATAAATTTTACCTCTGAAAGATATGTAATGTTAATATTGCTAAGAACTTTACTCTAGGCGTTTAGAAACTATTTCAAAGAGAAAATTTGAGGCACAGCTTTGTCCGTATATTTAAATTCTAGTGAGGATCTGGGGGTCTTAATTCAATATAGAATTATTATAGAATTATTTGATACCATATATTTGATTATACTATGCATAGTTATAGACATATAGTGGTGGTTTCGCTGAAAGGATACTCCGCAGCAGCGCAACCACTTTCAATAACAAAATACGACGAAACCGGAGACAGATTTTTTTTAAATAGGACTAGAATTTTATAGACATTTCATAGATTTTTTTGAGTAACTTATACAAGTTAAATCGAAAGTGGTTCCGCCGGGAAGCATGACGTGAGTGTCAGATACAAAGAGTACTTCTTTTTTTTTTTTTTCATTTTGTTGATGGCTTTGTGCGATTAGCACATTTAGCCAGTGTCGAAGTAATTTTTCTAACAAGTAATACATAAATAAACAATATTTATTTTCTGTATGATGATGATGATGAACGATAATAGAAATGAGAAATGATATACCACCCAACCCCTCGAGTATCTCAGTAAAGATGTGGGGCTTTACTAAGTCCTCGGGCGGACTTCTTGAGAGAATTTGAAAAGTGACGTTGCACTGTTTTGTTTCATTTGCCAACACTCATGCACACTCACGAACACTTAACGGTTAATAATCCACCATTATTTCACATTAATAGTCGACATAACACAAATTTTAGAAAATAAAACAAACCGCAGACATGACTCTTCACTTTCCCGCCAAGAAGTCTAAAGAGTACTTTTTTTTTTTTTTCATTTTGTTGATGGCTTTGTGCGATTAGCACATTTAGCCAGTGTCAAAGTAATTTTTCTAACAAGTAATACATAAATTAGCAATATTTCTTTTCTGTTTGATGATAATGAATGATAATAGAAATGAGAAATGATATACCACCCAACCCCTCGAGTATCTCAGTAAAGATGTGGGGCTTTACTAAGTCCTCGGGCGGACTTCTTGAGAGAATTTGAAAAGTGACGTTGCACTGTTTTGTTTCATTTGCCAACACTCATGCACACTCACGAACACTTAACGATTAATAATCCACCATTATTTCACATTAATATTCGACATAACACAAATTTTAGAAAATAAAACAAAACCGCAGACATGACTTCACTTTCCGCCAAGAAGTCTTAGTTATTATTATTAGTCTTTTATTTTTTATTTTTTTTTATTTATTGTTCAAACTTAGTCGATATAGTGTAACCACAGACCTATATTAACATAGATCACGCAAATTTAAATTAAAATAAATTAAATAAAATAATAATTTAATTATTAAGTAATTATAATATAATTTAATTTATTTTAATTTATTTCTATTTTATGACGACCACATCGTCGGCCACTGACCTCAATTTGTTCGCTGTCTGGTTACAAAACCATCTGCGTATTGAAGATAATCGATCGTCGGGGGTACCTCTACAATCCTCTACTGGCAAGAAAGGTGATGGAAAAACTAAGCCCGCACATTCGATCACGTTGGTGTGACTACGCTTACGAAAATGAAGGAACAGCGGAACCTGAGATTGTGATGATGCTTTCGCGATTTTCAATGCAAGAGGTAGGCGGATCGAGCGTTGCGATACACATACGCTCCTGCATCTACCAATGCAACGAACATGGGAAAAGAAGTTCGACCTGCTGCAGCGATTACACTGCCAAGAAAGAAGGCTAACAAGGCGTATAGTGTGGAAGAAGTGAAAGAACCATGCCCAAGCTGCGGTCAAGCGCACGCACTACATATCGGTCCCCGAAGTATCAAGAAATGACGAGAGATCAGCGATGGGACATTTTACAATAAAAGCAAGTATGTTTTAAATGTGCCCATCACAAGCACTGACGGAGCAGCTGTCGTGCTAAGTCATGCGGCGTGAGACAGTGTAAACGTCCGCACCATTCGTCGCTTCATTATAAAAAAGAAGAGAGGCCCACAGCCACAACCGCAGCGCAAGAACAAGCAACAACGACTAACGAGGCCGTGTTGTCGGTAGACCACCAAAGCTGCTGGACCACGTGCCGTTCTTTTAAAGATGTACTCTGTTGCACTGAGCAAGTACCTAATCACTACGTTATACTCTGTTGTCGTCGGTAGATCACGGGGGGAGGTGAACACTTTTGCGCTGCTGGATGAAGGGGCTACAATCACTCTGATCGACGATGAGGATAAGATAAATGAAACAAAATATTTTATTTTATTTTCATAAATTGATAAATTACTTACTCTGAATATTTTCTTTTAAAAATACCCCAAAACTATTCATACCCCAAAAATTACTCTGCCGTGTCATTTTTAATCTAAATCTAGGGTAAATTACCCTAAGATGGCATCACTCGCCACCATTAAAGTATTTATTCTAGGCAGATTAGTATTTTCTGCTTTTACAAAACCTTGTTCCATGATACGATTTCAATAAAAATCTACAAACCTGATAATAACTTAGAAAAAACAACAACTAAGTAGAACCCAAAAATCTAGTTTGTTTGTTTACTATCGAAGTGACGTCACGTTGGAATCCAATATGGAGAATAGCGTTTTAGACATTTGAAGAATAGATTAAATAATATATATTTTCAAATTGAATTATAAAATTTGTATTTCATTTTTAACAAATCAACATTTCTCGTTTGTTTTTTACAAAATCTATCGTAAAGTTTTTTCCTACATGGTGCAAAATACCCTATTGAGGCGGTGCGGAGCTGACCAGAGCGGAGCAGAGTTTTATGAAAATCAACCAATAAAGTTTATTTTAACGGCTATGTAGCTGCACTGCACCGCATCGCTTTGCTCTAAGCCCCGGCGCGCGCCGGCCCGTTCTGCCTCGCACCGCTCAGCTCTGCCCAGCTCATGCGACAACGTGACGCTTTTCCTTAGAAATACGACGAAGCTCGTCATATCTGCTCTGCTAATCACCGTCCACTGTAGCGGAGCGGAGAAGAGTCGTAAAATAAAGGAACTCTATTGGTTGATTTCCACACAGCTCTGCTCCGCTCAGCTCAGCTCTGCGTCAATGGTTAGTGGTTGCTATGGTAGCCCCCACCTTCAGCGAAACACGTTTCCCGCCCGTCTCGTAACCAGAACCACATAAAGCTGCAGGAGGCTGCCGTTGCTAGGTTCCCCCGCGCACCGCCATGCGCAAACGCGTCCCCATTCTCTAACAATACTTCATCTGAATGGTTTTTTTTTAAATATTAACAGGTAAGCACAGTGCCTTGATCTCACCTGATGTTAAGTGATGATGAGGCCAATGATGAAAGCGCACTTCACCCGGGAACCTCAACCATAATAACACAATAATAACATTTTCACTTCAGTAGCTCAAACATGTAGGTTTTGCTGCCTGAAATCAGTGAGCAAAATGCGATTTTGCTCACTGAGTGAGACAAAGTAACTTTTTAATTTTTTAATTTTTTTGACGTGACAACGTCTTATAATTCGATAGAGCCGGCTGCACGCACGAAAAAGTTCCGCGTGATATCGCTCGCTAATGCCGCGTGATATCGCTCGCTAATGCCGCGTTATATCGCTCGCTAATGCCGCGTTACCTCGCTCGCTAATGCCGCGTTACCTCGCTATGCCTTATGTAAAATTAATATGGGTATCATTTACATGGTTTTCGGGGGTGCCGATTTCGAATACAACATTTATTTCGAGATCCAAGATGGCGGACGCAACTTTTTTATGTAAAATCAATATGGGTATCATTTCCATGTTTTTCGGGGGTGCCGATTTCGAATACAACATTTATTTCGAGATCCAAGATGGCGGACGCAACTTTTTTATGTAAAATCAATATGGGTATCATTTCCATGGTTTTCGGGGGTGCCGATTTCGAATACAACATTTATTTCGAGATCCAAGATGGCGGACGCAACTTTTTTATGTAAAATCAATATGGGTATCATTTCCATGGTTTTCGGGGGTGCCGATTTCGAATACAACATTTATTTTGAGATCCAAGATGGCGGACGCAACTTTTTTATGTAAAATCAATATGGGTATCATTTCCATGGTTTTCGGGGGTGCCGATTTCGAATACAACATCTATTTCGAGATCCAAGATGGCGGACGTGACTTTTTTGACGTTAACACCTCCCGACACCTTCTTAAGACGTTGTCACGTTCAACTATCGTCAGTAAACCGACTTTACAGACAATCAATTTTTTTTTTTCAGAAAGTTGGGAATTTCTTATTCAGCCTTGGGTTAATCATACAATTCGAAACATTCACACTCTATCTCTTTCCCGCCATTAGAAAGAGAGAGAGAGACAAAGACCAGCCCTTTCGAAGTTCCAATTTTGAATTCGACCTCAAAGACAAACACGTTCGGAATCTCGTACTAACTAAAGAAATTTTGCAAAAAGATTGTCTTTTTATGTAATTTATTGAATGTTTAACTTATTGTTGTATTTAAACGAAAATAAGTATATACTGCAAATAAAACTGATATTTAACCTGTAAATATTTATTTCTAATTTCAATAATGTTACGTAATATATTTTATCTACTAAAGTGTTCTCGCTGCTGAAGTGAAAAGTTATGTGTGTTACACGAGAGCAAAGTTTTTTGCATCTCGTGCCTTTAAATCCCTCGCCACACTCAGGATTCAACTTTAGAATCACTCGCTACGCTCGTGATTCAATCTTTGAATCCTTCGCTTGCTCTGGATTCAAAATCAGCACTCGCAGCAAAAAACGACTTTGCTCTCTTGTTGCACAAATAACTATTTTAAGCCTAATTTTTTTTCAAACAGTCATGGTTATTTGTTTCATCTAAAACAATATTCTTTTGTTCCCTAAAGTACTGAGAAAACCACATAAAAAAAACTTATGTAAAGTTTTCATACAAACTCAATCAAACGGCGGACTTTGATAGCCTGTGGTGTAATAAAAATGTTCGAGGCAGACCGTGCCAATTACTTTAAAACAATGTTTATTTAAAAATGGTATTACTGTTTTATATTCCTTTTTTATTTAATTTTTTATCGTAATTTGAATGAACTGAACTGAAATTTAAATGCACGGAGTTAGCAATTTCGGATTTTATTACAATAAAAGTAATTTAATACATGAGGACATGAGGAGCTCGATGGCGCAGTGGTTAACGCGCCCGGTCTGCGAGTGCTGAGGTTAAGCAACTTTCGCAAAGGCCGGTCATCGGATGGGTGACCAAAAATTTATCATCTCGAGCTCCTCCGTGCTTCGGAAGGCACGTAAAGCCGTTGGTCCCGGCTGCATTAGCAGTCGTTAACAACCGCCAATCCGCACTGGGCCCGCGTGGTGGTTTATGGCCCGTTCTCCCTATCCATCCATAGGGAAGGCTCGTGCCCCAACAGTGGGGACATAAAATGAGCTGATGATGATGATGATGATGATGATTAAGTTACCTTGCAACTATTATTTCATGATTTGATACATGTAAACAATGAAATCGTAGAAAGGTTCGGTACCTGACATGCTTCCATGAAGTTTTGACTTTGACATGTCATTGTAATTGAAATTGGCAAAGAAAATATTCTTTATTTTAACAGGCATTTTGTGGTTTTGGTATGGTATGGATACAAGTAAAAGACAATGAATACAAATTAAATTTTTATTAAATTATTTACAGTAAATGCTTAAAATGGCCGCCATTTGCCCTTATGCATGCTCTACATCTTTTAGTAAAGGACTTTTCAATTCGGCGAGCATAACCCTCTTGCGTAATTTTTTCGGCGGCGGATTGTATCTTTGCCCGCAGCTGTGTGACTGATATCACCTCCGTCTCGTGCACTAGGTCTTTCGTGAGACTTTCACTAAACTAAAATTCCAGAATGCGGTATGACATGATATGACCCACAGGCAGCTAAAGGATTATCTTTCGTTTTCTGGACACGCTGTATACCTAATGTTTCATGTAGGTGTGTTTGTGTAATGTGTATGACGAAACAGCCGCGCACGATCCGACCTAAAAAATCTGACTTGCCCCCCCTAGGCCAGAAGCTGGGTACGCTTGGAAGATTGGGCATACCGCCCATGCAATTAGCCAACCGCAGTTACTAAGCGATGTGGGGCACTTGAGCTTAGCAATTTTTCGGGCTATGTCATTATTATTGGTATCAATCAACTAATTAAATCGATAGTGTCAAGCACTATCGACGTTTACATAAAGTTGCCGCCAGACTCGTACACGGACAGGTTATCCCTGTGTGTGAATTTATGAATTTATTAGTGTGCGTCTAGTTTATGCTAGTGTTTAATAATTTAGTCGTTTGCGTGCGTAGCGACGTCATTGAAAAATGCATCAGTGTGAAACTGTATTTGTGTGCATTACCTCGTCCCCCGCAGAAAATGACAGACTTTTTTTCATAGAAATTAGTGCGCATGGCTTCTCCATTTAATTTAATGCTCTAAGCTGCAGCCCTATGATAAATTATTCTAATGCCTGAAGCCAATTTAAAAAAAACGGAAAATTATAAAACAAAATGTCTGACATTTTAATGTCAGTGTCAAGTTGTCAAAAAGTTTATTCAAGGTTTTCGGGACGGAAACATATTTTTGCAATTTTATGTACCTATAGAATATTTCTTTATTATCATGATATTTCTTGGTATTTTTCCTAAGAGATTTACAAGTGGTTGAGATTTAATAACTGTTAATGGATGTTACTATAAATACTCATTTTATAATTCGTTTTTTTGATTTATTTGGCTAAAATACTGTGACCAAATAACTAGAGTTATACAAATTGAATTAATTTAATCTGATCCGATGTCATATTTTGCGTAATAGCATTGTTTTCGATCTGCTCATGAGATAGGTAAATGAACAAGTGTCTACAGAGTTCCGCTGTTATTATTAAGATACTCTAAGGTAAGTTTTTGTAACTAAATACTATATCTGGTTCAAATAATCAATTTATTTATTCATCTAGTTTACCTATCACAAAGTATGTTAATATTAAATCATGACACTACAATGATTATCACGGTTCAGCTTACCTGATACTTTTCATAATATGATTAGTCCATTTGTTATTATAAGTTTATAGTAAGGGTAAAAAAGATTTTCTCCTATATGTTCTGTATGGGTGTCTACTGCCTAGCCATTAAAAATGTCCACATTTATGCTAAATATTTTAAATAGTTATTTTATATTCAATTTGCAATTCATCAAAAAACCAAAATCAAAAATTGTTTCTTACAGTCTATCAAAGTAACATAACTATAAATAGTGTTGTTAATATTACTACTATTCTAGCAGGAATTCTAAAATGTCTGTTTCAGGAGGCCCCTATTCATTACTCCATTCCATCAAAACAGTACTTTAGTAAAATGGTCTGCCCGTTAACTCTTTATTATCATACTGTTATCTTGGTTTCGTCATTACTAGAGAAAATGTACATATTTTTAAATATTAAACTTGCTTGACTGCAAGTAATAATCTCTCTTCATGTTGGCTATTAGAAGATAAACAATCCTTTTTACACTAGTAAACTTAGCACAATGATATATTAATAATAATGTAGAACTAATTTGACGTAATAATAATCTGTAATAACTAAACTAAGAATTATTGTCATCTATTCGGGCAAAAGTCGTACACTACTGGACGAAAGCCTCCCCCAGAGGATTTCCTTTCTCCGACTGGAACTGATAATGTTTTAATTGTTGCTGAGTAATTGCACATATATTAAGTTACATTCACAAATGAAAATTAATTGTTGTTAGTATAATTAATTATTTTATATCTTAAAAGTTACACCAGCCAAAGGCTTGAACAATCTGAGATATAAGTCTATTTTAAATAAATATATATTATTATAATTAAAATTAAGACTTATATTAAAACTACTATTAATGTTTTGTTTGTGTCTTTTCATGTTAGACATTGTATAACCAACTATTTTTTTTAATGTTAAGTACAATGACCAATTTTGTATGAGATCTGTCCCCCCTGTCCAACAGATATTTTGCATAATTCAGTAGTATCATAAGGATCTATAAGACTTGCAACCAGCCCCCCAACCGCCTAACACTCTCGCTTTCGATCGCTTTGAAAGCGAGGCCCTAGCCCCGCTTTCTAATATAATATCCAAATATAATATCGAATAATATCGAAAGCTAAAGCCTATAGCTTTTGATATTGCTTTCATATTGCTCTCGAAATGACAAGATGACGCCTCCTCCTCGCCTCGCCTTCAAAGCGATCAAAAGCGAGAGAGTAAGGCGGTCGACCCCCAGTTTTAATTCAAAAACTATAGCTAAGAAATAAAAAAATATTTTTGTTTTATTGAATTATATTATTTTCATAAATTGTTATAATACTATTGACCAGCTCTGCCAGTGGATTAAAATCAGTATAAAACCAATCAATTACCACACACGTTTTTCCTGGAAAACCCTGTGCTTTTGAGAGATGTTGCCATAGTAAAATATTAACATGTTACTTACATTTCAAATCAGCTAATTTAGGGGGACTTTTTAGACGCATCATCTTCACTTTTATCTCGATGTGTTATCATGAGACGACCATCTCCTGTTTGGGTTAACAATGATGTGGGGATCCATTGTGTCTACCTTGTCTTGTCTTGCTTGTCTGCCTTATTTCGATCACTGCCCCTTCTTCTTACAGTGAAATCCTATTTGTAGAAAATGTGTAGGAAAGTTTTCAAATAATTTTTAATGCAAATTTTGTTGCGAACAAATTACAAAAACACAAATGTTGAATAAACTTCCACAAGCAGGATTTGAACCTGCACAAAGCAGCAGCAGCCGCCGGTTCTAACATTTTATTAATAGCTTGCTTACTTCTTAACTGATCTTCTGAATCTGTAAAAATATTATGATCGGATGTTAGTGACAGTGGTAGTTGTTGACATTGAATGGGCACCTTTGGCTTTCAAAGTAAAAAGTGTTGAACAATTTCGGCGGGCTGGTTAGAACCACGATAGCTCAATTGGAAGAGCACCTGACCCGGTATGTCAGAAAGGTGCAGGTTCAAATCCTGCTTGTGGAAATTTTTTCAACATTTGTGTTTTTTTAGGAAAGTTATTTACCAAAAATGGTAGCACTTCCAGTTGGCCATCTCTCTATTATAGGGCTTGTTCTTTAGCATGTAGCAAATAGAAATGACATAATGATAATTGTATTCATTATCACTAGAACTGGTTATGCTAAGGCATTGGTTGCAGTGTTGTGTGTTGTCGTCTGCTGTTGTTGCTGAGTCACGGCGCGGCTGCCGGTTTCGCGCCCTAACTGTTGTATATGACAGTCTTTCCTTGCGCACTGGTTGAGTGGCACGCGCACAAGGTAGCGGCATCGCTCGCGTCCTTAAAATCGCCTTAAGTCTCTTATATATATGGCTCACAATGTATTATGTGTGATAAGCGAATTTCAGTATTAAATTATTTACTTAGTTTTTCGTTTGGCTGTTCTTGTGATGATAGTGATCTCCATTTTTTAAGTGATAAGCAAGTGTTTCAGTGATTTCAGTGATAAGTTTTATATTATTTGGTACACATAAAATGAGATTTAATAATGAATGCGGTTACGACCCTTGCAGTGGTAAAAGTCAATTTAATTTTTTATTGTTTTTAATATCAGTGTTTATGTAATTTATGGCGCAGTGGTTAACGCGCCCGGTCTGCGAGTGCTGAAGTCCCGGTCCCGGGAAAGGCCGGTCATCGGATGGATGACCAAACATTTATCATCTCGAGCTCCTTGGTGCTTTGGAAAGCACGTAAAGCCGTTGGTCCCGACTGCATCAGCAGTCGTTAACAACCACCAATCCGCACTTCGCCCGCGTGGTGGCCCGTTCTCCCTGTCCATCCATAGGGAAGGCTCGTGCCCCAGCAGTGGGGACATGAAATGAGCTGATGATGTAATTTATGATAAGTTAGGTACCTAGCCATTAAGTTAGTCAGTGCCTTATTAATCCACTAGCCACCTAGCCCGGTTTTGCTCGTGTTATTTTGTGAACGTAAACCACCCTCGAAAGACGCTCTATCTATTAATAAAAACCGCATCAAAATCTGTGCAGTGGTTCCTGAGACTAGTCTCCTACACGTCCGTACAGACAAACAAGCATTCCGGGACTTTCTTTTATACTGTATAGATTATTAATCAGTCCCTTAAAGTGCCACAACCTTCTCTTTCTAAGCACTCGAAGAGTCGGTTTAGATTGGTAGGCTACAGCGATTGTCATTCTTCGAAATCGAACTCTGTTATTATCTCGAGATAGACCCGCCCGACCTACCTCCGGTCCGGCATAACGTGCCTACGACGTAAAACACGCGGAGAAAATTCATTATTAACAGCATTTTCTGACAGATCCTTGCTCCACTTTGTTAAGGCCACAGTGCACAGGAGGCCTTTACATCCATATAGTTTTTCAATACGCCACCATCGTCACTCATACATTACAGATTGCTTAGAAGGATTTCCACTGTTGTAAGCTGCTGGATGTAGTGGGTGAGCTCCCATGACCTTGCAGTCAGATCCTACGTTATCATTTCGTTAAAGCCCTTTATACATACATATAGAGAGTCTTTCGTTTACTTGGCAATCAAGTACCATAGTACTCAAGTTTTCCACGGTCGTACCTGCGTCGTTATCCACATCCTTCCTATGTGATTTTGTTGGTAACCTATCTTACTTTCGAAACTTTTTTGTTCGAATTTCAAAACTTCGACAACAGTATAACGAAGTTATGAATCCCAGATATATTTTTTTTACATAATAATGTAAGTAATTTTTCCGGGTGCGCTAAAGTTCACCTAAATTTTCAACTCCGATAATTAGAACAACTCCAAAAATGTTCTTCGCGAGGAGTGAAACGACGAGCGGGCTAGGTTGAAATAAACATAGCGCCCGAGCCAAGCGCGCGTGCGCGGCGAGTGCCAGAAGCGACTTTAGGGCGTTTTTCACATTAATATACATCACTTTACAATGGAAATTATGTTTAGGGATAAAAGCGTTATAAAAAACAACAGTAGGAGTTTAAATATATTTACATTAATGATATTATTAATTACAATTTTCGGAAATTACTGCAAATTGTATAAATAAAAACTTTAGGAAGAGTGATCAATCGGATTACAAATCGTAGAAATAACAATTCTTTTTACAGTTGTTTTGCTTACAATAATTTTTTTTTCCATGTATTAAATATCAAAATAACCTTTCCCCTATTCTTACAAACGCAATTATTTATTTGTCAACATTATAAAAAACAAGTAGGGTTGGATTTAGAAACAAGCTTCCTCGTTCTGGGGAAACTGATACCGTAGTGAGGCTCAGGGGGTCTTACTGAAACCCCTGACATCAATTTTGGTTGTCGGAGAAGTACCCACGTATTATTATTTTTTTTTTCGATTCCTCCCGCGAAGCCCCCCGCCATAAAAAAAAGTAAAGAGTTCATTAGGTTAGGTTAGGTTAGTATGACCAGCGTTGCCAGACCTACAGATTTGTCCGTAGATCTACAGACTTTAGGTCTTGTCTACGGACATACGGATTTTAATCGCAAATCTGATTTTTTTGGATTTCATCCACCCGACCTAAACAATAGTATAAATATTCAAATTAAATTAAATTATGCGTAAAACGAAACTTAACTCCAAAAAAAGGGAAGACCTGCGACTTGCGTTTCGTTTTTTGTTATTTTGTCTGTAATGATTTCTCAAGATTTGGTTGTATGGCTCTGTACCATTGCCTTTCCCTTCGTATATTACAACTACTACTGTTAATGTCAACTTATTTTAGGTTTATTCAAAAAGTGCAATACTACCTGCTATGAGGTAGCAAAGGCGGAGCATTTTGAATTATTTAATTCTAAAATATATACTACAAAAAAGGCTGCTAATAAGAATGATAATCGTGAAAGTGACACCGATAGTAATTGAATATAAACAAAAATTAAAAACTACTATTAAAATATTGTCTTTTCCTTTTTCTTGGCGATTTTCCTATATTTTTTTTCAATTTCTTTACCGACAAGGAACTTGGTTTAAGGTCAGTCCATCTCTAAATAGTCAGGTTTAGCTTTAAAAAGTGTCTGTAGATCTACGGATATTTGTAGAGACAATCTACGGACTTCTACTGACTTTTGAGCGTAGCCCTACGGATTTTTAAAATTGGATTTGGCAACACTGATGGTGACCAAAACGCGCGAGCTGAGCGAGCGGAGCGAGCGTGCCGCGGCAGTGGCCGGCGAAGCGCCAGAAATGACGTTTTTTTACATACCTAGACCTTACTTTTATGACCATACCTTTTTATCATACCTACAAAAGCTGACGTTTGAAATTGTTAATATTATTTTTGGAGTAATGTAAGATGAAATTGCTTTTATTTTTCTGTTAGGCGTTACATGTTTATAAATTTGATGAATTGTAAGCATTTGTTATTTATAATATTTGTCTTTTTATTGTACTTATATAGGAAACGTTTTTCTGGAAACTAAATCGTCTATCATTAATATATTTATCAAAGGTTGAGTAAGATTTCAAAACGTATAGAATTTAAAATAAATATATTTGAAAATCAGATTATCAGCAATATGACAATCGTGTTTTCGGTAAAATGAAAATATGGAAAACAAAAATGTGGCAAAACGTTTTCGGGATAATGGAATTCGTACTAAAAAAAATCGGATTTAAAATAGGTAACCGATTTTGTTACTAGTAAGGAAATCGATCAATTTTGACCGTCGGTCGCTGCTGACGGTTGTTTTTTTTTATAATTGGATAGGCTTGCATTTGACTACTATCTCACGTGATGGTAAGTGGAGATGTAGCCTATGATGAAATATGCACGGGTCCAACAGAGCCACGATAGCCTAATTTACCAATATCAATACCAATTAATATAAAACCCGATATTTTAGAGAATGATGGTACGAATCCCAGTCGTGGAAATCGATTTAAATACTTTTTCCGAAATATAGTTTATACGGAACAAAATTTCTGTAGAATTTATATATATTTACTTACCCATATTTAACCCATATTATTTAATATATTTTATAACACTGTAATACGGCTTTTGTGTTCGTTGATACTCGTATCATAAGCCGAAATTATCTAGTCATCGTACTACGTATCTGGGTACGCACGTTTAATGATTGCTCAAACGTAATAATATCCATCTAAGATTAAAATTCCTAAGTGCAATTTTTTACGCTGTTGCTTGACTGATTGCGAATGCTTTAATTACCTATTACAATTAGAAATAATACACAGATCCGTTTACATAAATTAAATATTTATTCATGTTCAAAATATCTATGAGGATGAAAATATCTCAAAATATCTATCCTCTACACCCTTAGGTTGCCTGGAAGATTTTTAACTGCCCTTTAACTGTTAATTTTATTTTAAACGTGTGTATTATTGTTTTTTTTTTGTGTACAATAAAGTGTTCTATTCTATTCTATTTTCTTCCGCAGGATTTGAGATGGAGACAGACGACGAGGTGTACCGCCGCAACGTGCTGGACGACATGCCGCCCATCTCGGACGCGACCTTCGAGGGTGCCATTGGCGCCGGCTCCAACGAGATCGGCGACATGACCTTCTGCATGGGCAACTACGTCACGGACTTCATGAAAGTACGATGACCCCGTAACTATATAGTTTATAAAAGTTTTTTTCTTTATCTAATGGCATCGTGTAGTGTACTCATTTAGTCAGTGTCAAGTTATATGAAGATGTACAATATCTTATATATTTTAATATTAGATGATAATGAGTCATTTGTGATAGAAATAATAAATTATATTTCCTCCTAATTTTAAAAAATAAAACAAAACCGCAAACATGACTCTTCACATTCTCGTCAAGAAGTATTTATAAAGGTTATTGACAGATATTGAACGGAGTACCTAGAAGTGTTCTTAAAATAATATAAAACTAATGCAACTTACGCACTGTATCACAGAAGAGAGACTGTATTTAAAAGTAGTAGAGGTTTACATTTAATATTATCACCCTCTTTGCTGATCGTGAAGTCTCGTATAAGTATCTACGACCTACCATAGATACATACACTGCATTTTAAGAAAGCAGATGTACGTTCTGTTTCCCTAAACCCTAGCACGAACAATAATCAAATTCGTGTGGTTAATCTCCTTAGTACAAAAAAGAAATGTGATAGAGTGCCACAACGTCTGTAAATGGAACTAACAATTGTCAGAAGCAATTTCTTAGAATTTATGACATTATCACGACATACGCTTTCGATAACAGTTCGTGCTAGGCCCACGACCGACCCACTGATTGACTATCGCACTACTTGCACGTCATAAAACAATAGGATCTATTTTCGATTGTAACAATGTACTACATACAGACGCCTGGCCTTGCTCATCAACCTGTACAACAGTTACAAAGGAAGTTTTGTCAAAACTCAGACTAGTTTGACTAATTATTATTATATTATTATATTATTATATCAGCCATAGCTGTCCCACTCCTGGGCAAAGGCCTCCCCACACTTTTAAACATTAAAAAATCATGCAAGTTATAATCATCTTTCTTATTATGTAGTTGGTAAAATAGGCCATTGCCACATTTATCAATACAAAACATCAACGAGATAGCGCGCAGATGTGTTTGTATGTGCTGTTTTTCTGTTTAACGGTTGTTGTTCTAAAACTCAGTCTATCCCAGAACCCCAGAAGCCCAGGAATGGGACCTTTTTAGGCTGTTGGTGATCCAGCACGTTCATCAACGATCCAAAACGTATCACTTTTGTGAACCACTCCCGCATGAACTAGCATTAGGAGAATGAGACACCACACGTTTCCCCTCTTTCCTATGATATGGAGTCCTTCAAACGAGGCGTGAAGAGGCACCTTGTGGGTCGGCAGGGTGAGGGAGACTGATGCTGCGTTGTTTTCACGCTGCACCAGTTGTTGTCCCGTCTGGACTCCGTCGAGCCAAGCTAGGTATTTAAAAAAAAATGACACATTTTTTCCCCTGTAATATTATTAACGAATACACGCAGCCGAGGAGGAGCTCGACGTGTTGAGGTAAAGCAACTTTCGCATAGGCCGGTCATCGGATGGGTGACCAAAAATGTATCAACTCGAGCTCCTCCGTGCTTCGGAAGACACGTTAAGCCATTGGTTCTGGCTGCATTAGCAGTCGGTAACAACCACCAATCCGCACTGGGCCTGCGTAGTGACCGTTCTCCCTATCCATTCATAGCAGGGAAGGCTCGTGACCCAGCAGTGGGGACATAAAAATGAGCTGATGATGATGACACGCCGCCGCGCTCATGGTAGCGCGATGGAAGTGCGGCGCTATTGTGGGTTTTCTTGTTTCGCATAGGCTAGACACCAGTCTCCTGCACAGTTGAATATGCTTTGTGTAGATAAATGAACTTTTTGTTTTGGTAGGTATAATTTTTCAAGATGACTCGTCGAGGTGTTGCTTAGTATGCTTTCCAAAGCAAATAGAGTTTAATTGTTCACTTTCGGAAAATTGCTTCATTGACAATTAATTACGAACGAGCTCAACTCAAAATTCAGGGTTCGCTATCGCAAATGTCCAATAAAAACGAACGAGCAATATAAGCGGACGAAACAAATACAACACCCGGTTTTAGCACTACCAGCGCCCTGGGCGAGATTTCTACAAAAAAAAAAGGCAAAGTATATAATGAAATAACCATTTAGGAAAGAAATAACCATTTAATAAAAAAAAACTAATAAAATTTTACTTTTCTAGCCTTTCTATCAGCAAACTCTTTTATTAGGTTATCAAAGTCAATGTTTTCAGCAATTTCATTTTCGATTGACAAAATCGCTAAGTCTGTCATCCTAGATTCCAACAGAAAGAATCCACATTTAATTTCAATTGGAGACCACCATAAAGTTTGACTAGGTCAGGTTTCTCCGGAATCTGTTTTATATTGTACAAAAAAGACTATGATTCCGAGTACTCATTTAACTGTTCAATCTTTCATTGACTGAATGTAGTGTCTAAAAGACAGTTGAAAAATTCAATCTCAAATTTTTGTTCTGGAGAAGTTTTAGCGCGCAGTTTCACCAGCTTGACGCTTATCACGTCGAATTCTTGTTGTGACTCTAAACACAGGTTCGATTTCTAGCTCTTCAGCCAATTCCTTTGCAGTTAAAATGACGCTTTTAAAGCCTGTAGTTCTTTATTCTTCCAAGAAAATGCAGCATTTTTTCAACATTTACCAAGATCCATGTCTGTTGATTGTAGAGATTTACTAACCACATTAATTTTAAAAGTATGTCATACCAAACAACCAATGAAACTATGAAGCTGAAATCTTTTAACTATTCGGCTAGAGTAGTAGCCTCATGGGAGACTGAAACATCAGTTTTCTGAGTTGCAATAGCCAGTGTAATTAAAGCGTCATGGATGGCACTAATTTGATAACGAACTGCTTTAACACTGCATATTCTTGCTTCCCAAAGTGTGTCCCTGAGCTTTTTTATAGTATACTAGCGGCCCGTCCCTGCTTCGCATGACATTTTTTTTAAATATAGCCTATGTTACTCAGCGCTAATGTAGCATTCTAATGGTGAAAGAATTTTTGAAATCGGTTCAGTAGTGTTTGAGTTTATTCGTTGCAAACATACATACATACAAAAATACAAAGGTTTCCTCTTTATAATATTAGTATAGATAATCCCAAGTGATCGGTTAGCAAACAATGATTTTTTGCTAAATTTAGAGAATTTACGAACGCCGGACCCCGGATATAAAGAACCGCGCCCTACCCTAACGCCGCCACTGTGTAAAGGTTATTGAACTTCTTAGTGCAAATTAGTCTATGTGAACATTATTGTGTCTATGACTTGACAAAAATCACGGGAGTTCCCTCCCACCCATACAACGTAGTGCGACTGAGTCAGAGTTATTTATTAGTTAGTACTATTTAACACCTCGGTGGCCTAGTGGCAAAGTGCTCAGCCCGATATCCATGGGTCCCAGATTCAATTCCCAGGTCAGGCAAAGTGTGTTTCTGATTTATTCACTGCAAAACCTGTGTTTATAATCACCAACCCGCATTTCGCAAGCGTGGTGATTAAGCCATTACCCATTACGGCTGCCCCATTTCAAAACCTAGTAAGGACCTAAAAGCAAATTTTACAGGAGAGCGTATAAACGTAAAATAGGTTAGCCTTCGAAAAATATTTATCTTGGGTAAGAAAAAATCTTTCGGTTGTACAATATATAAAATACGAAACATGAAATGTTATTGATGTATTGATTTATGTGTATATTACATATTTTATTTTATATTATTTTTATTTTTTATTTTTTATTTTATATATTATATATATTTGCTTCAATATCTATGTTTATATCTTAGATATCAATGCTGGTGTTTTTGTATTGTGTAGGGACTTACAATATTTGGAAGATTAATGCAAAAACCTCTTTTTACAAAAAATGTTCCTTACTAGGTTTTGAAATGGGGCAGCCGATTAATTGTAGTGATGGCTTGATTTCAATAATGGAGGCCTATGCCCAGCAGTGGGGACAGTCATAGGCTATTACTACTTTACCACTACTCATACTATAATACGCTAAAGATGTTTATCTTTTTCATTTTTGATCTTTTGCACTCCCCCTGAACCTGTTCGGCTGCTGTAATCTATCAACCTCATATCTCTATCTATATCTCTATATTTAATCGTATAATACATAAAAATTAAACTCCTGACTTACTCAGTGATTGACTTCTCAACACCCAGCCCAACTAAACCCTCGCGCCTAGAAAGCTAAAATTTTACACAATGTTTCTCTTTATGATTGTTCGATTGCGTTTACTTTACAAAGACGCGGGCGCGGACGCTGAAAATACTATTTACGAGATTTACTATAAAAATATGTATGTATGTATGTATGTATGTATGTATGTATGTATGTATGCATGTATGTATGTATGTATGTATGTATGTATGTATGTAATATTTGCGAATTTATAGTACGCACAAAACGTTTATAGTTGATCGCTGTCAAAACCCAAATTTTTACTATATTAATTCGTCGTCTGCTGTGAATATATACAGTATAATTATAATTGTTTAGGGCTCTGATCAGTGCTCGCAGCATATGAGAGAGAGCGGTTAAGTTATATTTTGCTTCGCCTCTTTATTTAGTTGTTTATTTAAATCATCATCATCCTCCAAGGCCTCTTCCATGTTACGCCATTCCCTTCTGTTTTGAGCTGATCGCATTCCAGCTCTTTCTTGATTCGCTTTCCAGCGATCAGCTCTATATCTCTGGCATATCTAGTAGGTGGTTTATGTAAAACGGTTTTCTCAAAATAAGCAAAAAATACTTGCATGAAAGCAAATTGCATTAAACCAAGATTATGGTTGTTTCATATATATGGAAACTATTATTTTCTTACGTAAAGGAAAAAAATATCTTAAATTGACATTAAAACAAATCTTGAATGAAGACAATTTCACTTGATTTAAGACATTCTATCTTTCACCAAGAATTATTAGTATTTTTATTGTAAGTCGACGATTCTTTTGGTGTAAGCTTAGAATGTTTTTTTATTTTAAGAAAATGTTGATTTGAATTCAGAAAGTAAACAACTTCGCTTTATACAAAATATACTTAATTTTAAGAAAGGGTTTGTAGCCGTACGGACCCAACCACTACGTTTCACAGGCGTAAAAGCGCAGGGTTTAGTGCCGCAGTAATAGATTATACTAGGAACACAGAAAATCAAAGGAAGACCAAGATAGTTCCAATAGATTGGAAGCGACTTAGTACAGACTTTAATTTCTTAACTATATCAAAGTTACAATTTTTACTTATAGTTTCGTAAAGAACATCTCGATAGCGCGATTCAGGATGCTACCGCCAGCGCCATCTAGTAACAAAGGGCGGAACGATAGAAAGATAAATAAACTTTCATTTTGAAGTAAGTATTTCATTATATTAAAAGAATAATATTTAAATTTCTTAGATTAATTTTACTATTACTTCATTTAAAATATTTTTCCTTGATTGTAAAAATTGCACTAAGAGTATTATTTATTTGTTTTGAGAGAGTCAATATTTAGAAATAAACAAATATTACTTGAAATAAGACAATTTTCCTTATAATGAATTACCATGTCAAGAAAAATATTTTTCTTGCTTAAAGAAATCCTT
Source organism: Eudonia mercurella (assembly GCA_963082485.1). NCBI lineage: Eukaryota > Metazoa > Arthropoda > Insecta > Lepidoptera > Crambidae > Eudonia > Eudonia mercurella. The sequence continues at coordinate 5,818,726 of OY720026.1, forward strand.
TTTTTCTGTGTAAAAGGCTTACAGGTAGCGGTATTAGTGGATAAGACAGCCGGTTCCTCAGTAAATTCTAGTTGCAGTGCACTTCCACCATCGGCTTTGTCGTCTCACCATCGAATGTGATTAAGGCCGAACCCTTATCCCCTGTGTTGTGAAATTATTAAAAAATCATGCCAACTTTCTTAGTAAATGAGAACAAATATCATAAGCTCATAAGTATCAACGTTATCTAACGTAAAACTAGTTTGTCACGTACGAAAACAAATTTTATCATAAATATATAAATATGTATCATGCGTAATACAACTACGTCATCGTAGTAACACGATTACACGACACGACGCAGACAGCTATATAGTGTTAATTTGCACAGAATCCGGCGAAATATTAGATTGGATCTAATCGTTACGTCCATTCATTATTTACGTCACCGTAGTTTATTCTAGTATAATCAAATTAACTACAATATTTGAGACATCCGGCTCGAATCCATTCCGGGGCTCAATGATCTTATTTCTACGTGCACAGGTGTTAGGAAACTGGATATACAACCATGACGTAATGGTAATCGCTTGTTCAAGCGCTATAGCTTCAGGGTGACTAAAAATTTATAATCTCGAGCTCCTCCGTGCTTCGGAAGGCAGTTGTTCGTTAAAAGCAACCAATCTGCACTGGGCTCGCGTGGTGGTTTATGGCTCGTTCTCCCTATCCATCCATAGGGAAGGCTCGTGCAGCAGTGCGCAGTGGGGACATAAAATGAGCTGGTAATAATGGCCCCTGTTGTCACCTTTAAAACATTTTTCTTCCTAGTTATTATCATTCTTAGCGGAGTACTCGTGGTCATTTATTAGGATTTTAGTATTAGTAGATTAAAGTATTATCGGCTAATTCAAGCTACAAATTAAAGAATTTGTAGCTTTAATCAGCCGCCATTATTCTCTCTCTGCAGCTTGTCTAGTGCACTGTACCATGTTCCAACGTAACGGTGATCTGCTTGAGCCTTAATTCTTGCCATAAATTACAAGGCGCTCTGCAGATTTTTAAATTCGACAAAATGATTTTGAATCTTTTTTTCTAATAAAATATTTTTTCTTTTACCGCCAGCTTTCTGATATTCCATCAATAGGTTCCTACGATACCTTAAATCAGGTTTTATTGGTTCCAATTTTGAACGTGATCTTGACCCTGTGTAGCAATAAAAATAACTTGTAGCCATCGAACAAGTGTGTAGTTAATCGATGCCTATTTAGCCAACACTGATAAGATACATTGTTAATGAAAAGTTCAGCTTTTGTAGTCACGATGACTCCACTATACGTTTAAAAAGAAACTTTGTACTCGTATTCGTATCCTATTCAAACACATTTATTCATACAACACATTTAAAACTTAAGATCAGCATGATATTTTATACCCTCTAATCATATAGGTATGTAAAATATGTAAAATAATTCTTCGAAAGATAAAAGTTGTAGTACTGAGAATAAGTAGTAGAATTTGATATTTCTTTGTTATTTTTCTTTAATGTGAAAATGTATGATGTTCACTTCTTTACAAAACAAACTATTAAGTTATCTATTCCAATCTATTAGAGTTTGTACTACGATTACTAGATAACAGAAAAACATACATACAAAATAAGTGTGTAATCATTGCGGAATTTGTACCTTCGATGTGGGTGATGCAATCGAAATTGCTATCGCTGCCTCAAAAACTCTTATATTCCACTTTTATATATTTGTGTTTACTACGGCTTTAGTAACCATTCATTTCTCGCCGCTAACTGGGTTTACCTTGTTTCTCTTTATAGCTTAAAGCGTTTAACAGGAAACTTGTTAAAAAAAATTGATTCTATAAAGCTTTAAACGTCAAGGGAATGTTTTATTTAAACAGACAGTGTTTCCTTCCAAATTGACACAAAGTTATTGTCGGTGTAATATTCTTCATTTCTTTAATTTGTTTTTTGATTGTGCAATAGAGAACAATTATTCAAACTTGTATTGGCTATAAATAGTGGTGTCTTCCTAGACACCACTATAGCCAATGTACGTATTCATTGAACATCAACACGCCAAAGCTTTGATTGCGAAGGAAACGCCCACAAACAAACGTCCTGCGGCAACTTTTATTTTATATGTGCTACGGCGGAATCCTTTTCGAATTGGGTTATTTCATCAGTGTTCATAAGTGAAAGGGAGAAACATACATGTTTCTCTTTTTTGATACATAAAGTCATTTATTAAAAACGATTGTTAACTAAAATATTCAAGGCGGCTCAAAAATAACAAAATTAACATAAGGGTTTTTCACACTTTAAATATGTCCAATGGAATTTCAACGCCTAACAACGTAGCCAAATACATAAACTGTAAAATACATAGAAGAATGACAATAGATTATTGTCTTTTCATTTACGTTTTTGACGCGTTAACCGTGATTATCGGGATTAATGACAATGACACACGGGTTTAGTATCAAATGGCTAAAGCTGCAGATTACCTTGAACATTAACTTGTAATGAGAGTTCTTAACAATGTGACATTACAATCAAATTCTATTACTGAAACGATACAAATTAGTTTACCACCATTTTTTATTTTTTTTTTTAATATAGCCTGTAAAAACTGATATCTCACATGAGAATATATTTTTACAAGCATTTACCTACCTATCAATTGTGGTGAGGACTTGATTTCAATGATGAAGGCCTTTGCCCAGTAGTCAGACAGAATATAGGCTATTACTTTATTACTAGAGTGTGTAGTTATCTGGTAAGATCAGCGAAATGTTTATATCAGTGAATCAGAATGCTCAGATTTATGTGTAAAAATGTAAAAAAAATGTTATTAGAAACACAACGTATCAAATAAAATTTATTGTGTCAAACATTGATCCCTAACTTCTTTAGCGATAAGATAATCATAACTTTTAACAAACATTCTTACACGGGTCAAAGTCCTCTAAAAGTAAGTCGATGCCAGGGTTTTATAGATAGTTTGGATATCGTTTTTATGTTTGGCCATATAGATATGTAAGTGATCCACACAGCAGAAACCTGTACTCAGGAGATGGACGTATGTCCATTCCCCTGTCATCTATTTATTATTATTTTACCTACCTACTTGTTAAAAGTTACGTTACAAAGGTAAACATGATATGTACAGTAATTGTAGCACCCTTCGAAGCTAGTGATGATCAACACCTACGTCACGCTTTCTCGAACTGTCCCAAATCTTGAAAGGCTTGTTTCCCTTAACCTCATGTACAATAAAATTTCTATTAACACACAAAGACACACACACACACAAAGACACACACACAAAGACACACACACAATCTATATCTCAATTTGAAACGTTCGAAAATAAATAAGAAACTATAAGAAATGTTTATTTAAAAATATACATACTTAGTGTCTTACTAATGTACAAAGAATAAGCTCCAAATGAACAAAAAATAAGCTCCAATTAAACGTCATTTCAAATTAGAGTAAAAGAGACAAAACACGAAATAATTATTCGAAGCTTACTCTCTGTTTATTTGTAAGACCCATAGTGCCTTACAAATAAACAAAGACTAAGCTCCGAATAGTTATTCCGTGTTTTGTTCCTGTCATGTAAACGTCATTTTATATTAGAGTAAGGGCCTCTTTCACCATCTACAAGTAAGTTCCCATTAGCGTTTACTTGACAGATAGTCCATACAAAACTATCACTTTAACTGCCAAGTATCTCCTAAGCAGACATTGTGAAACAGGCCCTAAAAGAGACTAAACACGGAATAACTATTCGGACCTTATTCTTTGTTTATTGGTAAGACCCCCTTAATGTATACTTAAAATGAATTAATTGAGTTCAATCAAGGACCACCACTATTAAAGTTGTGCTAAAGATTTTACGATAATTATCCAGCAATAATTTACGTATAATTCTAATCACGTTTGTACTATTATATTATCTCCATTTTTAATTGATTGCTTCGTCCCAAACATAGCCAAAGGGCATAATAGAATTTTAGTTAGGAAAACATAATTATGTAATTGAAATGATAAACTAAAGACATAATACAGATTAAATAAAAATAAAACTAAATACTAGTAGGTACGCAATTATGTAAAATACTATATAAAGCATCGCTTATATCCTTGAGGCGTGTACTTTCAATCTTGCTTGACACTGTAATAACTTCCGTAAAAATTATTCCTACCTACATTTTGTCTAAAATAGGTAATACATAATATAAACGTATGTATGTTTACAATAATGTCAAAACGAAGGACGTATTCGTGTGGCAAAGTCACGGTAATAGTAACAGAGTGAAAACAAAATCGTTCGGTGCAAAATACCTATAGCCCCTCGCCTTCTCATGTGTGCGCACTGTGCGCCCGATAGCGATTTGCAAGTCAACGTGACGAGGCAGATTTCGTCTCCGCACACATACGCATGAAGCGTGCTGTATTTATTTCGGTTTTTGTAATTGTTATGTAGTACTACTCATTGTTAATATGACGTTTGAATTTTGTTGCTATGCCCCGGTATACCCTATCGGTTTTTCTAAAGTGCTGTCATGTCGTAAGTTTAATATATCACATGCTGTGATAGAATAGGTATGTAGCGCGTCTGATTTTTAAAGACAACTATGTACCTTCAAATCTAAGGTTTTGTCGTAGACGAGCTCGATGGCGCAGCTTTTAGTTTGGGAAAGCCTGAGCCCAGCTGTGGGAAGTTTATAAGCTTAAGATGTTATACGTAAATCTATTTAAAACGCTACACTGCGTCCTATTTAAATTTATATTTACTACTTAAAAAGTTTTTCCCCTCCGTAGCATATTATCTTATCATTATCAATATTATCATACTATCAGGTGTTTTTATTACGCTGTTATTATTTCACAGAATGAGAGAAGAAAACTATTTATTTTACTATCGTTCGAATAGTATCAATTATCATTATTAACAGATTTGAATGTATGTAATTGGTGCTGACACTTTGATATATAGGTAATATGCAAACAACTTCTCAAAGCAGCGGTATTGCTGAGTTAAAATAAATAGAAGAGATAATTTGAAATGTGGAATGACACACACTTTCGTTGATTTACTGCATGTTACAAAATATAAAAACTAAAGGGTATCGCAACATTTTAACTCCTCTCGCTTTTTTAAATTCCTCGAAGACCCTAAGTAATTTATCTGACTTTTGTAGAAAGGTCAATAATTATTGTGAGTGGTATTCAATTTAATTCATTGATATTGCCAGTTGCTACACGACAAAAAAATCAAACATAACATGGATCTGCTTAACCAATGATTGATCCAGTTATGCATGAAGACACGCTTGCGTTTTGCCACTCCCTAGAAAACTTCCATTGTTTTTTTTTGTCAATACGGCTTGATGTAAACGTAACACCAAGTTACTAACGCTGTAGATCCTACAGGATAAATAAAAAACTTCTTGTATGTGACAAGTTTATGTTTGTCCACAGATGATGTTCACAATGAGATCCCACCACATGTTGACCGACGTCGTTTTAGAAGTCGGCAACGAGCTGTTCCATGTTCACAAAGTAGTGCTCGCAGCGGGCAGCCCTTATTTCAAGGTGAGTAAGCTTTTTTAATAATTACTTATCAAAATTGGAAAAGTACAGAATTTACAGAATGTTGTATGACGATTGACGAATCATGGTTTTCATTTTCTCCGTGGTACTCTGAAACTTTGTAGGCTTTTTGCTAACGCTCAATGATCTCAAATCACTTTGTCCAAAATAATACAGCTAAGCAATTCTTAACATAGGTATACTATACATACACTATACGTATATGGTATTCATAGGTCTACTGATTATTTAATCTTAATAACTATTTAATAATAAGGAATAGTTCAAGCGCTGAATTTAAGTTTTAATTCGGAGAATCTTGCAAAAATCTTGAAAAAATGCAAGTTCTGGTTCAAGCAAGCAATGCTGTACATGTTTTGTTCAACGTTTAATGTCGTTAATGACAACATGGTTTTGTTATTACGTAATGCACAAAGCATCGCTTCTGTACTTTTTCTGTCAATTAAACAAACAAAGAGAAATTATATCATAATAATGATCACAAGAGCTACCCTACACATTCGTAAGCTCTCAGTATACATAATTCTTGTCTCTGTGAGCTGGTCTTTAAGCATTTCTTAATATTGTTAGGGCTGGGGCTAAATGAAGCAAAGATACATCGTAGAACTGCGTCCCAGAAACACTATGAGTTGTAAGTATAATTCTCAACACTCATGAGTTGCTCGTTTAACTCCATAATGCACGTTTGTGCATATGTATAATAAAGAAAACCTAAAATTGAACTACACTTGGGTACATAAGTACTTTTCAATTAATATACAGCGCTTCAAAGCGCGAATTATAATAAAAGTGAAACTAAGCTAATTGTTCGTTTGCGTATAACACGTCGAGCTTGTTCGTTCATTGTGAACATCCACGTATAACTAGCTAAAATTACAGAAATTACTAATTTACCAGCAGTAACTACTAAATAAAATTAAAGTCGTTTTGCTACAAACTGTCTACGTTTTTATAATGGGAAAACAGTAAATGAACATGGTTAAGGGACTGAATATTTGGAAGATGACTCTAGACTCACTCTAGTGAGAGTCTAATCTAGTTTTTCACAAGACCCGCTACTTACTACGGTTTTCATGCAACGAGAAGTTAAAGAGCTTCACAGCTCCGGTCTCACATCTGGGAAATGAAATTAAAATCACAACGTGATGCAATAAATATCTAATAGGGAGTGGACTATATTGCCGATGGGGATACTCTCGTAAAAACCTGACGAAATATAGTACCGTACGGTAGTTTGCTTCGCATTGTAATTATTTTAATTAAGTGCCATCGAAATTGCCAAATGTTTTAAGGGTTTGGACTTTAATCGACCTTTAATCGATGATGTAAAAACTTTAAAAAAACGTTTTTAACTCATTAATGTATAACTAACTAACTAGAATGGCGCAGCGACCCAAAGTGAGTCTTGGCCTCCGATAATAAGAGTCGCCGTCTGGGTCTGTCCTGCGCCACCTGGTGCCAGTCGTCGGCGTTGAGCTCGCGCAAGTCCTTACAGACCTCGTCCTCCCAGCGCTACCTGGGTCGTCCAACCGGTCGTCGGCCACTAGGACGTCCCGTGTACGCTCGTTTTACAACACGATCCTCTCCCATCCTCTCGAGGTGGCCGAGCCAGCGAAGTCTGTGGGCCTTTATCTCTCCGATGATATTTGGCTCGTCCACCTGAGCTTCCAGCTCTAAATTTTTCCTCCTCCATATTCCGTCCTGTGTGCGTACTGGCCCCAGAATCTTCCTCCAGTTCTTTTCCGCCACCAAGAGTTTGGTCTCTTCTTTAAGAGTTAGTGTCCAGGCCTCACAGCCATACATTAGGATTGTGCGTATAACTGTTTTATAAATACGGATTTTTGTGCGTTTGCTGAGAAGCCTGGATACCAACATCTTGTGTAAAGCTGCACTACAACGGAGGGAGTTTTGTATTCTTGTATCTATTTCCTCTTCCCTGGTGTTAGTGTCCGGTCCAATAATGTATAAGATAAAGTATTTAGAACACCTATTTCCTTGTACTGGCAGGCGATGTTCACGAGTGGGCTGAAGGAAAGTGAAATGTCGCGGGTGAAGCTGCAGGGCGTGTGCCCCTCGGCGATGGCGTGGCTCGTCTATTTCATGTACACGGGAAAAGTGCGCATCACCGAAGTCACAGTATGCCAACTTCTGCCCGCCGCGACCATGTTTCAGGTATGGTATACTTTACGGAAATGTTTATTCATAATGAGGTCGTCATTTGAATTTGATTATAGACGTGCTTTCATTGTGAACACGATCTCACAACGCCATACCACAAAATTAGGACAACGCAGGAGGAAAGCTTCGTACAAACGCGCTTTCAACAGCTGCGGTGGAACTGTTCCGAGCTGTAAAGAGATCTGTCCAAGCAAGGGGTCAATGTCCATCCACAAGCGAGGTGTCGTCTTAAGCTTACCGTCTGGGTCTCCTTATTTGGTGGCCATACTTTTTACGTGACCTGGGAATCCCGGGTTCAATTCCCAGGTTGGGCAAAATGTATTTCGGATTTTCCGTTGCATAGCCCGGGTTTGTGATCATCAACCCGCATTTGGCCAGCGTGGTGATTAAGCCATTACCCATCAATTGTAGCGATGACTTGATTTCAATGATGGAGGCCTTTGCCCAGCAGTGGGACAGTTATAGGCTGTTTACTTACTTACGTATTTTCAGCATGCTAGTGCTAATTAAATGAATGCCAATTTTTGTAATCTGTAAGAGACATTATCCCCCGCTGAGAATCGGACCCGGGTCCTTGCATACATATGTTCGGTTTGGTTGGAGACAGCTTGTTTTAAGTCCGCCTAGTTAGGTATCGCCATCTCACCTATATGTCGCAATAGCAATAGCAATGTACTTCCACCGTCGCATGAGATATAGTTGTGGGCCGGCAGGGTGAGGGTAACTGATGCTGGGTTGTTTTCACGGTGCACTAGTTGTCCTTGCGTCTGGACTCCGTTTCCACTTAACATCAGGTGGAGTAGTCATTAAAAGAAATCATAAGCTAAACATAAAGTAGAACTTATTGAAGGTCTCAAATCAGACAGTCAGGTCTTGAGGCACTCAAAATATGAGTTACAACATTGCTTTTAAATAATATATAATCGTAGGCTAATCACGTAGCTAACACTTAGACACCAAACGAACGTTCCATACATAAAACCGTATATAACATACGAACAATACACAAAAGAATTGCTTGAATAATTTATTTGAGTCTCAATCTCAGGCTCATACTGCTATTGTTTAAAATATCGGTGATTGGTTGCGTGCGTAAGCTTTCTTTCAAAAGTAAAATTGAATAGTACTGTACTTATTTCTAGTTATAACTACTGTTTAAAAAGAAATCTTTTATTATTAAATTAAATTAAACTTCCTAATAGGTTTAATTTACATTTCATTTATTTATTAAAAACCAAAGACGTTTTACAATTTAATAACATTGATAAGTATTTAAAAAATAAGGATTTTCTTTTTCCAAAAATAATTTTTAATATAATTTAATTTATTTCTAAAGTGCTTACAAAAGAATAACAAATCAGTGACAATGTTTTACTAACAAATTACTTTGACAATAAATTCGTCTGTGTCTGAACTAGATAATATAAGTATCTGTATTCGTATATTTAGACAAACAGCGCTCTAAAATGATGTAAGCTAGTAATAAAAAGAAGATCAACTAGCAGATCTCCGACTGCACTAGGTATATTATTATCACAGGCATCTACAACATTATACCAATAAATGTAAATAGGTACATCAACTTGGAATCTAAAACTGTTATAATGCTTGTATATACTTAGTTATTAATATAATAATATACATAATTAAACAAATTAATAAAAATACTAAATGTTTTGCATTTTTCGCTATTTTTTATGTGCAATTGGTACAATATAACGCGGAAGAGGCGGATATTAAATTTGTTTACTCGGAAATTGAAACTCAGATTAGTTTCATTTCATTTCTGGCCACAGGCATTTTTTTTAAATATTAAAAAACATAATTTTCCTATAATGCTCATGCCATTATGTTATCAACACAAAATGGTAAACGTTGGCTTGTGGTTCTCTGTCATGTTTCCAAACAAAGAATGTCCATTTTATATTCCCGGTTGCTTGAGGTTTCAGAATAGTGAAAGCATACGTTTGGTAAAAAGGATACAATTTTACAGTCTTGTCACTTCCTAGGACAAACAGGGCTTTTGGGCTTTGGCTTTTGGCTTATATGAAGGAGCCGCCACATAGTATATGAATCATTTAAACTTTAGAATCGAAGAAATTATTTGAAATTTGTAATTTTTTTACCAAGACCTTTTTGTACATGCACTATCATTATAAAGTTAATGTCACATAGGATTCAAAGAACTTAGCAGAACATAAATTAATTAAGAATACGTAGCCGCGCTTTATTAGCAGTTATTCTCGCCTAATAATTATAAATAATTACTTATCTATTGACGTAATGCGATTAAAGAGATTAGGTAAGTGCAAGTTAAAAAATGAGAGTCATGTTTAAAAATAATACCGTCTTGCATTATTTAGTTCTTAAAATTATTGATTCGGAATATGAATATCCTTTAAGAAATGAATATTGATAATGAAAATTAAATACTTAGTATTACTTAGTACGAGTATTAGCAACACAGGCGGGTTGTGAAGATGAAGTTACGGCTTCGTTGTTTTCCCAAGGGCGGAACATTTATGTACCTCTTTTTCCCGCTAAATCAAAGTCCATAAACACAGCCGGGGTCGTTATCGAGCACACTTTTCACAAAAATCCAAATAGTAGGCAATCAAAATCCAATAAATTTTTGACCCAGGCCTACGTTTTAAAAATCCAGAATATAACACAGAGAAGTATACGATGTCGAAACTAGGTAGCGACTGAGGCTTGTAGTGCTTGCGTACTCTCTAAATAGTACTAAGATCCGAAAGCTCTTACTTAATCACCCTGTATTATTTCTGGTGGGGACGTCGCTGGCCGAACGGACGATCCGCCCGCGTTGTCTGCGGGCCATTTCGTCCTTTTCCCCGTTCTCCCCTTCGAGGGGATTAAAAGGTTTATCCAGCCCTCACGGCGCCCCGTCAAATCTTTTTGTCTTTTTGGTGAATCTTGCTATCTGCTCCACCTTCAGATCCTTCAGGTCCTCTATGTCTAGTGTATCCGTCCCCCATAGCTCCCGTCTTATCTGTGAGTATATAGGGCACTCAGCGAGTAGGTGGAGGCTGGTATCTTCGCTTTCCGTGCACTCCGTAATCAATCACCCTGTAACTAACACACAAAATAATAGCTGGCTGCCGCTTTCAATTTCAAAAAGTGGTATCTGGAATGCGTTGCCGTTCAAATTTGAGCCTTTTTGTTTAGATGGTAAGTTACTATTAACATAAAATATTTTGTTGTTTATGCGTTTCGTTGTGCACTGCTAATTAGCGGTCGAACTTAACAATAGATAACAATGCCATTCATTGAAAGATAAGCTCTTAAGTGGATTCCGACATTTAAAAAAAATTCTACAAATTTTTTTTAAATGACGCGAACGCTACACTCAACTCGAAATGAAACCTCATCCGTGGTGACCACGGATCCTGCAAAGGGTTCGAAACGTCAGGATAAACTAAATTAATGTGTGAAATAAACACGAGTAGATCCGTAAAAGTGATTTCATTTAAATATTTTTTGTCACTTTAATTTAACACTTGTCGAACTTTCAATCTTTGGCAGCCGAACGAATATATTGTAGGGATGAATGCAAGTAATCGTGGTTTAATACCCGTTCCGACAGACTAAAGTTATCCATTAAGTTCGCGCACCTACCGCTCACCGCGCTTCTGCAATTGCTCCGATGGAGACCTCATGCGCACTTCTGCATGCAACACGATCGATTAACTTTCCGGGTAACAGTTTTAACAGGTTTAACATTACTTATTGACAAGTTTAATTTAAATACTTAAATTAAACAGACCGTGTGGCACAGCACTATCGTCCGTTGCTCTATTATCTCTGCAAAGACACGAAAAGTAATTAAAACATTTTTATAATAATGACGATGTGTATTCAAGGAAATGACTCTTATGTTTATAAAGAATTTAGATTAGGGACGCGGATTCGCACGCGCGAAATTCGGTCTTTCAAAAACCAACTCTGAAACCTTCACGGGCGTACGCATAACGACCTACCGAACATTTTTCGGGATGGTATGGTATAATTAGGAACGCATACGAAATATACGAAGAAACATTCATTTACTTATATACCTATATAGATTTATCAAATCTCGCTATGTTATGCCTGATGATTTTTATTTTATATATGCCGTTAGATTTATGTGGTATTTATTTTAATTAAACGCAGCTATACTGATTCAAGTTTTTTTTTTATTTAGTAATTTTATGGCAATAAGGGCTATCATTTTTTGTCTCACTAGGTGGCGCCACTATAGAATGAGGTTCTAAAGTACGGCTGTCAAAGTTTGTTATTGCGGGCGCCAAAACAAAAATTTACATTTAAATCATATTTAATACAATAGAACCGTAGAGTGAACGTATTGGCCATGCCACAGTGTTGCTTACTCTCGTTTTGGTCGGAAAAAAAGGCGAACATAAGTTCCCGAAAGATAAAACTGTCTCAAAGCAGTGGTTACTAATGATTCGCAGGGTCAACTATGTATGTCCCGTCAAAACAATCACGTGTTTGTAACAAACATTTTAACCTTGACGATTATGCATTATTTAAAGAATCGAATACAGAAAATCGTAAGTAATGATTTTTCTCATTCCTAAATACCATTATGTTCATGCTTGCTTCAGACATTTGATTTGAGGTTGGGGAGCTTGAGACTGAGCAAGTTTTACATACTTTCATCTTTTGTTGAAAAATTTTCAGCTATTCCTAAACTAAAACCAAAAGCGGTCATCATCATCATCAGCTCATTTTATGTCCCCACTGTTGGGGCACGAGCCTTCCCTATGGATAGATAGGGTGGACGGGCCATAAACCACCACGCAAGCCTAGTGCGGATTGGTGGTTGTTATTGACTGCTATTGCAGCCGTAGCCGGGACCAACAGCTTCACGTGCCCTCCGAAGCACGGAAGAAAGAGCTCGAGATGATACATTTTTGGTCACCCATCCGATGGCCGGCCTTTTGCGAAAGTTGCTTAACCTCAGCACTCGCAAACCGGGCGCGTTAACCACTGCGCCATCGAGCTCCTTTTACAAACTAAAACCATAAGCGGTGCCTAGTCGATTTTCCTGGAACCATGAAAGTGAAGAGAGAAAGGCAATTAAAAGATAACGTGCCGAGAGAGCTCTTCAACGTCAAAAGAAACGAGAAACTGCAACACTTGCTTTAATTACAGAGGAAAATCAATGTAAAAAACATTTTATAAGTAAATGAAAATTTCCTTCATACACATCTATCACAGCAGCTTTTGTCAACCTAAACTGTGCATCTTAATAGTAATAGTCCTTCTAGAAGTATTTTATTGTGACAAATGAACAATTTTTTTTATTTTTAGTTTTTTGAAGAAAAAATGTCTCAGTACAATGCTCTATATGCAAATGTGAAAAGAGCTTAACTAATACTGCCAAGTTGTCAAAACATGAGAGTAATAGAAAAAGCACATTAAACATGATTAGAATTGGACACAAATTGTAATTGTAAATCATAAAGAAAAGCCTGATGTACAATTTTACACTACTTTCGACATTTCGGAGACCTCACGCTACACAAGCGCCCCTAGCGGCGAATTCATACGCGATAGCCCTTATTAGCTTCTGATAATGTGTCGCTCACATCTAAAAATTGTATGTTGCACATGCACATACACTTCAAGCTTGATCATATTTGTTCTATAGCTTTAGTAACAACTATAGCTAGTTGTGAGTACATTATATCTACGAGCAAACACAATTTCTGATTATCATGATGATTTACGTTTTCCATGGTAATTAAATGTGAAACACATGTAAATTTTAATTCACACAATATTTTTAATAACACATGTGTTGCTATGGCAAGCCTTTGCTATATTATGGAAATTATCATGATGATATTCAACTTTTTGTTATTAGGATAGGACATAAATAAACAAATAAAACCAAATAAGCAAACTCATTTGATATATGATTTTTTTCGATTGATGCAGAGCTTATTGTATTAGCCAACCATTTGCAATCAAGACAAATCATCGTTTATTTATCGCTAACTTTTGGTATATTAGTCCTACCTATTCCGATTGTTGATCATCATCGCCGCATTAACAATAGAGCATGATGCATTGTGATGCGTTAATGCGGATTTTGACGGCTAATGCCATCTCAAGACAATAAGGGTCCCTACCGAGGAGTGCCTACCGAAGCACTAAGATCGTATTCTTTCTTATAGCATTTTCATTTCTGCCAAATAACCTATTGTTATCGATTCATGTTGCTATGCGGACGTTGATATGATGTGGTGTGAGTAACGTGACGCTCCTATTCTGACCAATTTGGAATTCGTAGTCAAACAGTATGCGGTCTGCCACAGGTGGTGTGACCATTTCATACCACAATGATAGCAGTATTGCTATAGTTAAAAATCCGATACCGTTCTGGGATGCAATTATTTCACCTTCTTCAATCTTAATATAAAAAATGACAAAAACCGTCAAAATTACTCTAAGGTTGGTTTCAGTAATAGTTTAAGTAAGTTTCTATACTATTGCACATAATGACAAATGAAAGAAGTCTAGCACCTTCCTTCGTCCACACTTCTTCGAGTTTTTTACTAATAGTCATCAGGAATATATGCTGTTCTATAGCTGGGCAAAGGCCTCCAACATTGAAATCATTTCACCAATTTTTCATTTCTAATTCAAATCGTTCCACCTGCCACATATCTTTATTGTCCTTAAAGTAACTGAACAAATGCTAGTATACAAAAAATACTTTAGTTGTGCGCCACCAGATATCGAACGTGATCGAGGCGTGCTGCGCGTTCCTCGAGCGGCAACTGGACCCGTCCAATGCCATCGGCATCGCCAACTTTGCGGAGCAGCATGCCTGCGCCGAGCTCAAACAGAAGGCCAACCAGTTCATCGAGAGGCATTTCACACAGGTAAGAAATAAAAAAAATTAAAATTTCAATATCAATTATTCAGTTTAGGCTACAAATAGCTCTTATGTATGTCACTATGCCATCGGTTTGTAAGTCTACTCTGGGCAGCAACGGCTTTTCCTTTCTCCCTTACAGCGTAAAATATTGGAAAATCATAAAAGGACACTTTCCATTACAAATACGTGTCTCCTGATCCATTTTTACCATGTTCTCTGTTGTCCTTTGTTGTCTTCGCCTCGGTGGCTGAGTGGCATAGCGCTCAATTCAACAACCGGATGTCCAGGGTTAAATTCTCATGTTGGGCAAAGATTGTTTCCTTATTTTTCGATGCATTACTCGGGTTTGGGATCACCAACCCGTAGTTGGCAAGCGTGGTGATTAAGCCAACACCCATCAATAGTAACCAATTTCACTGACGGTGGCCTTTCCCCAGTATGTGTACGGGATGGCCGTACATCTGTTGCTGAGTTTGCGCCAATAAAAGAAATTCTCTTCAGTAGAATCAGCCAGGATTATTGAGGGAGATAGCTTCGAGTAGTCTGTTTGCCCAGAGTGCGAATCGGAGAGTGCATACTGCATGCTCAATACATTTTTTTTATTTTTTTTTCACCCCGCAGATGAGGCACCCACCTGCTAAAACTAGCAACCCGGCGGTGGGAGGAGGTGAATATTACATGTACGGTGCTACCTCAAGCGGTTAAGATAGCTTGTATCAGCCCCCCAACCGCCTAACTCTTTCGCTTTTGATCGCTTTGAAGCGATCAAAAGCGAAAGCGAAGGCGAGGGCCTCGCCTTCTAATATAATATCGAAATATAATATCGAATAATATTGAAAGCTATAGCCTATAGCTTTTGATATTGCTTTCATATTCCTTTCGAAATGACAAGATGACGCCTCCTCCTCGCCTCGCCTTCAAAGCGATCGAAAGCGAGAGAGTTAGGCGGTCGGCCCCCAGACTCCTACTGACTAAACACCCCCTGATGCCTATAGCCTTGGAAGGCCTACATAGGCTAGCGGAACGGTCGCCTCCCGTGGATGGGAGGCTTCGTTAGCGTTACACAATCAGATTGCACGCCGTGGTGAAGTTGGCGCGCGCTCAAACTGCAGTGATTCTGCCTATGTCGGCTGACTTAACTAAGTGACGTGCCCTGTGCCGCAAGTAGGCAATCCAGGTCACGTGATAACTGATTTAGGGGATCCGATAAAGCGTATTTGGGCCTACGGAAATGGGGGATGCAAGGAAGCTCGGGACTATAGTCCACTGCCTTTCGAATGAGAGGATTTGAGTGATTCTCCGAAGTTTCGAAGAATCGCTCCGCGACCGTACGGAGATGCTGTTCGCAGCGTTGGAAGTTTCAAATCTCTATGCAGGTCAGCATTCCGTACGTACCAAGGGACACCAGTGGCCCTACGAGTGAATTTATTTTGAATTACTTGTAACTTGTAAAGCGCTGAGGGCGCTATGGGACTAAAAACGGGAGACGAGTACGTCATTGTCGGTCTAATATAAACCTTAAGGTTCGCTTGTTTCTAAGAGACATTTTACTGTGACGGCCTAACATAGGGTTGAGATGGTTTAGGTAGAACCTAGCGTTTTTACCTACTCTATCAATGTGAGGGCGGAAAGAGAGATTTTTATCTAACGTTACGCCTAGACATTTGACAGTTCGCTGCCAAGGGATAGCGGTCCCTAACATGCGTAACGAAGGAGATCGATAGGGACTAATCGGGATCTACGCTTTACATCGAAGAGAACTGCGACACTCTTGTCTGGGTTCACTTCGATGCGCCACTTTCGAAACCACGCGCCTAATTTGTTGACCGCTATTTGTAAATTTGATATGATTGCACTCTGGTTAAGCCCGCTACGTTAGAGGGCTGTGTCGTCGGCAAAGAGCGAGGGCTCTATGCCATAGGAGGAGATGGGAATGTCGTTAGTGTACGCCGTGTATATCAAAAGCGAGAGAGCGCTGCCTTGTGATACACCTGCTCTAATCGGATGCGGGGAGGAGAGAGTACCTTCGTGTCGGAAACGAAAGAAACGATTGGAGAAATAAGATCTAATCAGACGGATTAGTCTATTAGGCATATCTAACTGGTAGAGTTTGTAAACAAGTCCGTCATGCCAGACCTTATCGAAGGCCTTGGCTACATCGAAGAAGACCGCTACGGTCTTCTTTTTCTGACGGGTGTGGAAACCTCTCAAGATAAACTCGATTATGCGGTGAACCTGTTGGGGACATGAGTGGTCTCACCTAAAACCGAACTGTTCGTTGATTATAATATCGTTTCCGAAAAGGTGCTCTCTCATGCGAGCGAGTGTGATCTTTCAAAAAGCTTCCCCATCGCCTTGAGGAAGCTGATGGGGCGGTGACTAGCATTCGGCCTTTTCCTCGTCCTCGAAGGCTACGGAGCCATCGGGGCGGGAGAAAGGAGGTGTGTGTTTCACCGTGTCTATATATACGAAGGGCTCTCGCCACTTTGTAGTACGCGACGTAGGAAGAGCTCCATACAAATGCGTGCCCATACTCTCGCTGCTACCGCCCTCTCCCTCTTGCATTTTTATTTGCCTCTCTTTTTAATTTTACAATTTATTACAGAAATATCTTAAATACTAAGTATTAACGCATGTCATACATGTCATACATGATAAACTTACATCTAAACAACATAATTACAGTGTTATTGTGCCTGTGGAGCATCTAGTTTATGCGAAAAAGTGGAAAACAGCGGTATAAAACTCGAGCGCACGAGACGCGCGCCACTCAGTCGTATGCGGACGCCTCAGCGTTAGGATCTAAGTTAGGGCATAGACATATGACCTAGGTGTCAATCTTTAGTACCTAACTATTTGTATGTATTTATTCAATGCTACTTCCTAACTTGTTTATCTAAGCGTCTAGGTATCTATGCTATCTGAATTTCCATGTCCTAACTACTTGGTTGGTAGCCTACCTAGGTCTCCACAGGGCTTTTCTAAAAGGCAATGATCAAATATCTTAATTAATAATCAACAAACATAAATATAAACATTATAAGCGAAACGATTAACTTATCTATACTAACATGGTTATAAAACTATAAACAAACTTATTAACACAAAACTATTATCTATAATCGTCCGGAACAGTATGCTATGATTATAATACGAAAACTAATTAGAAAATTTGGTGATATTAATTGAGAGCTCTAACTGAGAGAGAAAATGAGAGTGTCACGCATATTCTCCTTATTCAAATAAACTGCGCGAACATACATAACCATCGTTATTGTAATATGTTTATAAATGCCTTGCACTGTACTCTCCTTTACCGCAGATAACTACTCTAAAATACTAGTCTACAACGGACCGTATTATGTAGGATACGTATGTTCTGATATGATGTTAAAACCTGACAGAATATTTGAGGATATGGTCCTTTGTGCGTGTGGATAGTACGCAAGCAGTGAAAGATTGTTTGACCCTCCTCGTATATTCCTTATTCGGATAATCCTGTTGGTTATCGTATATTTACTAATTTTAAAAATTTATCGATGTTGAGTAGTTGCACCAGGGGTCAGCAACTGGGTTTTGACTTTAGCGACAATTGAATACAGACCTCCAGCCTGCCTTGTAGCGGCCATCCAGTTTAATTTCAATGAAATTCAATGCTAATTTTTTGGCGACAAACGCTGATGTTGAACACGGGGTTGCTATGTCAACCACCTACCGCCGGTACCACTACCATTACGATACATGCGTTATTGGGATGTTTTGTTTCTGTTTGCAGGTTTGCAAAGAAGAAGAGTTCTTACAATTAACGACATCAGAACTAATAGCACTCATACGGAAAGATGAACTGAACGTGAGAGAAGAAAGAGAAGTTTACAATGCTGTTTTAAGTTGGGTAAGTGTTTCTTCCTATAAACTAATTTTACCGACATTTCAAAGTAGTTTTCTAAAGAATGAAACACTTTATGTGAATCTAGCGTAGTAAATCTGCGTTTATTTTACATAGCGGACGAGAGTATTCTTGCGATCTCGAAATGGCTCGAAATGTTATAAAAAATCAAGTGGATCCGCATAAAGTGATCTATTTTAAAGTGTTCACGCATATAGTGATGAAAACAAAAGGCGCGCGGTATCCAACGCATTTAGAAGTAATACGTAAACATTAATAATCGTTGGTAGTACTCTCAACGCCTCGGATACCGCTGTGCGTCTTGTTGGATTATTCGCGGATAAAGCGCTGCCCGCACATATCCGGCTTCCCGTCCCTGACGGAACACGGCAGGGACGGAGAAAAAGTCAGTTACATACGATTTGTGCGAACTTGTTTACACATCTCCGTGTCAGGGGGATCCCGATCGTCAGTGTTCCGGAGCAAACTCGGACGCCCTGACAGTGCTTTCCGATTTTTATCTACGTGGTCATTTTTTGCAAGTGCAACATGGACACAGAAAGGATGATAGAACTATTGCAATCATTGCCAATTCTTCTGTGATAAACAAAGACATTGGTTGTAAATTGTATGCGTATCAGCCACCGAAACAAAACACTGACACCTATTTTCAGCAAGAAAGGTTGGTATCTTAAAAAGCCGGTCAATCGTTTCACAAGTACACCGACCTCTAATGGTGCAAAGCTTTATCTTTTGTTTATTATCCGTGACCTTTATCGACGGTGCGATGTTGATCAGCAAGAATCGGTCGTTACTCTTTAGATTCGTTCATGGAATGTACGCATATAAACAGTTTGGTCATCGATAAAAAAATATCGGGGCTTATCTTATGTGTAATGTATATCGCATACGTGTACATCAAACATAAATAAGACTTTTTATCAAAAAAAATAATTCTAAAATCATCCATTTTTAAAATGGTTAAATTCAAAAGATGCTTCTTTTGCTTCCATAAATAAATAAAAAATCTCGTATCAAATATCATTAAATCAAACTTTATTTAGGTGTCTTTATTGGTAAAAACCAACTGATACGATCTCGGTTTTACCATTCGTACTAAAGGAAATAGTAGGTACAGGTTTTTGCAAGTCACTGTCTAGCTAGTCGATCGACTAGTCGATTTTATTTTATTATACTACGAGTATAATCTTTTTTTTTTTAAGTCGGTCATAGTTTTTAAATTAATGTTATTTATTTTCATTCTTTATGCTTTACCAGACATAGTAGCCATTTATGTAATTCTATATTCATATTAGCTGTGCCCCGCGGTTTCATCCGCGTTAATTAGCGAACAACTAATTTAATTACCATAAAAAAAGGTTATAGTGAGTCTGAGTCAACCTTAAAAGCTAGACATATGCTGTCACGGACTTTTTTTAGAACTTTTAAAGGGGAACAATTTCGTAATACATGATTTTTGATTAACTTTCACCGTTTACGCAGCGCACGCAAGGAAAGCTCTCAAAAAAATTATTGATGTATGATGTAATATACTCTATAGCCAGGCTGGCCAATATTTTCAGGTGGGCAAAATTTCATGGACAGCGGCGGCGCCCGGGCTAAATACCAATTTATAATATACACAAAAAGTATATTATACAAATATAAGTATTTGTATAATATACTTATGGTAAACCATATTATACCATCGCGCGCCGCGCCGCGTCGCCGCCGGCTAGCTGGCTGACCGAAGTGCTGGCGGGCAAATTCAAATGCCTTGGCGGGCCACTTTGTGGCCCGCGAGCCTGGGTTGACCAGCCTTGGTCTATAGTAGGCATGAGTTCGATATATCAAAACGTAACCAAAAACGGATATGAGTCCTATATCATATCATATCGATATGGGAAACTTCATAACCGATATAAGAAAAACTAACACCGAATCGAAAACCAAAACTGCAAGAGAACGCGATATGAAAAAAACTCTATACCGTCACTGTAACCAATATCATACCATACCATATCTGGAAAACTGAAACTACTGCACAACTCAAATGTTTTGATATTCGCATCTTCCCTTTCTAACTAAGCATAATGTTAACGGTGTAAATGAGACGAAGCGAATATTCGCCACTACTTTGATATGCAATGTTGTTTCATTTGGCTTCGCACTTTATAGTCATAGAAATATGACGTAACTTGGAGTTGTGTTGTCTATCGTTTTCAGTTTTCTAAAACTAGTTATGCATATTAGAAGCAAAACTAGCAAACTATCTTACTGATATCGATATCTGAAAACGGTTTTTGATATCGATATGAAAACTAAATATCGGTTGCGTAACCGTTATTATAGAAAACCGAAAACGCCCATGTCTAGTCTATAGCCTTCCTCAATAAATGGACTATTCATTTTCAATTCGAATCAGTAGTTCCTGACATTAGCTCGTTCAACCTAATAAACTCTTCAGCTTTAAAATATTAGTATTGATTATACTGGCTTGTGCATCTAAGTCCACAAGCCACTCAAAAATAAATTTATTACGAACGAAATCGCAGGGCAAATAGAAATCGTTTGCTAGTTTGTTTGTTTGTTAAGTACTGAAACGCCTCAACGCTTATACATCAACTGTTAGAACGAAACGATAGCGCGATTCAGGACGACCGACGTATAGTGCCATCTAGTGACGAGTGGCGAAATTAAAAAGTAATAATAACGAGTAATTATGTACGTCACTAAACTTTTGACCAAAAATGTTTATTAAAACCATGTTAAAACTAAATTAATAAAATTGAAGACCCCGTTGTGGAATTAAAAATTATTTTATGTTGTTCAATAAGTAAACTATTTATTTATTTTTAGATAAAAATAAATCTAATATATAAAATTCTCGCGTCACAGTTTTCGTTGCCATACTCCTCCGAAACGGCTTGACCGATTTTGATGAAATTTTTTGTGCTTATCCGGTATCTATGAGAATCGGCCAACATCTATTTTTCATCCCCCTAAATGTTAGGGGTAGTCCACCCCTAAATTTTTTTTTAATTTTTTATGGCAAAACAACGTTTGCCGGGTCATCCGGTATCTATGAGAATCGGCCAACATCTATTTTTCATCCCCCTAAATGTTAGGGGTAGTCCACCCCTAAATTTATTTTTTATTTTTTATGGCAAAACAACGTTTGCCGGGTCATCCGGTATCTATGAGAATCGGCCAACATCTATTTTTCATCCCCCTAAATGTTAGGGGTAGTCCACCCCTAAATTTTTTATGGCAAAACAACGTTTGCCGGGTCATCCGGTATCTATGAGAATCGGCCAACATCTATTTTTCATCCCCCTAAATGTTAGGGGTAGTCCACCCCTAATTTTTTTATTATTTTTGTATGTATGTTTCATCATCATCATCATCATCATCATCATCTCAGCCAATAGACGTCCACTACTGGACAAAGGCCTCCCTCAAGATTGCAACGAATAAACTAAAAACTACTGAACCGATTTAAATAATTCTTTCACCATTAGAATGCTACATTAGCGCTGAGTAACATAAGCTATATTAAAAAAAATGCGGTACGAAGTCCGCCGGGTCAGCTAGTATGCTAAAATGCTAGGGAGTTAAAGACTTCGATAATATAGTAATGGCTAGCCAGGCGGACTTAAAACAAGGGACCTCTGTGTCTGACATTTTTATACAGACAGTGTATCTTGATTAGCAAACAAATCGTCTGTAACTATTTAACCTCTAGAGCTATTATTAAGTTGAACATCTGATAACCAAAACTTAACATGAAAAAGGTATTTCTTTCTTTCTTCCTTACGATCTATATCTGTCCTATAATCTTCTAAGTAATAATCTTCCTTAAAAATATTATAATATTTTTTCTATGAGAGGCACATCTATACCCAATTTTATACATACATAATCTATAGTTAGAACAGTCTTTCTATTAGATTTTTTGTTTCTATCATTTAAGAAGCGTCTATAGCCGCACGCATATTTGCTCAAGTTGAATGCAAGAGATCGTGTTGCAATACCCAAAGCTCAGATAGATTACTGACTAACCAATGGATGACACAAGCTTATTATCGTTCTAGGTGGTAACAGGACTGTTGTTAATGCGGTAATAGCGCATTAATAATAATACTTTTCAATAAATAATATACAGTGGCGTAGCTAGGTAACAAAAAAATTAGAGCCCTATCTAAACTAGTTAGATTCTATTAAGTAAAAATATAAATATATGCAAATAAAAAGTTCAAATAACTTTTAACGCAAATTTTGTTGCGAACAAATTACATTTTTTTTTTTAATATGCAAATAGTTATAAGTACCTACTAAAACATGTTTGGATTTTAAAAAATCAAGGGTGGTATTCCACTCGTTATATACTCACGTGAAGACCTTAAAATCCACATAAATACCGGCTGATATCGATTTTGATTGCTGATTCTTACATTACAGGCATCTATAAGTAAGGTGTTCCTAATATTTGAATCATTATAATAAAATTAATTTATATAATTTTTATACTGATATGTTAGCCTTTATCAACAGCTGTTTGTTGTCCTACAGATAACAAACAGCGTTGCGTTAAATAGATCACTAAATTTTTATTTAGAGTATCTAGAGTGTGTCATGTCTCTTTATTGTCTCTGCGGTGGTGGCGTGTGCGTCGGGTCGTTACGTTCACTAAAATATGGTTGAGCGAAGCGATGGCGAGTTCACGAGTATGATTCATATGTCATACTCGTGAACGGGTGTGCCTGTGGCGATTGGTCTGCTCTTGCATACTTATCTTATTTTTAGTATTATTCATTATAGTTTGACTTTGTTACGAGAGTACTGTAGTGGTACTGTATGACATTGTGGAAATTGTAACTTTTACCCGATGTAAATTTGTTAACGTATATTTTTTGTGTTTATTGTAATGGAAAGTGTCCTGCTATGATAGGGCATTTTCCAATATTTTTGACGCTGTAAGGGAGAAAAGAGCTGGACACTTGCTGAGTTTCTTGCCGGTTCTTCTCAGTACAAGATCTCCCGCCCAGAGTAGACTTACGAACCGATGGCATTGTGACATTCATAAGAGCTACTTGTAGCCTAAACTGAATACATGATTTTGAATTTTGAATTTTGAATTTTTGAATTCTAATAAAATCAATTAATTGAAAAATATACTAAATTGATAAAAATTTACTACTTTCTGATTTATTCCTTTATATTCGCCCAACTACCTATCTGGATGGCAAATTTGAACTTTCTAGGTCATCTGGAGAGTTAGAGTTATGATCACTGACTGTGATAAAAATTACGATTTTTGGACGTTAATATTTAAATAACCGTTTGAGTTGTGTTTATGAAATTTAGAGCACATATGTATCTCGCAAGTCTCAATATATGAGCCAAATTCTGTTTCTGTGAAATAGTTTTTGAGTTATGAGGGGGTCAAAAGTGGCTCCAAATGGTTCGTGTAATATTACGCACGGTGCTGTTCGCCAGTTCGGTTAGCTTGAACTTGGCTTGACACGCTACCGCGTGTCTAGATAACCAAATGTCTACGTGTCAACAGCGAATGTAAACTTCATGGGTTAAGTTAGATAGGTACGTCAAAGCATTGCTTTATAGGAGAGTCATGCTGAGTTCACTATTTCATGCATGTTACGTGACTTTTAAGCGAAAGATCTTATCGTTATATTTGTTGGAGTTGGAAATAAATATTTTAGTTGCTGTAACAAAATAGGTTTGCTTCTTATAAGATGTAAAAACGAATGCTACGCGGGAAAGAAACATAAACGTTGCTCATTGCCTAAAATTAAAAGATAGGAGTGATATATGTTTGGATCTAGTTTGCGAACTAAATATTAATGACTAGCGGCCCGCCCCGGCTTCGCACGGGTGTACTTTTATTTTTAAACATTTTAAGATATAAAATAATAATAATTTCTTTTTTTTTATTATAGCCTATGTTACTCAGCGCTAATGTAGCATTCTAATGGTTAAAGAATTTTTTAAATTGGTCTAGTAGTTTTTGAGTTTATTCGTTGCAAACATATGTATGTTTGTATGTACAAAAATGCAAACCTTTCCTCTTTATAATATTAGTATAGATTTTCTTATATATTGTTTTCCAAACACAATGAAATGGATCAACTTTTACGGATCTTCGCTAAATACTAAATACATCAATGTGTAGAATAAACGCGTGTAGAGAGCGTGTGTGATGCCATTCCCTGTAGAAACCATATTAATATGAAGTTTGAAATCGGAACATCTGAAAAAAGAAATATTTATAAAAAACTTCTTTATCTATTGTTAAATACTTGCAAAAGTGTTCTTTCGACTGTGAGGGCAGTAACTTCACAGTGATGTAATACAGCGGTATTACGCTGCAAGCCAGCGGGCTTGCAGTGTAAATCACAAACTATTGGAAACATTCAACGTGTCTTCTGGGGTCTCAGCAGCTCAGAGGTCATCGGACCGGTTATTCAAAGGTCGTGGGTTCGATTTCCACTCGAGCTTCCTGAGACTTGTTCATTTTTTTTTTCTAGTAAAATTTTACCTTTCGACTCATTTCACTTTCGCCCTTAGGTGAAACAGGACGAAGAGAGGCGGCACGCTCGAATGGAGCACATCCTACAGGCCGTCCGCTGCCAGTACCTGACGCCGCGCTTCCTCAAGGAGCAGATGAGCACCTGCGCCGTGCTCAAGAAAGTGCCCGCCTGCCGGGAGTACCTCGCTAAGATATTCAAGGTAAAAAAATATTTTTTTCTTTTTACGAGCGGAATCTGCATCCAGACCGTCTCGACCGGGCTGTTGCGAGCCCGGGAGGTGTGTGGGGTTGGTCTCCTGATAGGAGTATCTCGCTAAGATATTCAAGGTAAAGGTACAGTCTAACTTTGCGCGATATTCCGCCAATTTCACCTTACTGTTCAATGTTTTTGTTTTTATTTGCGTATGAACGGGTACATGGTTAGATGTTGCTACAATTTTAATCTCATCCAACGAAAATGAAAATGGTTAAACACTTTTTTTTATATAGGTGTTATGTAGCTATAAAGAATACTAGCCGGCCCATAACGGTCTACTCAACTTTGAAGCTGTAAGTGGAAGCTTATCAGGTCCAACTGTTTAGATCTAAGGGTATTTTATAACGGGCGTTCACGTCCTGCCCCCCAATTCTGCTATTATTTTGATCTGAAACGCTATAGTTTCATCGTTTTCGCTATTCTGCTAACTAGTAGATCCGTACTAGAGAACTACTAGATCCGTGGGCCAGCCGATCCTTTTGACAGGCGCGAGCGCTGATCAGCGCCGCCAAAGACATTAAATTATATTGTGTCTGTAATAGTCTGTATTCAAGGCAGAAGGCGGATTAAAAGGATAATGTTACTGCTATGATAAACAAGGACGCTTAGGCGGGCCGTATACTCGTTTTCCGGCTTGCACAATTTGATTTTAACCTATATATATTTGGTATTTAGGATCTGACATTACACAAGAAGCCGGTGGTTAAAGAACGGCGGCCGAACACGCCGCGTGTTATTTACGTGGCGGGCGGCTACCTGCGCCACTCCATCGGCGTGTTCGAGGCGTTCAGCCTGGACGACGGCTGCTGGGGCGCGCTGCCCCCGCTCACGGTGCCGCGCTCGGGGCTCGGCGCCGCCTTCCTCAAGGTAGCTATATGCGGGGCCCTGGGCACTTACAGATAATGGGGTCCTTATGCTACACTAGATTTTAGAAAAAAAGCAAAAGGAGCAGATAAGCAAAACTCTAGATTTATTCAACTGGTATTTTTATTTATTTGCAGCCAGATAGAGGTGCCAGTGTTAGAGTTTATTTGAATTAAAAAGTCAATAAGTTAATAATTCTTGTTTCGCAAAACAAATATATCTATCGGTAATATCGATTATCGGTTAGTGGTCTGGCAGGAACAAGGGGGCCCCATCGATTACGGGGCCCTGGGCACTTGCCCAGAGTGCCCAATGGTAAAGAAGGGCCTGGTTATATGGTTGTTATTTACACAATTCACACGCGCGTACGCACTGACATGTACGTGCACGCACGCACGCACACACTCACGCACGCACGCACACAAGCTATCAAGCTAACTAGCATACATTCTCACACGTTCAACCTGGACGACGGCTGCTGAGCGCACTCTCTCGCTCACGGTATCGCGGTCAGGGCTTGGTGCCGCCTTTTTCAAGGTAGCTATATGTTACAAGGTATTTTTTTTTAAGGAAAAATTCCAGTTCATTTCTCTGACCGCTCAGCTACCGAGACTGGTTGTTTTTTTTAGTAAAATTTTGTAATTAAGGCATATTACACAATACAACAATTTAAACAATAAAAATAAGCTTTAAATATGTTGTTTATTACACAATTCACACGCACGCACACAAGCAGTCAAGCTAACTAGCGTGCACTGACTCACACGCTTAGACGACGGCTGCTGGGGCACGCTGCCTTTCCTTACAGTACCGCGGTCAGGGCTCAGCGCAGCCTTTCTCAAGGTAGCTGATGTTTATGTCACAACACAATACACGCACGGACGCACACAAGCACGCACGCACGTTAGCGCACAAGCTCACGCACACTCACAAACACACACATGCACGCACGCACGCACGATGGTATGCTTGATCATGGCACCTAACTCGTTGGCATTTTATTTTACTTTGTAAATAACGTCGTTGGTTACAAACATTAATAAACTCTATATTTTAAGCTGTAGTAGAAGACACATTTTGTAATTGTTGTTATTCCAAATTCATAAAAATAAAAATATAAAAAATTTTGGTCGTTGCCACAGTATGCATTTAAGTGCCGATAAAACCCGATATAATATTGATATAAGAAATAATTTTTCTTTAAAGATAACGAACACAAACAAATACATTTTACAAGACGATATGTTTATGATTCAGCAGCTGCAGATATTCAAAATTCAATTTAAACTACAAATAGCACCTATGAATGAAATCGAATCAATCAATTACACACAAATAAAATTGAAAAATTCAGATTATAATTTCTATAAATATTTATAAGTTCATTATTTATTATACAGGGCTTGTTCTACGCGGTGGGCGGGCGGAATACGTCGCCGGGCTCCTCGTACGACAGCGACTGGGTGGATGTGTACAACCCTTCTATAGAGCTATGGCGTCCCTGCAGCCCCATGTCCACGCCACGGCACAGGGTAAGCACGCATTATACTTCTTCATCATCATGTATGGATGTAAATTACGATTTGCCTACACCATAATTTGCTTGAATTTATGTTATATCCATAACCTATACATATGTATAGCTTGTCAAATTTCCAACTAATTTTTGATATTTGTAAAAATATTAAGATCGGATGTTGATGACGTACTTTATGTTAGCGAGTGGCTGCGGGTCCAAACCTAACCTTTTTTTATATACTTTTTTTGGTTTTGACGTTGTCTGCTTTTTTTTATTGTCATTGTAATTTTATTATCGTCGCTGGGTCTCGTTGTTAAACTGGATTATACTCTTATGCTTGAAAATACCGTGATTTCATCATCCTCACGTCCTACAGTCCACCGCTCCATAATATTTGGTCCTTCGAGCCGGATGTTTTGAAAATCCAGACTTATTCGAAAGAAAATTTACTGTTAAAAAAAGTTTACTGTTTGGAATTTAATAAGGCTCCATTGACTTACAAAGTAAAAGTAGATATCGACACAATACATGTGTTGATGACTATTGCACGGGTAGGACAGTGCCACGATAGCATAATTGGAAGCGCTCCTGACAAGATTTGTCAGAGGGTCGAATTTTGCTAGTGGATTTTTTCAACACTTTTCCAAAAACTGTATATTTTAGTACGATCGACCAATTTTAAGGATATCTAGTTACAAACATTTTTGCCTTAACGTGGCGATCGTAGTTGACTCCGCCTACCAAGAAGATGACCATAGAATGACCAATAATAAACCTTCCGACTTTTTTTTGTCAAAGCCATTTGTTTTGTGTTGTTAAAGCTTAAATAGAAATTAATTTCTTTCTTAAGAATTCTAATGGTGGATATCCAGAAAATTTGTCAAAAACAAAGGGGCGGGTACAGCCACTGACCCCTGCACAGAAAAATGGCCCTAATGGTAATGGTGGATATCCAGAAAATTTGTTAATAGTACATTCGGTAGTAGCACCAGAGTGACACTTTAAGCTGTTCGACACAGTTTACGCCAAAAATAACTAGATTTTTATTGAAATTTTACGGAATGATAGCTAGGCACACGTGGTCTGTATTCAATTGTTAACACTAAACTCATTTGCTGACAGCAAACTTTATTATAATAAGGATAGGAACAGATTTTTTGATTTTTTTTTCTATTCTATTAGTTTCAACTTAAATTTATTTTTAATTATTTTTTTTTCTGTAGTACTGCTAATTTCTTCACAATATTATTTTAAAAATCACCACGTGGTTTTGTTTTTCCGTAAAGATCACTATGCGGCTGTCGGATATGGTGACGTCACGCCATCCGATATAAGCCGACTGCCAGCAAACTAAGCGTGTTTAAGCAAATTAATTATGTACAATAACTTTGTAAGTACTTATCGTACCGAAGTGAAACAAAAACTATACGTTTTGGAATAACGTCTTCTATAATGGTATATGGTAAAAATAAACTTTTTTTTTATCTTTCCCAAGTCCATTATTTAAGAAAAAAAAGTCGATCTCTATCATCATTTTCTTGAGTCTTAGGATCGTTTCACTGAGGTTGCTTTTTATAGCTCATTTTAATAACACTTAATCTGATCTGCAGGTTGGAGTAGCAGTAATGGATGGATTACTATACGCGGTCGGTGGTTCATCCGGCTCGGAATATCACAAATCCGTAGAATGGTATGTGTCATCATCATCATCATCATCATCATCATCATCATCATCATCATCATCATCATCATCATCATCAGCCCACACACGTCCACTGCTGGACATAGGCCTCTCCAAGTGCATGCTACTGAGCACGATTCGCGGCTATGTATACAGGGTGGGAAGGAGTATACCGACAGATTGAAACCAACGATTCTAGTGCCTATTTGGACAAAAAAAAATATTACAAATATGACTCGGTAAAGCCTAATTTTCGAGATATTAAATTATTTAAGTAATTTACAAGTTGAAAAATCTCAAGGGTAACACGCCTTTAAATATGACGTAATCGCACACACAAGTACATTTTAACTACGAATAAGTTTTTATTAAAAGTTGAGTTTAAACAGCATAAAGTTTTCATTACGTATTGGGATAAATGGAATAAAAAAATGTTGTTTAATGTAGGTAGCAATCACTCTTTTGACTAAGGCTTCGTTCACAAGGAAGTACTAAGGCAGTTAATGAGGCAGTTTTGGACCCATGTTGATAACATTATTTACTCGTAACACCACCAGGAATCCATGGTTAAAATCTGTCGGTATACTCTTCCCCACCCTGTATATTTACATATTATTTTATAAAGTAAACCTTATTATTTATAGTGTTTG
Organism: Eudonia mercurella; assembly: GCA_963082485.1. Lineage (NCBI taxonomy): Eukaryota > Metazoa > Arthropoda > Insecta > Lepidoptera > Crambidae > Eudonia > Eudonia mercurella. Next base: position 5,848,837 of record OY720026.1, read on the forward strand.
CGTTTATGTGTTATAAATTTAAATGAAAACAACTTTTACGTATCTACTCGCGTTTAATTTCTACATTTATGTATGGTAATGCAGGTTGCAAACGAGATGCAAAAATGTAAATGTAAAAGGATGCAGATGCAAATGCAGGCGAGTGCAATTAAAAAGGCCAAAAAATGAGTTGTCAAATCGACTTCTAATTAAACACTAAAATTACAGATGATTGTCACGATAAAGTGCATTCGTCCAAGGTCGGCTGGCGATCGTGATCTGGGTCACAGTTATTGCCGCGTCTGTTATATTTTATTAACTAACTATATACAATATGCAGAATGTCATGTACGTACATCGTACATACTGCCGCCACAGCAACCAACAACAAAATATTACAACTAACTTAAACAACTGTAAATGTAAAAATGTAAAACTTATAAAAATGTTAATAAATGTAAAATGACAATAGTCTGTAAAAATAAAATAAAATGAACTTAAATAACATTAAAAACTTAACTATTATAAATTATAATGCATATTGGCTTAAAATGTCTCTAGTTATTCTATCACTTATATTCACTCGTGTCAAATTTCACTTGGCTCACTGAGGGCTGCTGTGCCCTGTCACGTTTTTCCACTACCTCACTCACTGTCCGCCGCACTTTTGTGTCATGTTGCACTACACTATATAAGTCCTCACTGCTCCTTTGCTCCTCAGCTACCGGATGAGGTTTTCCCCCTCTCGACATTGCACTCTTTCCATTCTTAACCTTCCAGCAATACACAGTAATTCCTAACAGCAGTATTCCTATGCCTAATAGAACATAGATCATTATGTAATGATGCCAATCATGTATGGTTAACGCGCTTATAGTGGATTGTTGTTTTAAGTTCAGAATGTCATCTTTTAATTGTTTGAATTGAGTCTCGTGCGTTTCCATATTATGCCACAGTGTAACGTTTTGGACATCAACGGTAGTATTTATAATTTTGTTAAGCGGTGAAACTTCCGGAAATATCAATTTCGGTTCATCTAATGCAATTTTGTCCGTATATTCTATATTTGCATACAACATGAAAGTATTCCCTTTCAATACGCATCCTCTTTCAAGCGTTATCAAGCCAGTGTGTCGTAGTGTTTGTGACGTCATAGCGGTTGGACATATGATGCGCACGGAGCACGCGTCACAACAATAATAAGACCAGGTGTTTAGTTTGTGTAACTTGATCCAACTATCGGTGCATGCCGTTACTTCCGAATGGCAATATGAATCATGCCTATCATTGTTTTTAATTAATTGTGTGTCACAAAGAGACTTATGCATTTTCGTGTCATAGACTGGATGGTTGAATTTGCACATCATTTTTTGCACGTTCATTGTTTTGCATTCGTGAATATCAGATTGATCAAGAGGCACGAAAGTATCTTTGTTGACATTATATGCAATCAATTCAGATGCAGGTATCACTCTCAGGACCTTATCATTGCCAATGCGTTGCGGGATGCTAATTAGTTTATTGAGTTCGTATGGCTCGTCACTTAACAATGGAATTTTTACCTCCATTATTAGATAATTTTGTGTAATACGACTATGAACCCTAAGTAACTTATATATATCTCTTATGTTATCCTGAATGTCAGGCAATGCCAGATTTTGCGCTAAATGTCGAGCTATTTTATTTAATTCATTTTGCAATTGGCGTGGCGATAATAAGTGCACATCTATGTGACCTTGGTACATATTTGTCAACGTGTTAATTAAAGTTTGTTGTATAGATTTAAGATTCGACATTACGCTTTCTGCAGCCATTATTGATGTTAAAACATAAAATGCCATATCATCCTTAGACTTCTGGTTAAGAAGCTCGGTGTCAAGGGTTGTCAGATGGTTATTAATCAAATCCAGATGCTTTATCATAAGGTGTTCGTTTCGCTGAACAATGTTATTTTCGGCTTCTAGTATACTCGTTTGATTTTGGATTAATTTTAATATGTGATTTTCATTTTGTTGAATAGTTGTAATATCCATTTCGTATTTATCAGCGAATCTTTCATCCAAAACTCCGAATAAAGAATTTGCAATGTAGCCGACTCCGTTAATTAAACCTCTTTTTAGTCTGCTCTGCACTACATGTTGTGATTTTAAAAGATTGTTGTAATACTGCAATTCATTCATATCTTGATCTAATTGGTTTAGTAACACCTGAAATTGCATGACCCATTTCTTTTCTTGGAATCCGTTGATGTGTGTTACGTATTGTTGCAGAGTGTCCATATTATGCCAATAATTTGTCATGTTGTAATAGAATATCAATTTCCATTCGTCTTTGATTTCTTGTATATAGGTTATTTTGTCAAAATAAATAGACTGGTTTGCGTTTACCGAGATAAGATTAAATGCAGAATCGCTTTGTTGTAAAGAAGGTGTCAGTAATGTCATAAAAAGTAGGAGAGATTGACAAATCAAATTTTTCCATGACATGCTCCTAACTCGGCTCCGTCTCTGAGGTTCTGTTCTATTCTTTTGCAGCGGTGGTGTGTTTCTGTCGATCGCGTTTGTGTCATTGTCAAGGAGTGGTACTAACTTAATCATTGGTCTTTTAAGTTCGCCCTTTGCCGTTTTGAGCGTGACCACTCGTGTATGGCCGTCCCGGCCCGGATGCAGTTGGGTTACCCGACCTAGAGCCCATTTCCCTGCAGGTACGTTTTCATCTTTGATGCACACAATGTCATTTATTTTTGGATCTGTATTTGACTTCCTCCACTTTAACCTGGCTTGAAGTTGCTGTAAGTACTCTCTAGACCATTTCTGCCACAAGTCGTTGCTTAATTTTTGAACGAGTTGCCATCTCTTCCTTAAATCCACTGTGCACTTGTCCGGTTCTGGTATATTCAGTAATGGTGTTCCGGTCAGGAAGTGGCTCGGTGTTAAGCAGTCAATGTCTTCTTGGCTTTCAGTCAAAGTGCATAGAGGTCTAGAGTTCATGCAGGCTTCTATTTGACAGAGAAGTGTCGAAAATTCCTCAAAGGTTAACTTCTGGGCTCCTATCACCCGCTTGAGATGATATTTCATACTTTTAACGGCCGCTTCCCAAAGTCCACCAGCGCTGGGCCAGGCGGGCGCGTTAAAATGCCAGTTTATCCCCAATTCTCAAACTTTATCAAGGAAGTGGGTATCAAAGGTGTTGATAATCGCTCTATATTGTTGTAGAAGAATTCGATTTGCTCCCACGAAGTTCGTGCCATTGTCACTATACATGTCCCGTGGTTTTCCTCGCCTTGCACAGAATCTTTTAAGAGCTGCTAAAAACGCTGCGGAACTTAACTCAGTCACCAGCTCTAAATGTACAGCCTTAGTCGCAAGACATACAAATACGGCGACGTACGCTAAGAGTGTTCTCACCCCCCGACCTTTGTTGGCTTTGATCTCGACGTGGCCAGAAAAGTCAACACCTGTGTGGGTAAAGGGTCGTGAAACCGTCACCCGGGGTGCTGGTAAGTCAGCCATTATCTGTTCTCGAGATCTTGCATTGAATCGACGGCACGTGACACATTTGTGTAAAACTCTCTTTACTGCACGGTAACCTCCCACTATCCAATACTTTTGTCGCAAATGTGCAAGTGTCAATTTTGGACCCCCATGAAGTAACTGCACGTGGGTCTGCTCGATAATCATGTCTGTCAGCTTATTATTGTGCGGCAAAAGTATTGGTTGCTTAGCACACTCTCTAAGGTTCGCATTGCGTAATCTTCCCCCTACTCGTAGAATATCATTTTCATCGAGAACGGGATTTAAACTCAAAAGTCGGCTCGTAACTCCGACGCTTTTTCCTTGCTTTATTTTTGTAATGTCAACCTTGAACTCGTGCAATTGAATTTGTTTTATAATTAATTTTTCTGCAGTATGCAATTCCCGCGGTGTCAAATGACTCGTTCGCGTATTATGCTCGGCCTTAGTAGTAGAGTGAATAAAACGTAACATCCACGCTACAACTCTAGTGATATGACTCATTTTGCTGTGGTTGTCTAATAACTTAATTATTATCGACGATGGCTCTAATTGCAAGACACATGTTTGTTTTTGTTTTGCTTCATGATCCGTATGTATAACAACTGTTTTCTGGATGGATGTTGTGTCAATCGTTTTTAGCCATTCCGGACCTTGCCACCACAGGGGATGTTTTAATAATTGCGTGCAGTTTAAACCCCTCGTTGCACAATCTGCGGCGTTTTGTTCGGATGGGACATGGTGCCACTGCTCTTTCGGTATGACGTCATGTATTTGTTGTACCCGGTTACACACGAAGGTCTTCCATGCAGTGGGATCGCGCTGTAACCACCCTAGGACTATCATAGAATCTGTCCACTCGTAGATGTTATTATGAGCACCTTCCCATTTAAAGGCTTGTAAGGTTTTTTGCATTAGTCTTGCAAGTAATACAGCTCCACATAGCTCCAATCGAGGCAGAGTTAACTTCTTATTAACTGGTGCTAACCTAGACTTTGCAGTAATCAACCGGATGATGGGATTGCCGGCATCTGTCAAGCTTCGTAAATATACGGCACAGGCGTAGACCTTTTCAGACGCATCACAAAATCCATGTAATTCCGCCTGAATTGCAGTTCTTCCTAAATATCTCGGAATGTCAATTTGCATTATGTCATGTATGTCAGTGCAGAACTTTTTCCACTCGGCTTGTATTTCTTTCGACACCACGTCATCCCAGTTGCAGTTCGATAACCAAATCTGTTGAAAAAGCAATTTGGCTCTTACTGTCAGTGGTGTAAGCCATCCAAGTGGATCGAAAATTTTCGATATCTCCGATAATAAAATACGTTTTGTCAGTTTTTTGCAGTTGGTGTTTATTTTGTTAGAAAATGTGAAGTTGTCAGTTTCCGGGTTCCATTGCAATCCTAGGGCCTTTGTTGTCCCCTCTCCTTTAAAATGTAAAGTTTTTTGTGTCAACTCGTTATCGCTGATATTTTTTATTAACTCCGGATTATTACTTGTCCACTTTCGTAATGTCAATCCCGCTCCCTTAAACATGTTGATGAGCTGCTGCTGCACTTCTTTAGCATGCTCCAAGTCATTACCTCCACTGAATACGTCATCAACGTACATCTCCTGATTGATGACGTCACTCGCTAAGGGATATTTGTCATGGTCGTCTAATGCAAGCTGTTTAAGGGTCCGTAGGGCCAGGAATGGTGCTGCTTTCATTCCATATGTCACAGTGCATAGTTGGTACTGCTGAACTTGACCTCTTTTGTCATTTTTACGCCATATTATTTTTTGCAGCTGTTGATCTTTTTCGCTGACTAAGATCATTCTATACATTTTTTCGCAATCGGCTGTAAACACGTATCTGTACAATCGCCATCTGATTAATAATATCAAAAGGTCTTTATGTAATTTTGGCCCGCACTCCATGAGGTCATTTAAGCTTAACCCTGATCCGGTCTTCTGCGATGCATTGTATACTACTCTTAGCTTAGTTGTCAAGGAATCGGGTTTCTAAACTCCGTGGTGAGGTAGGTAACATGTTGGTTCCTTATCTACTGCACTTGGCTTCATGTGACCCATGTCTAAATATTCTTGCATGAATTTTCTATAACTTTCTGAATAATCTGTATTTTTATCTAACTTAACTTCCAACTGTTTGTATTGGGCTAACGCCAAATGCTTTGATTTACCTAATTTCTCCTCAAAGTTAGGTTTCATCGGATAACGAACTTCATACCGACCGTCTGCTAACCGTTTCGTTGTTGCAGTGAAAAACTCTTCGCAATACTGTTCTTGTGACGTCATCGAACTAGTCGAGTCTTCATGGATATCTTCTACCTCCCAATATCTAGCCAGATCGTCGATGTTGTTTGTAATAACGTTGCAATTGTATGTTCTAACGTTCCCGGACAATATCCACCCTAGTTGTGTCTGCTGAGCCATTGGCTGACCTGCTTGACCTTTGATTAACCCGCTCATTAATACTTCCGAGAACACGTGTGCATCAAAAAGAATATCTATGGGTCTCGAAACGTTATATTCGGGATCGGCTAAGGTGATATTTGAAACGTATAGTAACTGTTTTTTGGCAAAGGACGAATTCGGTAAATTATTAACAACGCGTGTCATGACTAACGCATCAGTTTTAAATTGATAGTCGGTGCATAGTGATTTGCAATTTAAATTAACTTTACCCTTACTCCTATTTGATAATGTACCAACTCCCGAGACACTCGCGTCTAACTTTTCTCTTTGTAAACCTAACCTCTGGGCTGCATTTTCGGTGATGAGAGTAATTTGTGAACCTTGATCCACGAGGGCCCGTAATGTCAAATATTCGCCCCTAATTGTGGCTACCTGAACTAATGTAGTAGCCAATAGTATCTCATCATCGTTGTTGGAAATGTAATTATTTTGCATTATTTTGCTAAGCCCCCCTGATCTATTTGTTGTCGGGATGGGTGCTCGCTCCGAGTTCGTAATTGCATTATGTAATAAGGTGTTATGTGGTTCATTGCATTCTTTGCACCGTTTAGCCGAGCCACAATAACCCTTAGTATGCATATATAAACAATTAATACATATTCTCAGTTTTGACACAGATTGCAATTTCTCCTTACTAGACATTTCAGCAAATCTAGAGCATTGAAATAATGCATGTTCATTTTTGCAAAGCGGACAAGTTACAGTGCCCTGGTTTACATTGCATGTAGGATTACGGAAATGACCCGAACTTTTCGTAGCGTGCCGGTCTGCCCCATTATAATTTTTCTTAAATGTATGAGATGAATTAAACTGAGTTTTAAACGGAATCTTATTGACAACGATTTCTGATCTCTTTCGTTGCAATGGCTCTAGTGCTATGAATTTACTCTCTATGAATTGCATAAATAAGTCAAAATTGGGCAATTCCCTTGCGTTAGTCCTAGATTGCATATAGTCCGTGTATGTAACGGAATCGAGCTTATCGCATAATACGTGAACTAACATCGGGTCCCATGTCGATGTGTCAACGCCTAGGTTGTGAATGGCATGAATAGTTTCCATGGTAGTGTCATACATTCGTTTTAATTCATAAGAGCTTTGTTTTTGAATGCTGGGCTGCCGCATGAACAATTGAAAATTCTTTGTAAATAAAAGTTGCCTATTATTGTATCTGTTAGACAATAATTCCCAGCACGTGTCATAATTTTCTGGTGCAACATGCAAATGTTGGACGAGCTTTTCAGCCTCGCCCCGCAACTTTCCCTTCAAATGTTGCATTTTCTGGGTTTTAGTGAGAGCGCTATTATTATGTATGGCTTCAGAATATAAATCCATGAACGTCGGCCAGTGTGTGTAACTGCCACTAAATATCGGAATTTCGATCTTAGGCATTGATTGTTGTTGACTAACCGATGAATTTAACTTCTTATTCAATTGCCGTTTCAATGCTTCGTAATTTAATTCAAATTCGTTAAACATGTTGTAATAACCAGAGTCTTTTCCTTGCAATATACCATCAATTTGTAAGTGAACGTGATCAATCGGGCTCCAGCGAGACTCAATGCATTTCAACTTATCCTCGATTTCCCACTTTTCGGATAGTTCATCTACCTTAAGCGTGTTCACTAACCTGTTGAATGCTCTAAAGTGAGCATGCTGTTTCTGCTGTAGTTCTGTCACTCTCCCGTCTGGGCTGTCAAACTGTGTGCTGTCAAACTTGATATGAAACTGCTCACCAGTATTGGTACTTGTCGAGGGTTTACCTTCATTCAGCAGCGCCGGCTCGCTCCTCTTCGCCACCTTCCAGGATGTCAGCTCCTCACGTGTCCCTTCATACCACTGCCTAATCACCTGAATGATGCTTTCCACGTAGTACTGATGACTCCGATCCTCTACCTTCATCAACTCGGTGTCATTTTGCTGACATTCACCCCACAAGTTATCTAACGCTTCTAAACGTTTCGCAATATACTCCTCCGTTTTTCGAGTACTAGGATCTTTCTTAAAATTAGCGTGGATCCTCTTAATTTCGTCCAAAGCATGAGCTTGACGCGCAATTAAGCCTTCCATTGCAAGCGGAAATATGGAAAGATCTTACTTGATAAACTGGAACTCTTCCTTTCTGGATATGCTGCTCTGGTTGTGCAGATGGCCTCGTCGCTGACGTGTCCGGATGCAATGCAGTTATGCAATAAACGCGGTTACGATCACTCGCGATGTCACTGGTTTGTATCCAGGACTTCGAAACAACTCTTTCCCGAAGCCTTTAACTAACGCGAAAAGGTTGATCCAATGTCTTTTTATCGAAGGACCAAAAAAATGTATGTGTGGTAATGCAGGTTGCAAACGAGATGCAAAAATGTAAATGTAAAAGGATGCAGATGCAAATGCAGGCGAGTGCAATTAAAAAGGCCAAAAAATGAGTTGTCAAATCGACTTCTACTTAAACACTAAAATTACAGATGATTGTCACGATAAAGTGCATTCGTCCAAGGTCGGCTGGCGATCGTGATCTGGGTCACAGTTATTGCCGCGTCTGTTATATTTTATTAACTAACTATATAAAATATGCAGAATGTCATGTACGTACATCGTACAAATAAGTTTTGCATGGTCCGTCTGTCCGTGGTCGTAGGGAGACTGAGGTGTTGGTCGTCTCATAATTTATTTGTTACTTGCACACCGTCTTTTATTTTTAATCGGGTGCGTTCCGGTTTACGCAAATGATATGAATTAAATGCAAATTACAAATTATTTATGAGACGACTAACACATCAGTCTCCCTGTTACCACGTTATAAGGGATTCAAAACTCGCTTAAAAAGTTGGTTAAAGTTATTTCAATTTAATATCTATTTGCATTTGTTGCTTCAAAATATAATGTTTTTACTAAATACTTTTTAATCGGTCATATCGTAGATAGTGTAAAAATCATTGATATGGTAACTGTGCAAAACAAGGCATTTTCGTTATTTATTTACTACTGATTAAGCCAATTGGCTACCCTTGGTTACCCTTTCACAGGCTTAATGCAGATTCAGTGCAGATATTATATTTATGCTCAGTATATAAGACCTATTACATTTTGACATTAGGTGATCGCTGCGGCGGGCGGCGGTGGTTCACTGCGTGTTTAAACAAGTCTTTTCAATTGCCGCGAACTCACGGCAGTTTTACAGTGTTATGGTGCTTAAAGTTATCAAAATGTTCGCAAACGTTCCAAATTAACTCGATAAGTGTGAAGTGAGAGAGATTACACCCTTCGGTTACCCTTCTGAAAATATTATCAAGTCGAAGGGATCACCCATCGAAAGGGTTGCACAAATTTTATGGTTACCTATGTCTGTAGGTAAGCCTTTCAAAGGCTTTCGTGATTAAACCGTCGGACCGGTCCCTGATCTTATCATTAAATATGTACGTGTTCATATGTAGTTGTAGTAGGAATTTTCGTGTGATGTGGCCCCGGCCTAAACGTCTCATAAAGACAGTTAAACAAAAGTATTTTCAAATCATTTATCGGTTAATAGGTAACGGGTAATAGTGAAAATCGGTCTTAAGAAAAACATTTGTCTTAACATACGTTCGGTGTTCGTCAGCTACGACCCCGAGCGCGACTCGTGGACGTCGGTGGCGCCGATGGGGTGCGCGCGCCTCGGCGTGGGCGTGGCCGTGGTGAACCGCCTGCTGTACGCGGTCGGCGGGTTCGACGGCGCGCGCCGCGTCGCCTCCGTCGAGTGCTACCACCCCGAGGACAACCGCTGGACCGAGCGCGCGCCCATGGCCGTGGCTCGCAGCGGCGCCGGTCAGTACGCACTACACTATGACAACCGCTGGACCGAGCGCGCGCCCATAAAATGCCACTACATATACACTAAACATTCACACTTGTTTAGGCCCAAGACAATGCCAAGATTCTACTCCCCCACGACCACGTCGACCCGAGCTGAGGTCCCAGTCTTTAAAGGCGCGCTCGAGTTGTTCCGGTTTTGTTCCGATCTGAACCATTCAGAGAATCTACTAGGGAACGGGGACACGCTTGCGTGTTGCCGTTCGTTAGAAACCCTCTAACGATGATTCGATCACACGGCTCGAGGAACTCTTGTGAGTTTCTCGGCGCCCGCAAAAAAATTGACGCTGAAAATAGATAAAAATAGAACCATTTGATATTTGACATATGTATATCGACTTAACCTTTTACCGCCACAGCGCCGCATTTACGCCGTGTCCTGTGATAACTTGCAATAGGAATAGGGAATCCAAATATCTTAATTTTTTGTTTTTGTGCACTATACGTATCGCCGATCATTGCCATCGTTGCCGTACAACGCACGCTGTCGCTTGTCGATTATAGCAGACTGTGGCGGTCAAAAAGGTTAATTAAAATATCCGTTCCAGGCGTAGCAGCCCTCAACCAGTACATCTACGTGGTGGGCGGGTACGACGGGTCGCTGCAGCTGGCGTCCGTGGAGCGCTACGACACGGAGCGCGACGCCTGGGACTCCGCCGCCGCCATCACCACCGCGCGCTCCGCCCTCTCGCTCACCGTGCTCGACGGCCGGCTCTACGCCATGGGTGACTTACTTACTGTTAACTTGACCTAACAACAAAATTAAATTTCAATGTGCAGAAAAAAATTCAAAATTGATTTCAACACTTTTCCAATTTGAAAATAGATAGTGTTGAAAAAATTCCACGAGCGGGATTCGAACTCGCCTCTCATGACTTACTCAACCCAACTCGCCGAATTTTTCCAAATCGTTATTTGTATACACATAATTTGCGACAATTATTTATAGGTATAATTAGAAATACTAGAGGTCGCCCAGTACCTAGACGCAATTTGACCGTCATCGTAGTTTAAGATATAAACAATGTTATGCCACACTTACATCTATCTATATCTATCAAGCGCGGATCCACAATTGTGGGCAACCTTAACTGAGATCGAAGATATACTCGTATTTTTTTGTACTTATATGTATTTTAAAACTGGACGAGTTTCAATGTATATGTATGTATTATGTATCTGTTTTGTATGTTTTATTGTTGTATTGTGCAGGTCAATAAATGTTTCTTTATTGGCCCTTGGCCGACTTTTGGGGCGTCATACGCGCTTGGTATATATAAATCAATTGCTGTTCGTTTGAGTCGCTAAAACTCGAGAATGGCTGGACCGATTTGGCTAATTTTGATTTAGAAATATTTGTGGAAGTTCAGGGAAGGTTTAAACGGTGAGAAACAAATAATGGAAAACATTAAAAACAACAGTTTATTTTTCCAATAAAAATGATTTGTTTGTTTTGTTGTCATGGAAACCAGTCGTTGAAAATTTGCAGAATCAACTTGAGAGTTTCCCTGTTTCGCGCATGGGCAATTATACGTCTCGTGTTCGTGAGTCGGAAATCCATCATCTTTTATATTTACGCACCGCAAAAAAAGACAAAAAATATTGTACATCAGAAAGCTTCGTGTATAACTGTGTTGCATTTAAAGTAGATAAAAAATTTGTTTTAAGTTTTGACCATATTTTTCACAAACACATGTAAGTGATACGAAGTTCACCGGGTCATCTATAAATTATAAATCCTACTAATATATAAACGCGAAAGTTTGTAAGTATGGATGGATCTTTGTTACTCTTTCACGTAAAAACTACTAAATGGATTTGGATGAAATTCGGCATACAGAAAGTTTATAACCTGGATTAACACCTAGGATTGTTTTTATCGCGATATTCCCACGGGAATTAATGGAAACTGTCAAACCGGTACGAAGTCCACCGGATCCACTAGAAAATTATATATTTCGGTTTTTCTCCATACAAACTTTAACTATACCAAATCTCACACTCCTCCGTGCGCGCAATGAGGTTATGCCTGAGGGCACGAAATTTTTTCTTTACGTGTTCATAATATAGATAAATTGATTTAATCGATGGTTTTCTTCGCAGGCGGCTACGACGGCACATCATTCCTGGACATCGTCGAAGTATACGAACCCACAGCAGACGCGTGGCGACCCGGCGTACCGCTACCCACCGCCCGCTCCGGCCACGCCGCCGCCGTCTGCACCACGCACCTACCCCACGACGACGCGGCCCACGCCAGCGCCCACGCCCACGCCCACGCCCACGCCCCGCCAGCCAACGCCCACGCCGCCCACGCCGCGCGGCGAGACGACATCCCAATGGCCAATAACATTATAGGCACGTTATCCCACAGCGCTGATTCATAGCGGTACGCGTTAAGGCGATCGACGCGGTCCCTCCAGTCTGCGTTGATCGGCCGCTTCGAGGCTCGATTTTGAGACGCTCGGTTGTTCGTATGTGTTCTTATATCGTCTTAGTGGGGCCTGCTGAGGCTTCCCTCTCCCAGTAGCGCTTCGACCCATCGGGAACGTTTGTGCAATAGAAACACCAATACTTTAATCGAACCACTAGCCCGCGGAGTGAGACAAGTTTGCCGTAGCACGCTATCCCACAGCGCCGATCAGCGATACGTGTTAAAGCGATCGGTACGGTCACTCCCTCACTAACCTGAAGGTACCGGGTTCAATTTCCAGGTCGGGCAGTGTTTCGGATTTTTCGATGCATAGCCCAGGTTTCTGATCACCGACTCGCACTTGGCAAGCGTGTCAATCAATTTTAGTGATGGCTCGATGTCAATTATGGAGGCCTTTGCCCAGCAGTGGGACAGTAGGCTATTTACTTTACGGTCACTCCAGTCTGCTTGGTCGACTGCATCGAGTGACTACTTACGGATCACAGCGAAGACGATCCAGCGATGTAGACAATTGGACTATTCGATGGACCCTTATTACTAGCAGAAAATATGTTGTGTATCAATGCACACCCGATTGAAAACGCCGATTCGCCGGACTTCGAAATTTGGACGATTTCTGTTAGAAATAGCGTGCTCTGATGGAAATGCGAAGTTGTATAGGTCTGTTTGTCCCTCGTTCACGTTGAAACGGGTTGACGTGACATACAGATTGTTGGGAGGGTTTGAGAGTGCCATAGGCTCGTTTTTGTCCCGGTCGATAAGTGTGTGTGTCGTGATATGAAGACTTGTCAAGGACCGAGTTCCACGCAGGCGGAAGATAGTTTCAATTTAATGTAAATAAAATAAAGACAAGACACAGCTAAGTTATAGCGCACTGAATAGAATATAAAATCTACTCGCCATGTTTTCTAAACTGTCCGCTACTTACTGGCGGTATTCATATATATGTATAAATTGTAATTTTATGCGCTCGCAATAAGGTAGAAAATCAATAAAAAGTATATTACGTTGTACCAATCACTGTTAAATAATCCTCGTTAATCACAATAATTATATATAGATGTTACTATAAACTGAACCTTATGCAATTGCAATTAGATTGAAAAGCAATACAAATAAATAAACTCTATGTTTTACCAATCAAACGGTTGATTAATCTTCGTAGTTCTTACTTATTGCAATATTTAATGGTAGTGATAAATGTTGAAACCTAGACCGGATAAATGACGTGAGATACTTTATCAAAATATTAGTTAGTTTTAGACGTGACCTGACAACGTATTAGGAAAACCAAGGAAAACTAGGAATGATTCTTGGGGAAGAGTGACGACCCCATCGTCTGATTGTGAAATGTTTAAAATGAGCAAATGAACAGTAATAAATTTCGTTTAATAATAAGGACACTGTATGTATGTGTATAGATTTTGTACTATAGCTAGTTAAGCTTAATAATGTATTGCGATATTTTACTTTTTATCTCAATATTATCAATTTCAATTCGAAAAAATATTGTTTAATTAATATTTTATGGTGTACATATTCCGTATGTGAAGACCGATTTTAATACAGTACCTAATGTATGATGTAAACGTACAGCAATTAGCTAATGGCAATTTGTATGCAATAGTAGGAAACTAAGGAAAATAGATAGAATATTTATATATATAAAAGAAATATGGTTATTTTTGTTCTTTCTTAGTCTGACTATGTATGTTGGAACGTAGATCTACGGCGGCAAACAATTGAAATTCTATTGTGTCTGGTATTCAGACAGACAGAGGTTAATCAAAGAAGGAACAAAAATGTTAAAATATAATTCGCCTACCTATTTTATCATTTAACACAGAATCAAATCAAACACGAGAGACTCTGTATCATGTCTACAATTTAAACCTTAATTTAATGTCAACAAACGTAAATCAGTCTCAAAGAATATAATGCAGTTGTTTGATAAACCTTGTAACAAAAATGATGTACATAATTTATTATTATTTATAAGGACAATAAAGACTGTTATGGGAATATAATAAATTGAATTTTAATTGCAAACCCAATAATGAATATGCAGGAGATGTTATCGCAAAGCAATAGGTCCATAAAGAAAACACAAAGTTCAATTAACAGTGTTTATATTTGTTTTGAGGTTAATATTACGTGTGCCATGTGGCTTTAGGTACCTTTAGGAAAAAGCACTAAAAAGATTTCTAAAACATTTTCAACATTCTCAGTTAACATTGTACTTTATATTACAATTAAACAGAACTATTACAGTATATGTACACAATTTATAATATAATGTTAATAAGTGAGTCTGCGGCCGCACGCAGCGAGGGCCGGCGCCGGCGCCGCAGCGAGCGGTTAGTGGTATTGTGCACTACAATTATAATTATTACATTATGCCTAGAAATACAAAAGTTTGAAGTGCAACCAAGACGTACTTGGACTAAAATGAGTTTGAACCGTAAACTAACAAATTAAATATTAAGATATTACATACAAATGCATTTTACAATATTACGTATGACATACATGGAAGATGTATGAAAAGAAGATAGGATAATTTTTTTAATAATATGCTAATAATTTTGCGTATGCTTAATAGTGTTAGAATATTTGTACCTAATAAAATTGGCAACGCCGCAGGTCTCCGAATAAATACTGATACTTTAACGACTCTCGAATCATCGAAGATACACGTATACGCATATTCGATGTAACACGTTGTTAATAATTCAGTACTTACTTAGTCTGAAATATTTGCTCAGGATAACGCAATTATTGATATTCTACAAATTGTACAGTACGCAACAATAACTATTCTCATAATATTAACGTACTATTTTAAAGCTCGCCACTTATGTACACAAACTAGATGGAACATACTTTCGTGTAAATGAAAATATTATATATACCAAAATTAGCACATAAGAAAAACGCTATTAGATTATTTGATTTGGCACAAATCAATAAGGCCAATTTTGAAATTAATTAAAAGCTACATAATGGATAATGATCCTAAGTTTATCTATATTTGTACTTGTGGTTTATTTGTAATTATTATTTATTAAGTATATATTTCTATTCTTCTAATCGGGTGCTTTTTGTATAACACTTGTCTACTTTAAAAATATTTTCATTTACACAACTCGGAATTAACATATTAATATGTAGCAGTAGTATATATATTTCGGAAGCAAGTTAAAACATAAATGCCAATAAAAATATCACATATATTAAATAAAATATCACGTATCATATTTTATCTGCATTTAACGTCCCAAAGGAACTTTGTTTCGTCACATGAATTCTTCATGAAACATATTCTCATACAACTGATGCATTGTTTGTATTGTATTAATTACATAAAGAAATACTCATTTGAGAGAAAGAACACAATTAAACAAGTATGCGTCATGCTGTCGCTATGACAGCTC
>OY720026.1:5864722-5907837 GCA_963082485.1 Eudonia mercurella
GACGAAATAATATATTCAAATTAGTGTTCGGAGAGGTATCCTTAGTCAGACAGGATTGATAGGTCAAAAACGACCGATTTTTTCGATTGACCTATCAATATTGCCTGACTCAGGATACCTCTTCGATCACTAATTTGATTATACTATTTTATCGTCCGGAAACACCCTGTATAGATTTAGTGCCATCCTGAAAAATATCCATGCCATCACGATATTAAATAGTGCGAAAAAAGTGCTCGAGCACGTAAAAAGATCATGCCGATGTAAAAAAGCACTATAACAGTTAGTGCACTCGCATGTAAAGACATGCTTCCAGCAATCATATAATATCATGGGCAGGCACGAAATATTATAGGGCACGACCTGGTAGGCACCAATAAGTTAAGTGCAAACGCACATAATAGTATAATGATACGGAACTATAAGTAATCGCAATGCATTATAATATAAAATGCGTCAATTAGGTATTTCGAAGCAGTGCACTACATGTTTTCTTTCTTTAGGGCTAAACGTTATGATTTCTTGACCTCTATTTTATAGTGCGAGCTGCAAATAAGGTTGTGACGTCACAAAATTACGGCGGAACCATAATTTTGTGTGCACCGTCGGCAGCGTAACTTAACGTGCTTGCACAATTGGTCAAAAAGATGTGCATTCACAATAGTTTAAAGTGCCCCATTTTTCTCAGTGCAAGGTTATAATATTAATCTACACTTGCGTGCAATTAAATCGAATCACCGTAACATTTCCATACAAACGAGCTTGCAAGTCGTCGTGCTTTGCCGGGGATTGATCGAGCCGTTGTCGTTATATGGCGATAACTGTCAAGGGAGTAAACGGAGAATCCAGCTAAACGGAACAACTGTTAGGAATCCGTGTTCTTCATTAAAAATAACGGAAACAATTAGAATGTCGGCAAATCCAAAAACTTGGACAACTATGGTCTATGTTCACTATCTGATTGGCTTTTACAATATAACGACCTAATCAATCCCTGACGGAGCACCAACGCTTTAAAGTGGACTCACTTTCAAGAAAATGTTACGGTGATTCGATTTCTTTGCAAGCAAGTGTATTAGTTAGTTATATTATCGAGATAATTATCACTACGAACCTTTGACCGAAATGTGGCCATTACTCATTTAATTAATAATTGTAAATTCAGGCAAAATAAATCAATGGTTTCGCTACATATAGTACAAAACAGAATTATTCGTTATTTACCTAGTAATCCTAATGGCGATAGTACGTACATCTGCGGTACGTGACACGCCTAGCTAATACTGTGTCTCCGTAAGCCAAAAGCTCAAATAACTCATCCGTCATCATCACATTAGCGTGGGTGGTAATGGAAGCATCCGCTCAGATTGAATAGAATACTAATCTCATCTATATACGAATTTACAATGAATTAGAACATTAGCAGTGGTCATTAAGATAATTATTCAGCGGGAAGTGGGCAGGTAAGTTTACCTACTATGTAGCAGGGGATCAATAAACATACGAGCTTGTCGAGGTCCTTACGTACTTAGTCACATTGAGTTATTTGACAGAAGCTGTACTGTTCCATACCAACAAAGAGTAACGTAAAGTGACAAAGTTCTAATGGTGTTCAGATATGATTGAACTCCGTACACGGCGGCGGGCGGCGTAGGCGCGCGTGGGCGCCCGCCGGCCGCCGCGGCCATTCAGGGAGCTCGCCCACGCGCCCGCCATTCCCGATAATGCCATCAGCACTATTTATTTAGTTCGATTTCCAACATACCTACGTGTGGGTAGGCTCATTTCGTTACGCAAGCTTTGATCGCACACATGTCACCCGTATCGGTTCATCGTCACCGTGCGGCGTGACGGTGCCATTCATAAGAATGTCGCTTCTCGGCTAGAACAATGAGAGCGGATGACTTATACGACGTGTAGCGAGGCATTGTGCAAGTGACAACGGCTTCGTGCGAATCCAACTGATATTTGAATGGCGGCGAGCGCCGGAAGCCGTGACATGGCCGCTCGTGTTATTAATGAACGGCCGGTATGTATGGGCCGCTGCCTACTTGATGTGGCGAGTGACCGTTTTTCGTAGACACCGAGAGTCGTTGGAAACGGACGCGTCAAAGGGCCTGTGACCGTTAGTCGGCAGTTAGGGCTACGCCTATGCATTCAATATACTATCCTTATCAATGTAAAAATAAAAGTCACACTAAACTGGAATCCAGAATGCGAAATAAAAAATGTAAACTTACACAGCCAATTAAAATTTTATATACAAAAACTTTTAAGGTCAAGAAACTTCTCCTACATTTTTGAGTTATACATACTCGTAGGTCTTAATTTGGCAACCCTAGAGTTAGCTTAGTGCGTGTGGGCGCGCGAGTGCGTGCGCTGCGCCGGCGCAGGAATGCGGACCGGGCCCCGGCCGACCCGCCCGCTGCCAATGACCGCCTGCAAGGGACGCTTTTTTAATGCAGGACTCGTTAGTTCCCATCCTGGTGGTAGGACTTGTAACGATCCAAATCACCCGAACAAAGGAACATTATTAACTTTCATGCTTAGTTACTAAAACGAGACATATTTATACAAGATGTTTATTTATCATCTATTTTGACGACGTTTAAGTAAGTGCCAATGTTTTTATAGGAATTTTGCGGCTGGCCCCATATTCTTCAAAGCGTTCATGGACATTGAGAAAGGTAAACACAGATTGAAAACACAGATTGAATAATCTCTCTCAGACTCGAGACCAGTCCTACAAGCCCAATGACCATGCATAGCCCTGCAAAGGGTTTCAAACAGTAGCGATAACTTGATTTCAATGATAGAGGCCATTGCGCAACAGTGCGACAGTTTAAAGGCTATTCAGATACTAACTATTTACTAGAAAACAGTATAAGGTGTCTCGTCATTTGCCTGCACTCCATAACATAATAAAACTGGGAATATTGTTGTGGTAGTACAGCAAGCAAGTGTGTCGAGGTCGCGGCCGACCGCACAACTCTACACTTATACGGGATAAAATTACCAACGCTCTATTTCGACACGGTCTCGGCCGAGCGTCGCTCAGCTTCGCTGTTACACGTGCGAAGGACATTATGGGTTCTCAATTAAACCAGTTAATTAGTTACCCTTCTTTTGTCTTATTCCGTAACGTGAACTGGCTGGCGACAGCCCTCCTTGTGTTAAACAGCATTATTTTGCATTGTTGTTCCCATTTGATTTGAAGGGTACTGTCATCTACAAAATTTGTATGGCATTGAAGCAGCGCATCACCAAGACTACTACTGATTCAAGTCCCGCTTGCGTTAAAGATTATCAAAATCCTTTTTCCGGATTCTAATGTGTTCGCAAAAAATGCGTAAAGATGTATATTTTATTTTGTAAATAATAATTATAACATAAGATAAGTACCAGCAGTCTAACAAAACACGCTAAACTCTTTACATCGTCATCGTCATCCTAATGACTAAATAATGAATGTCCTCTATTCTCATATTATACATACGCTCAGAATAACCAGTCTAGAAAATATCTACCTATAGTTAGAAAAAAAATATTAAACCTAAGAAGCCAGCTGCGTCGCCGTCAGGACGACACATCCCTGCAGTGCTGTGTCAGAGGCCAAGTAGCCTCATTCTAGACAATTAGACCAATTAAAACGAAACTATGACAGCCAACAGTCACAATATAATGAGACCCAGAAGGTAAGCTTAATACATACAGAGACAAATCGTCGGGGATAATTCAAAACCGCGTAAGTGGCATTGGTGGATTCCGCAAAAAATTATCTGAAATATGGATAAAGCAAAACAGCGTAAGTGCTTTTATCTTATGATTTACGTAGTTCTTTTAGAAAATAACTTCATTATTACATAATAGTAGCCAAAACAATTGCTATGTTCTGATTGGTACGTAAAACGACCAAATAAATAATTAAATATTTAGTTTTCTATCCTAAAACAGCTGTTTGACGATTACGCGGTATTCGCCAACTCACTACTTACGCGCTTTTGAACTATCCCCGACGAAATAGACAACGGGGTCTATCTATGTGCGAGTTGTTCGAGCGCGTTTGTATGAAGCTGCAGTCTCCTTATATTGTGCAACAGCCAACTCAAAAGATTCGTCAAACATTTGTCACACAGTAGTAGAGCCAGAATCAATTTCGATAAGACAAGATAGCATTATCAACAATTTCCGCTCAATCAATGATTTTATGATAAAAATAATCTAAAATACGACATGAATCAAATTATTTGTTTTGGAGAGTTCGCCGATTGTCTAAGACGGCATTTTCAGCGTCAGTTGACTTTTTTTAATGAAACTTAAGGGCTCCTCAAGCTGTATAATCGAAACACCGTCAGAGGTTTTCTAGAGGCAAAATGGCATCACGCACTAGCGCGTATTCCCAATCCCTACTAGATTCTCCAAAGGGTTTGGATCGGATCGGTAGTGAACAAAAGTTTTTGCTAAGATATGGTCTGGCCCAATGCGGGTTGTTGAGTTTTTAAACAACTGCCATCTTACGGCATCGGCCGGAAAAAACGCTTAACGTGCCTTCTGAAGCACGGTTGGGTACCTATTATACATATATTTTAAAAAATATAAAAAATGGTAGATAATCTATGTGAGTCAATAAGGTGGCCAACGATTAATTATTTTGTCACGTACTCTGCGCCTTATACGTACGTGTCTTATTAAAAAGCCATAGAATTCAATTTGGTATTATAGTTTTTAAGTTTGTTGACATGATTTTACTGCGTGTAGAGCACATGCATGTTGTAAGAAAAACTATTTATGAGAAAGAGTGTAAATTATGGATGAAATTACCTAAGTACTGTATATTGCCGCCAGTAGACAACTATCATTGAATGATATGCAGCTGAAAAGAAAATATAATTGACTAGCGTTGCTGTGGGTCCATTTAATCTGTTGCACGCATTAAAACCTCTTTTGTATTTTTACATTTTTGTTTTTAAAATACTTTGTTTAGCTTTTACTATTATTAAATGTTGTCAAGACTTCTTGGCGGGAAAGTGAAGAGTCATGTCTGCGGTTTTGTTTTA
Organism: Eudonia mercurella; assembly: GCA_963082485.1. Lineage (NCBI taxonomy): Eukaryota > Metazoa > Arthropoda > Insecta > Lepidoptera > Crambidae > Eudonia > Eudonia mercurella. The sequence continues at coordinate 5,869,780 of OY720026.1, forward strand.
TTTTCTAAAATTTGTGTTATGTCGAATATTAATGTGAATTAATGGTGGATTATTAACCGTTAAGTGTTCGTGAGTGTGCATGATTGTTGGCAAATGAAACAAAACAGTGCAACGTCACTTTTCAAATTCTCTCAAGAAGTCCGCCCGAGGACTTAGTAAAGCTCCACATCTTTACTAAGATACTCGAGGGGTTGGGGGGTATATCATTTCTCACTTCTCATTTCTATTATCATTCATCATCATCATACAAGATGGAAATATTGTTTATTTATTTATAACTTGTAAGAAAAATTACTTTGACACTGGCTAAATGTGCTAACCGCACGAAGCCATCAACTAAAGGAAAAAAAAAAAATGTTGTCAAAGAACGATGAAAGGTCTGTAATAAAAGTAAGCCAGTATCGTCTTCATTACCCATTACCTACAGCAGCTCCTACACTTTCATACAAAAGACTGACAGTCTGACAGTCTTTTGTTGTCAGCTGAAGCACACAGAATTCATTTAGTATAAATATGTGCACGTATTTAATATGAGAGTGAGACAAATGGGTGCCAAATTCAGATTGTCGGCCGTGACCGTGACGAATACAATTTGTGAATGAGCGCACGCGAGCGACGGCTGACGTCAGATGCGTGACGTCACGCACGAAGACCTGCCGCGCTGACACCACCAGGATCTGAAGATCGGTGAACCGCGCTTACATCACACGGGCCAATGAACAAACACAGCGTTCAAAACTTGTGAAACAACACATGCTTATAACTGGATCAACGACCGAATGGGTGGATTAGTCAACAAGGTCAATACTCAATATATTTATTGCAAGACCATAACATAAACGATAATACTTATAATAATATAAACATTACATAAGGGTGATGGTAACAAAATATGAAGATCAGACAATGGACCCGTGAGACGTAATTTAAAATAAAGAAAAGAGCGTATTCACCAACAGGCAACACACTAACAGCTTTCAACCATTATCTTTATCATACTAAGGTTCTATACAAGATTGTTGTTTTTTATTAAGACATTACTCACACACAGAGCTAAACACATTAAAAAGGGGGTTGGTAAAGGGAACGGGAATACTAAAAGTTTAGTCATCCATCATCATACAATTTAGAATTTTCAGAAACCGATTGCCGAGATGGGTGACGTTACAGCTTCAACGTCCAATTACGGACTAGAAAAATATGCTTCCACAAGCGCAATAAATTATCTAAAAATATAAGCAAGCCAAAACATCCACGAACCAACCCAACACAAGTTCTCCTAAAACAGCAGCCATTAAGCAACCATTGTGCGGCCGCCAACATTTCGGAATGACATCCGCAATTAATTTCAATTGGTCTGATAATACAAGTATGTTGCTCGTTAAGATTATAACGAGCACGAACGAAACCACGTATGACGTACAAGTACTGAGTGACGTCATCGTCAGCGTTACAGGATCCCGAGACCCTAGGTCGCGTGCTGCCTCCTGTACTAACATTGGCCGACCGAGGGTAGTTCGGCTTCGACTTCCGACTCCTTATTAACAATAACAAGCGGTTTTGATAAACATCTCTGACCTTTAGAGAGAATTTTCTTTTGTGAAAACATTTCTATAAATACTTTTTCATATAATACCGTTCGGTCGGATACATCATGGGAAATGTCACAGCCAGCTCGGCGGCCTCGGCACTTTTCGATGAAGTCGGTTAAAAAGTAATGTGAATATAACTGAGAGCCTTGTTTTAAAGTCTAGCCTTTCTACAAAAAAGCAAGGCGACCTCAAATTTTAAGAGTGCGTAATAAAATCATGCAATCATAAAAATGTTTGATTTAACTATGATGTCTTTTTAAATACAAATTGACAATATTATTATCGCTCATTCATTCAATTCATCCATTTTCGTGTGAGAGGATTAAAGCGTTTTATTGTTTTAGCTGTTTCGCTGGCCACTTTATTTTTACATCCTTTACTTTCAGTTTCCAAAATTACTATGACGTGATATACCTTTCATTAAATTATTCTCTTTATGGTATTTCCATCGGAATACCGCCAAGGTTAAAGTGTGAAAATGCATACTACGAAGATGGATCGATTCTTTTACACAAATCGTAATCGGTGTAGATGTTTAACTTGAATGCCTTCACTATTAGATAAGGTGTTTTATTATGTCCATATTTTGAGACTTTTCCTTTAACGTTTTATGCAAAATCTCAAAATATTTCATTAATTTATACTAAAAATGTACGGATTTATTAGTCATGCTAGTAGCGATTTTAAACGGCCAGCTACGTATATTTAATTATCAGAGATCGGAATAGGTAGAGCTATTTTTGGTACTTTTATACGAAATATAATACGATATAATAATATGGGCATGCCCTACGTCCCGCAGTTTAAAAATTAATCCCGGGATTTCATTTGAGTTGCAAGTTACTTAACTAAAAGCTTGACAATTCTTACGAAGCCACACATCGCGCGATGCTTACAATGAGGTATATGGGTGAAAACACAGTGAAGTATGCGACATTTCCGAAACAATCACCATTGGAATTCGTTACACATACTTTTCGTTATAAAGTAGGTAAAGAGTGTCCCGCATTTTCGCTATTGTTCTATTTTGTTTCCACGGGCTGTGTTTTGCTTCCTACAAGGACGGCAACAACGCGCGTGTGCGCATTGATCTTTTGCGACTTCGGACATCCGATGTCGTTGATGTAAGTTTGGCAACGTCGCGTGTGCAATGGTTTACTTAAAACCAACTATTACATTTTTCTGTTACCTTCATTCATTTATTTTTTATTTTTAAAATCCCGGTATTGTAGTCGAAATCCCGGGGTATATCCATATTAACATATACGTTTGCGGTCAATGAACCAAAATAGCTCTACCTATTCCGATCACTGTTAATTATGTATATAAATCATTAATACGTACACAACTAGAATTATGCCACTTCCATATGGGACTCATTTTATAACAAATATTCAGATCAGCTGGAACGAATCCAAAAGAAATTCTTACTTTCATGCATTTCAAAATGTCACCGTAGTCGACTATCATATTCGATTTTGTAAGAACGACATAAATTATTACATCTGAAATATAGGAGACTACAAGTGCAAGCGATGTTGCTGTATGAATTCTGCCACAATAAATACGATTGTATAGATTTAATAAATAACATTAGCTACAAAGTGCCAGTCAGACCGCGCGTGCGAGCCTGCCGAACTAATAAGCTTTTCGCTACAATAAGATTCCGAACTAATGCAGGTAAACGCTCGCCTATGTCTTGGCTGACTGACACTTATAACAATTACTTTAATGATATAGATATACTTACAACTAGGATAAGCTCGTTTAAAAAATCAATTATTACAAATCTATATAAATTTGAAATTAACACTGTCAATAGTAAAAACAATGAATAAAACTTATATATATGTATTTATATATAATTTTAATATATATTTTTTATTTTTTTATTTTTTAGTACAACTTGAAACCATTTTAACTTAGCTAATAGTCATATAACTTTCAACTTTATAATATTTATCAGTGGTTAACGGTGTTGGTTTTACAATTATTTAGCTATAAACCTAAACTGCTGTATGTAATATATATTGTGAAACGGTTTGTTTGACCCCAATAAACGAAAAAGAAAAACCGTCAAGCTGCTCAATTTAGTATGAAATGTGGGAGTTCGATAATATTGTCATAGATACTCGTATAATACATCCTTTGGCCAATGTTTCAATATTGCTGTTTAAACGAAACCTGTAGGTCCCTAATAATTACTACACAGTCGCATATACAGTGGCTAGTGTGAGTTTTCTTTGCTTTTCGATCTCGTTAACAAAAACCAGAATTTGTATGGCAAACTTAGATAAATGATTGGTCTCGCGGGCAAAATTTTAACCACTCGTTTGACACCAAGACAAATGATAAGATGGCAAAGTTAACGTGATCAAAGGGCGTATACAACTCACCACACTAGGCACCTTGTATTCGCCTACCGCAGCAGAGAACCACGCTCGGGAACCCGCAATTACATTTATGGGATTCGCGTTAAAAATAGAAATTGTTGATTGATGTAATCGTAGCGAGCCGGCCCCGGCCCCCGCGCCAGTGGGCGTCATTAGCTACATTTACACCATAAATTTTCAACGCTGCTATTTATACGAACACGCTCTTATGAAAGGGAACCATCGCACGAGCCACGTGGGCGAACACTTTGTTCCGAAACGAGACCGGCCCGAAGGAATTCGCAACATTGTTACTACTTTGTTAGAGTTGAAAGTTGAATGAAGGCACACGCCAAATATTCCACTGAATTATTATTAATTAAGATAAGAAAAAATCTCGTCTCTCAGCCGATTTAAAATAATGTTATTTCTTGTAGAAGCTTGCTCTCTGATGTATTTTAAGATTTCTCTACTCCTAACGTAACCTTAAAGATCAAACCCTACTAAAATTACAATCCCCTGTTACCAAATACATAATAAAATAAGTCGACGTGTTCCGTTACTGGCAGGTTTCATGTTTCTATGTTTGAGCTTCCAAGAAAATTGGCCGACCAGGTATGAAAGCGAACACTTGGTGATTTTATAAGAGTTCTACATCTTTACGAAAATCTTTGGCGGCGAAGAGCAAAGCGTTCGGCTCTATATCGGAAGTCCTGGGCTCCATTCCCAGGTCGGTCAAGTATTTTGGATTTTTCAATAACTGCGTTCGGCAAGCGTGAATTTTATTTGATAATGGAACGATGACTTGATTATATGAAGGCCTTTGCCTTTACGAAAAGCAAAATAATGATAGAATGTAACATCATAGAAACTTCAGCGCATAATAATAAAAACATTGGCAAGGATCGAACTGGACTTGACACTTGACTCATTGAATGGCGGTGCATCAATAAATTGCAACGCACTTTCAATTTCATTGATTAATATGGTGCTAGGTAGTTGGTTCCATTAACATTTGGTGTTTCGCAGCGCAGTCGCGGCGAACGTGGCGTTACGGGTGCGCAGGCGCGGCGTTCGCATGAATGGAATCGACCATTCACGCCGAGCCTCGGCGCACCGCGACGCCTACTGTGCCGCTCACTCGCCGCTCATCAATGAGTTTGTTAACCAAGGTATTACGCCGCCGCCGCCGCCGTCTGCAATAGTTGCGTCGTGAGATAGTTTGCTCAACCGCCCGCTGTTGCATAGCTTGTTACAATAGTGCAATAACCTCTGCATTCTTTTTACATTTGCGCGCTGTCTTCGGAACTACCTAGAACCTAATTAATAATTTACGTTGTCACCGCAACTAATTGCAAGTTAATTGGTTTTCTGTTTTTATAGAACCGGTTTTGTATTAATCGAGTTACATTTTTAGTCTTTGTATACAATTATTTTGATCACTAGTTTGTATATGAAGTGGTCGATTTGCCTTAAAAAAGCGTGTTAAAAATGGCTCTCTATAAGAACAATTAAATAACGAACTAACTTATGCTCGTGGGAACCTATAAACCCACATATCTCCGACTCGTTCGCTGAAGTCACGCTTGCGGTGATACCACACAAAAAATGAGTCAGGCATACAATGAGTTTTACTCAAAGGTCGGCATTTTCCACGCGATAAACAACAGCCTTATTTCGCGAGCCGCCCGCGCCCCGCGCGTCTCCTACCTACCTGCCAGATACATGCTAGCCGGCTGCGTGAAACAAACACCGCCATACATGCTAACCGTCATTACATTACACCGCATAAATACTGAGAATCAACTTTTTATTCATACTTGCTAACTGTTTGCTCATGCAGCCCACGCCGATCAAAGTACAACGATCCTCTTCCAAGTACCATTACCAGTTCACAATGTTGAAGAATTAATTGGGCGCAATCGCAACCCATTGATTCTTCAAAAGTGTCACGGTGTTATCGCTACGACATCAATTTATTTACGGCATCTTCGGAGAGCTGGCCTCAATAAATCATTGCTTCCGTATAACATCTATTTTTAATTCGAATAAGTTTACATCCTCCAATTAATCGTTCAAACATCCGCATTTTATCAGCGCGTTCTTTCGACGAAAGGCAACGAGTAAACTCTTATGGTGACAATCAGCACGCTATGCAATAGAGCGCAAGATACAATTCTAGCATACTACTTAATACTTTCTGGAACCAGCCATTATGAAAGAGGCCTAGGTTTTAAGACATTTGCTACCAAAACGTGCTCGATATAAGCTATTGGGCTTCCCATCTAATCTTGATCGATCATCTCACCCACCTGAAAGAGTGATTGAGGGGGCATAAACTTGAAACAAAACATAATAAAACCTTCAACGTTAAAAGTATGTCACATTTGATCTTTTCCCGATAATTTTCCAGGAGATATGTGACACCCGCTGAATAGGAATTGTATGTCGCCACAAAAGGACTAGGCTTTTAAGCTGGGTGGGTGAAATAAAGGCGACTAAGGGACTATTAAAATCATTCTAAGGTGAAGAGTTCACCTAACGTAAACGGTATTCAATCAGGAATCAGGGGCCTTAGCTTCAGCCTAAATGTTGAGTGGGTAAAACATGGAAACAAAACCGCATCGTCTAAATAGTAGCCTCAGTTCTCTACGTTCTTCTAGAGATGCTATCTTATAGCGAAGGTTGGCGATCGTCATGGCCACTTGTCTCATCTACCTTCGACACGGGTGCTCAAATAAAGAGCGGGTACGCTTATTAGGTATACCAGTAACGTAAGTTCTTAAACCAGGACATTCTTTTCCCTAGTAACTTCCCTCCGCTTCCCTGTATCTCATAGTTACAGTTAATATTTTATGTTACTCATTGCACCCCCTTGCTATTGGTTGCAACTGGGCGACAACTGAATGGATGGACACCATAATTGTTCCGCGCAGTGTGAGGCTACAGGGTACAATCGATAAGTGGCACCGAGAAAGCCGGTATCAGTATCTGGTCGCACCGGAATGGCTGGGCCGCCCGCTTTTTCCCGCGCGGTGATTGCGGGAAACGGCTCGGCTTGTCGTCGTCGGCGCAGGCGCATGAGATCGGATTCCCACGCGTGCGCGAGTTTCCTCGTCCACGCAATCAACGCTAGGGAAGCGGGTTTCATTTAATAACTAGTTCTAACGAGCGACTATTTAATTGCTACTGTTAGTTTCTTTAAAGTAGTTATTGTTGGTACTTAAGTAACTAAAAAATTTGCTTTATTATTTTATTTTACGCGCTTGTCTTTCAACTCATGACAAGTGATGATAAGGCCGAAGGAGTAAGTGCACTGTCTCAGGAATCTTCAATAAGAGTTAATCAATGCAACAATGTTTTTATGGTGACAGGCTTGCATAATGGCTAGCCAGTTGGACTTGGAACAAGCCAAACCACCTTACCCACACAAAAGAAATACAAATAGGTAGGTATGTATGCAATCGAACCTCGGATCTCCTGCCAAGGACCAGTAATCTAGACACTAGACCTGAGAGTTAAAACTTATAATAACATCATCAAATTAATTAAGACCACATAGCCCGTGGAATATTGCACTTCTGGTGGGTTACTCTTGAAACACAATTGCAATATTCAATTTCCAATCCCAAATCTAAAAAATTCAAATGCACTCTTAAAAGCGATAATAGCGCTACATTGGAATTAAATTGCGTGGAAATTGAGTGAACAAATGATTATCGAGATGGGGCGTTCTGAAATTGCGAAACTTATCCCAATATAGACACATATTAATCGCATTGGAATTGTATTGAGATTGAGTTTGCGTCAAGAGTAGCCTACCTGGACTTGTACTATTATGTATTCTGTGCTTCTGGTCAAACTTGTCTTCTATTACTTGTCTCTCTGCATCCCACAAACATGCTATACGTACCTATGTACTATGAAGTGGGAGTGAACGGGCCAATTACAAAATAATGTATTTAAGGCTTACATCGCATTCCACTTTAAATTTGTAAATGCTCGGCGTAGTGTGCATGCAAACATACAAGTAAGTAGCCGAATGACCTTCTTAGGTCGTTCACGATGATATCACCCCACCGTATCACTATACTATATATAATAAATAATAGATAGGCATTGTGTTGTATATCTAATCGCAGAATGGACCTCATTAAGAAAGATAAAAGAATAACTTAATTCGTACTAATACGTTCCTTAGGCAATTTTTTTGCAAGTCGTCATGATTTGCAATATTGCAAAACATCAAATGATCTGACGTGGCGAGGGTTGCACGACGTCTCTTTAAAATCAAAACATCTACCGGTCTGGCTAGAAGCCCTTAATTAATGAATGTAAAACCTACTAATAATTTGTGGAGCTTAAAATATCAACAAAAATAAAGTATAACAGAACACTGTCATAAATCATCATCATCATCAGCATCCTCATAAGTATGTGAATGTCTCACTCAGTCTTCCTACATAAACAATTGAACATAAGGAACATCAGGGGCCACCACACCACGTTGGCCCAATGCAGGTACGTGGGTAGATATACGCCATTGTAGGACACTCAATACTCTCAGGGTGCCTGTGTGAGGCTCATTCGCCATTCGATCACGTTAACGAAAACGAGAATTGATATGGCAAATTTTTTACTCTTATATGTCGCCAGGGGGCGCTACTTCAATGCCATACTAATTTGCGTTTTTGTAAGCATAATCGAATGATTACGGATAAAGAAAACTCACATTAGGCACTCAGACGTAAGGTCGAGTGAAACTGCTCAAGCAGTGGTTTAATGGTAAGTGGATACTGACCGCAAGCCCATGAGGGGGAGGTGGGGCACGTGCTGCGCGCCCGCCTCGCTGCACCACTCCGGGTACGCGCGGTGGAACTCGGCGAAATCACCTGGTGGCAAAGGAATCGACGAATTAGCTTACGCGAAGACAAATGCAAAAACTGGAAATAAAATGTTAAACGGGTCTTAGGCCGCCCACATAACATTGACAATTTTCTGCATCATCAGCTCATTTTATGTTCCCACTGCTGGGGCACGCAACGCACGAGCTTTCCCTATGGATGGAAAGAAGGAACGGGTTATAACGGGTGGGGCAAAAATAAAGTCATAGTGTGAATTGGCGGCCATTTTATTCGAAATGAAAAAAATGCGCTGTTTTTACAAAAAGTTTATTTAAAGGTGTAAAATTGATGTCATTAAGTTTTAAAAATTAAATCGGTCAAATGATCACCTACAGAGTTAATGCACATTCGTGCTCGTTTTACGGCATTTGCTCGCCAGACATCTGGCCCCAAGTTGGTAATTTCTTCTTCAATGTTGGTTTTCAAAACTTGCAATGTTTGTGGCTTGTTGCGGTAAACGCGAGATTTCAAAAAGCCCCAAAGAAAGAAATGTGGCGATCTGGATGGCCAGTTCAAATCGCCAAAGCGGGAGATCACATAGCCCGGAAATTGGTCAAATAGGCAGTAACAGTAATTCCGCGCTCTTCAGGTGTGTATCGCTCCATTGCTTATTGTCAATTAATTCTCTATCTGTCTACAATATAAATGACATTTGACGCCATTTGCAAAAGTACTGACACATTTACATTATGCCATTACTTTTGCCCCACCCGTTATAAACTACCACGCGGGCTCAGTGCGGTTTGGTTTGGTTACAAATGGCTGGCGGCTGCTAACGCAGCCGGGACCAATTTCTTTACGTGCCTATCGAAGCACACACCATGTTCTACATAATATTGCCAGTTATACTGTGTGTGCGCGGGCCATATTGTTATATTGATTAATAAAATTGCAGATTTCCAGACATTTGATTTTACATCGGCATTCTTGGGGTGAAGCCGGGATATTGCCAATTTTATTTTATGTGTGCGGATTTGCAACATTTCAGTTGATCTTGAGATTTTTGATAAAAGCTGACATAATGTGTTTTTCTCTGGAAGATGCTAAAAGAAACGACAACGTTTTAATCATTCAAACTCGCTTAAAGCCTTAAACAACACATAAGTGCAATTCCAGTACTTATTTGTTGCTTAACTTATTGCCATTAGTAGATAGATATATAGTTATAGAACAAAGATTTACAAGGTTTTATAAAAAATATTATGGTTTGCACATTTAGATCAGCGAGTCTAATTGAAATCACAAGTACGCTAACTATTGACGTAGACTAGCATAGCGCTAATGTAGCGCCGAGTCTGTTCCATTCATTGTTTTGTCCTCATTGATATTCCTCCATTCACTATTACGACGAGTGTTGGCGAGTAGTTAAAAATCACATTGAAGCGACAAGCGGCACGCGGCCTTCGTCCGATAGGAAAACGCATACGTGTTTATTTTATATTGATAAAACACACGCATACAATAACACTGTTAGATAAGTAAGGTACACAATTACAGTTCAAAAACCTGTTTTGCACATTCAATAAGCCTGTTTTATTTTTAATTGAATTAAACCCTTTTACTTTTTTGATTTGAAAATTCATTAGGCTCCTTTGCGGAAGCATTTTTAAATAGCCATGATTCTATCCAGTTTGGAATGCATTTTTCTATCGAGGAAAGAGTCCGAGATCTCGATACTGGCTCCATATTAGCGATGCGCGATTATAAATAATACTAACTGAATCATTCGATTATTACATTCATTCGAATAAATCGAATGACTTTTAAAATGTATTACTAATTACTAAGCAGTACTAATCGGGTGCTAATCAGTCAGTAGTAGGAATCAATCACTAACGAATACAGAATTTTGCAACTGAATGGTCATTCATTGAAAATGAATGAATAATGACGTAAGTAACTAATTTTCGATTATAGCCGGCGTCTCTTGGTAACCGCTATGAGCTTTATGCTGTGGCGTTAAAGTACATTTTAGCTTTCTTTCTTTCAATATCAATAATCGTTCGATTTTATTACTAATTAGTAATACTTATTCGATTATTGAAATTAGTATATTACTAATCTGGTATTCGATTTTTGAGATTAGTATTAGTAGTTAATTCGATTATTGAAATTAGTCATAATCGCGCATTGCTACTCCATATAATAGAAATAACTAAATTCAAATCTAAGTGAACAAACATATACTTAGAGTAAATAACTTAAATGATTGTAACTGTAAAAGAAGCTAGAAGATTTTCACAACCTCTGAAGCGCAATTGTTAAGTCGTTTTTCACGTTGTCTTAGCCAATTTATTTCGCTAATTACCTACCTACCAATAAAAAGCAGAAGAAATAGGATTTGCCGAATGTTTTCTCGGTACAAGGTCTAGCGACGTAATTTTCCGTACCGAGCAACATAACATAACTAGCGTTCATATAAATAATACCGACATTGATACAAATATAATACTGATTTTACGAAACCTTCGATGTTCTTTCTACGTTATAATTCCTGTCAATGTGGAAAAGTTTGAGCATACGTAGTTGACAACATAAAATATTAAACAGACTTTTTCTTCGGACACAGCATTGATGGAGAATTATTTAGGGATTGAAATGTTAATAGTTCCAAAAATTATCGTACATTGCAATTATTTTTAATCCCTAGATCACAGGTGAAATTCTAAAATCATACCACAGAGTAAACTGATAGACGCAATCATTAACATTAAGAATCAAGAGAAAAAATATTCCAATCTTTTGATCAGAGTCCAACGATCCCAGCGTGGAGGTACGACAACTCATCATCATTGCATTTGTTGCGGTTAAGCCCTGGACTTGGGCCAGACACACTGCTCAGAACAGATAGGTATGTCGTCGATCCATTTTGTTGTCGCCCAAGTAATGACCAATAGCAAGTGGGTGGGTATAGTGTCCTCCTGAGGCTATGTTTTACTAAGTCACATTAAGGCTGCAGTTACGGCCTCTAGACAGTCATCGAGCTGGAAAGTCAAAGGCAGCGAGTGGAATTGGAAAAGTGATTAAAAAAGAGGCAGCCAATTGTAAGAGGAATGTATACCATTCAAACACATTGTACCGATTTCAATCGAACCGGAACAGGGATCAATGGATTGAAATTGAAACCTACCAAGAGATGAAGTTATGAAGATAACGCTAATAAAACAAAATGAGGCGCATTTCGAAACAATTTATTCGTACAAAAAATCACCTGCCTATCTACTGTTTAGTTGTGATTGGACAAACAAACACAATCAGACATTTATGATATGACTAAGGCGCTGGACACAGAGAAAAGACGTAAGACGCTGACGTGTCATGACGGGGCGCGGACAAATGTCTCTTCCGCGTCCCTTTCATACAAAATGTATAGAAGCGTCGCGACGCTTAAAACATATAGAAAAGACAGGGCGCGGGCACGACGCTTACTCGTCTGCACCCTATTGTAAAACATACAGAAAGGACAGGGCACGGGCGCGAGCGGGCGAGAGGGGAGCGGGCTGGGGTGCGGGTGCCGAGCAGAACTCGCGCTTCGCTGTCACATACAGCTAGGGATGTCGAAAAAAAAATCGATATATCGATACATCGATATTTTTAAAAGTATTAATATCGATTTCGATATATCGCGAAAAAATATCGATATATCGGTAAAATTTTTAACCGACTTTAAAAAAGAAGAACCTCCATCTTTTTTTTAAAGTCGCGATTCGAAAAGCACGAATTCAAATAAAAAAGCAAACAAAACAATTAACGATCTTGCAAACACACCAAACACAACACTCTTACTCTTAAAGAAAGAAATAACTATTTTAGATCAAAGTACCAAATGGCCGTTGCGTATACAGCACAGCACAACAAAACAGTAAGTTTTTTTTTCAATCTTTTACGGCTTTGAATTCTAGCGAATTTAGTTAGATCGTGATAAGATGATAATATATAAAAAAATATAGATTTTGATACGGTTATTTCGATATTGGTTATTTTTATCGATGTATCGATATATCGGAATAAACCCTCATCTCTCGCGACGCCCAGCGTCACGTCCGTGCCTCGTCTTTTCTATATGTTATAAAAAGTAGCGCCGGCGGCGCCCCGTCTGCGCCCTGTCCGCGCCCCGCCCGCGTCTTACGTCTTTTCTGTGTGTCCCGCGCCTAAGTCTTCTTTTTATACACCCATAGAAATAGTAATAGAATCCCGAGAGGGGTTAAAAGTCCTATTGATATACTTAACAGGTTAAACGCCGCCCCGGGCCTAGACACAATAGAAATTCAATTTTGTTTGTCGGGTGTTTAAGATGTTAAGCAAATTTTACTATGGAATGGGTTTCAACGAAAAATGCTAAAATTTTAAAAAACAATTAAATAAATGTTTTTTCCATTGGCGGCTGTAGCAGTCAGGTAGGCTATAGGCATCTATATTTCCTGCTGTTTCCGTTTCGCCGTGTGGCCGCCATTGTTGTCGTACAGCGATCCGATTAGGTATATCCATTGGACAACAGCGGCCGGCTCACACCTAGTATTGTGTAATCAGCGTACCGTATTCCAACTCCAAGCGATGCAGGTAACCCGTTTAATTCCAATTATTATAGGTACATCTAGAGCCACGCCCGAACGTATTTCGGAAGCTCATTTGTAATTTATGTCTACCAGCAAAGTTGAAAAAAAACGTCATTCTGCGAAACGAAGTAGTCGAGCGACGACGCAGCCGCGGCGAGGGCGGGCGAAGGCGGGCGGGGGCTGGAGCGGGGCGGGCGGCATCGATCCGGTGACTCATCGCGCCCATTCATCCGCCGCACTCAATGAATCCGCCGCCCGCACCCCGCCGCGTCCTCGACGCCAAGGCAAGGACTCCATAAAATTCACCCCGAGCCGCGTCAGACGAATCCTTCAGCCCATTACGCCCACACAAAACGTGATCGCCGGCTCACCCGCTCAGACTGTTTGTCCGCCCACGCCAGCATACAGCATATGCGGAATGGCTTAGTTCCGAATACTTTAATAACAGTGGCAAGGTGTAATCGCCATTTACGTTTCTAGGCCGAGCGGTTTCCGCAGTTGTAAAGTAATATGGAGACGATCGATTCGGCTTCCAAGGTCAGAGCGATAAATTTTAAGAAAACAATTCCTTTTTGAATTCTGTTCGGCCGCTGTGTGATATGTAGCGGGCGGAGGTCCCGGCGACGGGCGGGGCGTGGGCGGCGTGGGCGGCAGGTGCGGGAGGCCTTGGCCCGTCCGCATCCTTCCCCCTCCCGCAACGTTTATCACCAACCTTGCACTGCACGGTTTTAGTTAGCAGTGAGCGTACGGAATGCCCGCACACGTTATGCTGTTTCAAAATCTAAATTTAATCTTATCTAATCTGAGCATAATAGGTAATATATCTTGCACGGATGGAATAACAAACGTATCAGCGTTACGAAATTTCAATAAAGGCATAGCTTTTAAATAGCTTAGCTAATTCCTGAAGGCTAGAAACAGAAGAGAAATGGTAATCGTGCGGAAAAACGCGAAGCCTCCGAAACCTGGCTGCGAAAAAAAAATCTCTCTGAATGCTTTATGAGGAACGTAGAAGTCTACCGAGGCGCGACGTCAAAGGGCCAAGCGGCCATAATAAGCCGATCTCTGATAGGAGATGACATCTAAAAAGAAGAAGATTAAGATTCAAAGCATGATAATGTACAACTTACCAAAAAACAAAACTAAGTCTTACAAAAGACTTGCTCTAGGACTCGAGCCTTCGACCCTCGAAACGCAAGAGAAGCTTTTGAGTTTATTTAATAACTAGTGGACCCGGCGGACTTCATACCGCTTTGACAGTTTCCATTTATTCCCGTGGGAATATCGGGATAAAAACTATCCTATGTGTTAATCCAGATTTAATAACTATCTGTATGCCGAATTTCATCCAAATCCATCCATCCGTTGCAACGTGAAGAAGCAACAAATATACACACACACATACCTTACACACAAACTTTCGCATTTATAATATTAGTGTGATGTGTGACCGAATAACCAACTCGCATGTTTTCGCTCATGACAATATAGTCCAAGTTGGCTAGAAACAAAGATCTTGAATTTAACTACAAAGTCAACATAAATAATACACAACTATGGCTCCGGGTCCGGAGGATTCTGGAGTAACTATAACTTAACCTGTCGTCTGCTGTGAATATACAGACACAATAGAATTTTAATTGTTTGTAGGACGGATCTGGCACTAGGCAGACGATTTTCAAACACAAAGAACACACCGATTCTTTATCTATCACATTCAAATAACATTTCTAGTTTCATTGCGTAGTCTCTAACATAAACAACTTTAATAATAAACTTTTCAATCCTCCTCTATTTTTAAAACACAATTGATTTGAACCAGAAATTATAACGATCGTCTCCCGGAATACGAGGTATTGACGTCACCAGGCTTCAAATTGATTTAGCTTCTATGAATTGACGAAATAACGCTACAAAAACAAATCACCACTGAAAAAATGCTTACATAATTGTTTTAATGACCACAAAAAGCAGTTTTGGACTGGATCGAATCAATTTTGATATTATACGGTTACCTAAGTGATTGCTGTTAATAATAATGAAGTCTATAAAAGTTACCTTAATCGTTAGTAAATAACTAAAGAGATTCTTATTCTTCTTCTAATTCTTAAGAAATCAAATTAAAACAACGCAGCATCAAATCATTCATTGTAACCTCAAAATGTTAAAATATAAATTGGTTTTATTTTAGTCCTTGAAGAACGGATTGTAAAACGGATGTTTACAACAAATAACATTGTAAAACCCGATTAATACAAAACCCAGTAGGTAGTACATATTTATTTTATCAGCCTTGTTTTCAGGAAGCAAATAGTAATGCATGTCGGACTAATTAACGTCCGTTGCGATCCTAGCCGATATAATGAGAGTGGCGCCGCCGACGACTAGCAGATAATAAAGCTGATAACCTATCAGCGGTCGCGCCACCACCGCCTCGGCTTGGAGGTCTACTTCGTAAAGCGAACGTTCGATCATCAATGACTGTTTTCAATCTACATACCTACAGAGTCGATTTGAATTCCCCTGATGACTTTTCAAATTCGCATTTTTGCATTCGAAATATTTTCAGTCATGGTTTTCAGTTTGATTATTATGTACAGAATTATAATAACAAACAGATAATGCACCGCAAAATGTTACGGTACGGAATGCAAAATGAAAGAATTCGTCACTGACAATCTTTTTTCTGTTACTGAGCTGGCAAACAAGTGTACCAGCTGATGGAAAGCGGCCACCACGGCCATACGCGCATTGTTGACTTTTTGCTTAAGCACCCTCTAATATAAACTGTGGATTTCAAAAATAGGGAAACTTTCTGTTTCCCTAGAATTTTTTTTTTTAAATTCTACTTTTGAAATCCAGATTTTCTGATTCTCGTTTACGTAATATATTAACTTTCCAGATCATGTCTATAATCACATTTTAGCGACTATTGACGACAGCGAAAGACAACAGAAAGTTAGATTCACAGAGTACAGCTTCCGAGTCCTGACATCACCGCCGACCATCGCTTCACATCCCACAAAACACGCTTTGATGATATTCGTGACCTTTACATGCCTCGCACCGTAACTACGTCCAGTTTTTTTATTCCTGTCCAACGTAGCGTAGCGAGGCATTAAATAAATCAGAATACAATACGGCGAGCGGCACAGTGTGTTATCTCCAGATTCGACATTACATCAGCGCGCAAAAACTGCCCAATGTCAATGTTACGTCGCCAAGTAGGTGCCTACGTAAAAATAAACGTGCCCATGAATGATTCATTCAAATCGGCTTAGAGATTTGCTATTCTGCAAGGTCGTCTAATGTTTTCTAATAATCCCAATAGTATTCGATCGTCTGCCATAAACGTTTCGTCACCAGCGTGAATATTTTGAAATTATTTACTAGGCGGATCACATTACACTGAATTTCCGTTTTCTTTCTAATTTATTGCCTTGTGAAGATTAGACTTAAAGAAAGATTTCAAAACAAGAAAAGTTAAAATATTCATATGTGATTAAAATAACAAGTACTTAATTACAACCAAGTCTTTTTTCTTTGCTGAAACGAGGTATTGGTATTTCCCTTGCTGATCCACGGCATGATGTCACTGCATTGTTTCGCTCTACATAATTTTTTATCTAGATTTTTGTTAAATTATAATTTTACTAAATATCTTAATAGTTAAAATCATGAATTCTCACAACTTTTGTGTTCTGATATTATGTTGACATGATTGCTCTAAGTATCATCTTAATTTTGATGCAACTTTAAAATATAGGTATTCTGTAACTATGTATTATTGTGGTATAGGCACAGAATAAATAATAGTACAAGTGTATAGGTAACACACACAAGTCTCTCTGGCAATTCCCCTATTGTTTCGCGGCGTCCGTCTGGTCGTGCCATTCTAACGCGATTCATTTTAATGACACATTGCTTCCTTTTCCCATTCCGTTTTCCTCTACGAGCTACATTCTAAATAACGTGTGCACGAAGCGGTGGGCTAGCCAGATGCATGCGATTTCCTTCGCCGTTATAAGACGATGGGCTCCGACAGTTTATATGAAACGCAGACCAGATAGCATCCTGTTATTTGCACGCACGTGCCATTCGTTTTACGATCGGCCAGAACACTATTCTGTGGATGCGCCTTTTCGCAGATTGATGCTCTGCAGATGATTAAAGGCGGTTTGTTTTAAATGGTTATTAGCTATCACTTCAGATAAATTGACAACAAATACGTTTAAAATTGATTGTATATAGCCCAAAGCTTACAATGGTAACTGTAGTATGTTCTTATCATGTCCACGGAGTTCCATTTGGACCAAATTTCATTTGGCATTCCATTTGGCAAAGGTGACAAGTTCGGTCTACACTTGATTGTTTAATTCTGGCTGCCCTGTTCGCAGTCGGATTATTGTCACGTAGGGGAATTCTCGAAGAGGACTGCAACATTTTTCGCGCTATTCCTTGCAATTGTTGTGTACAGGCTAACCCAGATGAAATTGGCAGGATGAGAGTGAAACAGGAACTTATTAATAAAATTGCGGCGCTCTTCCGCCCGGCGCACGTCGAAACATTATTCGCATCCGGCACCTCTTTTGATCATCCAGTTTATATTAACCAGCGTTGGCGTTGGCTTCTTTCACTGCCATTGCTTACAGAGACTTCATTTATAACCCGTGTTTCCGTTTATTTATGTTCTGCTTCCACTGTAGGCTGATGATTGTTCAGGCCTGTTTAGTATTTATTGTTGTACAACGGCTTTTGTGACTTTCATTATTACATTTATCAGAAAATTGGAGAGCGTTAAGAGGCTGTAGTTGAGGATTCGAGTGTGTATGTAGTGAAATGTGCTTCCACCTTTGGCCTAATCATCGTTTAAGATCAGGTGATACCTATAAAAGCCAAGTGCTTACCAGTAAGAAACATATATAAAAGATTTTCCTATAGAGGAAAATAGAGCATGCTGTATTAACATATCTAGTTGAATGTAGTACAGCGTTTATTTAGTTCGTAAAACAATTATTAATGCGAGCCATGTCTCAAAGGCGAGTAGGTTTAACAGTCCATAAAACGAAGCATAGAGCGGTCGGCGCGGGCGCAGGCGTCGGCGATCGTAATCTAAGCAGTCGTCTCGGGCGGGGAGTTACAATGAGCTGGCGACTTCCTCTCCCACGTTTGGCGGGGCGGATGCCACGACTGCCGACCTCCGCCGTGCCTGCCCCTCGTACTTCAAATAATAATAGCTACCAGACGCACTGTCCAACCGCCATTCGATTCACACTTTGAACTATTCATATGTTAGACTTTTTTTGGAAGTGTAACGTACTTTTTAGGTAATTGTTCAACATTAGTATTTGGTGTAAAAATATTAAAAATATTCGAGTTTACTAAAGGCAGTGTTTTTTTAATTCCTACATAAAAGGGGATTTATTTCTTAAATAACTTGAAGTAGCTAGTCAGGTGTCTAGTAATTATATTCAAGATTTTTTGCAGACAATTACAATTTAAAATAAAATGTTTTGTAACTACGAATCTCTCTTCTGTGACTACGCGTTCAATATTAAATCGCTACCTAACCTAACCTAGTCTGAAATAAATGTTCTTAAAAGATTTTAATTAATTTTCTCACCATGTAGTTACGTTTCCTTACTACTTTGTACCGATAATAAAGTTAATGCCTAAGAGCGACCGCACACGGGCTGCTCGAGCAGTTAGCCAGTGATCAAAATACACGGTCCGCTCGTGCAGCACAAGCCAACAGCTTGAAGCTGCCATTGAAAACTGCTTCAGCAGTCGGTTTTAACTGCTACTGCACCCATTAACCCGACCAGGCATTTGTGTGTTGTTTAAATGAACCTTTAAAAGCATTGTAGTATAATACATACTTTTAGGGGTGTTATAACACCCCGTCGAGCCAAATGGGTGGCGGGCGAGCGGAGGGGATAACTGCGCGAGAACAGTCGAGTCGACAACTCGAAAAATCAGTGTATGCCTGGAAACTGCTTGACCACATTATGAAATTTTCCCGTGCTGCTGACCTGAACCGTCGAAACTGCTTGAGCGGTTCCATGTATGTATGGAAATAAGAGACTGTAGTTCACTGTGCAATAGCAGCTTGAATCAGTCGAACCTGACTGCTTAGCCCGTGTATGACCGCCCTAAGAATCAATTGTCAAAAGGAAAATATACTCAGTCTATTGTTAGATATCTAGATATGTAGGTATACATTGTGAGTGCAGTGTTGCCAAGTTGACGGATTTCTCGTCATATCTAGCGGATCGGGATGAGGTGAAATTGTTCGTCTAACAGCTAACAGAATTAAAGAATGTTAAATAATATTATATTAGGTACTCATTTTAGGTATCTTAGATGTTTGGATGAAATTTGCGCAGCGCCATCTAGTTAATTATTATTTTAGTTTAATTTAACTTTTATTCCAGGCGTTATTATTTATGTTAGTATTACATTGTTTCTTTCTTAATTTATGTTGGCGTGGGCAGTATCCCAGTGCCTGCAAATAGGGCAATCCGGTTTATCTGTTAATGCCATCAGGATGCCATTGGGGCTGCACCTTACTCTGTGCATCAGAGAGGCAATTCTTTTGCGTAAAATGGCATGGAATCCATCAGTACGGGCTTCTGCAAACATCCCTGATGCACTACAGAACTGAGGAAGGCCCATTAGCATCCTGAAAGCATTGTTATACTGGACGCGCAGAGAGCTGATGGCGCGCTGCGTGCAGTTGACCCAGACTGCACGTGTAAAAGGATTGGCAATATGCTCTTTGCAAAGATTATGTAAAGTAAAGTGCCACTATTTTTCCTAAAAGTGGGTAAACAGGGGGCTAAAAATATATGTGTACTCGTAATTTCGTAGTTTGACTGGATTCTGACGGAGTTTTTGACTATATTTAACGGATTGTCTGTCTAAATTATTATTGGCAACACTGAGCGAGTGTCGTCTCCACGTTATGGCCACAGATGAGATGTTATGGCACAACTACCTTAGCTGTGGTAATAACGCGAGCGTTTGAAAAAGCTTCATAAAACATTTTAGTTTCACTAGCGTGCGATTGTTCGAAAGCGACTTGCAGCGGGTAGGTAATCTTTTTGTCAATGGATTCGAACATTGTGAAATGGTTGGCGCGCCGCAACGTGTATTTACGTGTTTCCCACTTAGGTAACACAAGTTGAATGAATGATATTATGTAGGTAGTGGTGGGTATGTGAGAACAATACCTACTGCATATTTTAAACAGAACTACCTATATCTACAAATTCACGTTTTTGGTTCGCTATAAAGATTGGAAACAAATGAGGAATTTATTTGTTCCATCTGCTTGTACGTTATTGCTATTGGTACTCAGGCACCTGTTTTTTAATTTGTAAATAGGTAGGTACTAATACAAGCTCCAGGAGCTCGATGGCGCAGTGGTTATAGCGCTTGGTCTGCGATTTTTGAAGTTAAGTGGGTTTACGCCGCAAACTAGCGCCGCCAATGAAAAAAAAACATATCTAGTAATTAGAGATAGAAAATCAAATTATGCTTAACAAACTATTTGAATGAAGTAATTTAGCATTTTTATTGTCACCTAATGAACATCTGACATTTTATGGTTTAGTTAAATACGGCGTTATAGTTAACCGTTAATCTGCCGCGCGCACTGCCATAAACAATTAAAATTCTATTGTGTCTGTATTCACAGTAGATGACAGGTTAAAACGGCCACTTTTAAGCCACTTTCGGAAATGCTGGTCATCGGATGGGTGATAAAAAATTTATCAATTTGGCTCCGTACTAGGCCTGCGTGGTGGTTTATGACCATCTTTATGGTGTGGTGGTGCTCATGAGCTGGTGATCCTGATATTCATGATTACTAAAAACTAAAGCCCTATTTAGCCCTATCCAAAACTAAAGATAGCTTAAATAAAATAATAGCGCTTAGCTTTTTTTTTTAAAACAAACTAGCTGATGTTAAACCTGGTAAAGTAAAATAATGACAAAAATAGATTTTTTAATGCTGTCTCTGTCGGCATTTATTAATAAAAATCAGGCAGCCTCAGTTATCTGGTTCAACTTAGAATAAAAGAGAAAAGTTTCTATTGGAGCTCGGAAAAGTCCAAGCAACACGGTATTTAAATACTATGTGGCTACTGGAGCTTACTTTAGTCAGGTGTAATGTTCCTGAAAATCAGGTCATGATTAATAAAATATTGCATGTTAATGTACCTACTCAGTACTAAAAGTCAGCCTTAAGGGCTTAAAAAAAACATTATAGTATACTGTACTTAGAGATCTGGGATAAACTCAGCAACCCCACACACAACTATTAATAATCCTAGGAACCTGCTCACCGATCCTGACAAATGTCTTAAATCCTACTTTACTACTTATGAACACTATCAAAACTAAAACAGTTATTATTACGGTTCTGTTTTCATGCTTTTCATTGTTGGTAGAAATGCAGTAATTAATGCAATGCAATATAATATATGGTTCACATGAGCTTTTAATAAATTATATTGAAACATTACTTTTACTTTGTCAACTGTAAAATATACATGTAATTTAAGGCAATAAATAAATAAATACTAAGAAAGGTTAGTCTGAAATACAATTTTACAATATTTCAGTGATTTGAAATGTATAATAAAGTATACTTTAAAAATGCATACCAGTACACAATACAATAAATCATAGGTATTTATTTAGTTAATAATAGATAGAATAACAAGTGATAACTTTCCACTTATTTACAAATCGAGAAACAATAGCTTTGTTGTATTTATGATTCTCAGTAGAATTTGTACAAAAACAAATAATTTCGGATTTGATTTTTGAAAATTACCTCCAGAGTTTTGTGTATAGATTTTTCTTGTTTTTCTTAGGATAAATGATCATGTAGGTAATGTCAAGAAGTTTTTTCTGTTTTTGCTTGTGTGTGACATTGGGAATTTTAATGATAAAGGTACATAACACACAAAGTTACGAGAACCATGTTACTGTTTACATTTTTGGGGCAAGATGGATAATTTAAGAAATACTTGGTATTGACATACCATAAGATGGGGACCATAAGGACAGAAAGACTTGTGAATTCACTATTACAATCAGTATGAGTTTGCCCAACATGATAATCAAGAATAATCTTATTAAATTTAAAGGTTCAATTAAGAGTCAAGAGTGTGGCATGCAAGGAAAGAGGCCTATGCACTGCAGTGGGTAGAAGTGGGCTGATGATGATGTTGATCATGAATAGTTAGAACCAAAATTGTAGATATCAACTATTATTAATATTTAATAGTAGACACCAACCAACTTTGTTACAGGGGATATGGCTTTTACAAAGTAAGAGTTGGAGCCTTATAAGATGCAGCTTTTTAAGATGTGCATGCAACATTGTATTAATACTAGTAAATGTGACTTACCCTCAAGACATACGACATGCACCCCGTCTTGTTTAAGCCTCTTTAGCAGGATGCTGTGCACAGAGTCCGCATCCTTGGAAGCGTCATCCCCGTACAGTACGAAGGAACCTCGCGCGCGGCACTGCGTGATCCTGGCCTTCAGCTCTTTGCATTGTACCGTGGATGACAGCTCGATCTTCCCTGCGGCTAGGCGACGCAACATAATGCTCGGTATGGAGAAATTCACCGCGGAACGGATGTGAGCCACTACATAATCGTTGGACCCGCGACAATCTATCAAGACAGTGTCCCTCTCGTCCGAGCGCAGCTTCGCCAGCAACCACTCTTTCGATACCAAATCGCACTCACATTCCGAGTCTGTGGGCATCTTGTAATCTTAAATGCGCTCCTATGTTTACACGGGCCTTTATAACTTCCAATCGCCTGTTGCACTATTGCATCGTTATCATACGAATCGATAAGTTTATGCTCACGAACATACTTTTTTATACGAAAACTATTAAACATTACAGTTTGTAAGGACAGGAAACAATCTATTTGAACGAACACAACATAATAATATTTCGTCCTCCGCGAGCGATCGAGCCGCTAAGCTGCGAGGCAACGCAACGAACGAATTGTACTGTACGTACTGGGCACTTACGGGGGGAGGGAGAACGGACGGAGGAGGCGAGGTGTGGAGGAAGCGCGCAGCGCGCAGCGTGCCGATGCCGAACCGAAGCACCAACGACGCGATAAACATTAAACGAACCAATCACAAATGAAAAAATGAAAGTGAAATGTCCAGCCAAACAAAGTGATATTGTTTTGGTTGTGTAAGCTTAAAAATATTTTGAAGTAAAATGGACAATTATTTGCATATATTTCCCTGATAACATCAGAAAAAACAAACAAGTTTTTCATACAATTTCTCGAATTACAGAATTTCTCTGCTGTCTGTCAAAAAGCCATAGATCAAACATAATTATGTCACTCATACTGTCAAATGATTTTGTAAAAGAATCTAGGTCATGCGGCTTAATATTATGTAAATTTTCTAAATAAGATAAATAAAATAAACGGATGAAAAAGAAAGAAGATAATTGTATAAAATTGCATGCGTCAAATTAATAACGGATGTTCATACATGGTAAAACTCCTCATTAGAATAATAATAACAACTTATAACAATATTAACAATGATATTAATCAAGAAAAAAACTAAAAGACTATCTTGGGTTAACGTACACATAATAAATCCTCATTAGAAACAGTGACACTAATGAAGAAAATAAAGCAAAATAACTATAACACTGAATAAGTTAGATCCTCTTGCTTTTTCCAAATCCGAGTAGAAAATGTATCTTGTTGTCTTTGGTTTTCTCTCTATGGGTATGTTCCGATATGCACTGCGAGCACTGTAAGGTGTGACGTCAATTTAGTATACTGCGAAGCTAGCCGTTCCTTAATAGTTATCTATACTGTTTACTGTTTAAAACGCAACGCAGTCCAGTATACTGTCATCCATGTAATCATTTCTGGACGCTGTTGATCACGTGACCAAAGCACTGAGAGCACCTTACCTCGTAAATGCCAGTGCTTACAGTACAAAAATGGTGACGATTTATGACGTCATATATTTCCCTAGGACACTGCGGCAGTATACTGTCAGTCCATAACGGAATAAATTTCTCACCAGTAAGAGCACTGTAGGTCAATTCTATTAAAAAACTGCAACTGCACGTTTACGCCTGTCATTTGTCGCGTGTAGGAGCAGTGCCGTGGACAGTGCTCGCAGTGTATATCGGAACATACCCTATATCATTTTCTACCATTTTACTCTAAAACTCTACTGATGACTTCTTGGCGGAAAAGTGAAGAGTCATGTCTGCGGTTTTGTTTTATTTTCTAAAATTTGTGGTATGCCGAATATTAATGTGCAATAATGGTGCATGAGTGTTGGCAAATGAAACAAAACAGTGCAACGTCACTTTTAGTCTCAGTAAAGCTCCACATCTTTACTGAGATACTCGAGGGGTTAGAGGGTATATAATTTTTCACTTCCCATCGGGTATGTTTCGATATGCACTGCGAGTAAGGTGTGACGTCAATTTAGTATACTGCGAAGCCGTTTCTTTATAGTTAGCTTTACTGGTTACAGTTTAAAACGGAACGCAGTCCAGTCCATTTCTGCATTTTGGACGCTGTTGATCACGTGATCAAAGCACTGAGAGCACCTTACCTCGAAAATGCACTGGCATTGGCTTACTGTACAAAAATGGCAACGATTTATGACGTCACACTTTTTCCTAGGATACTGCGGCAGTATACTGTCGCTGAGGACAGGGCGCTATGGCGCTCATTGGGGGAGGCCTATGTCCAGCAGTGGACTAAGATAGGCCGATGATGATGATGATGATGATACTGTCAGTCCATAACGGAACAAATTTCTAACAAGTAAGAGCACTGAACAGTGCTCGCAGTGTATATTGGATCATACAGGAAAGAAACATTGTTTATTACCTACTATTACTTGTAAGAAAAATTACTTTGACGCTGGCTAAATGTGTTAATCACACGAAGCCATCAAATAAAGACAAAAAAAAAACTTTGTGTTTTCTACTAACTAATGTCAAAGTTGGGACTTCTTGGCGGGAAAGTGAAGAGTCATGTCTGCGGTTTTGTTTTATTTTCTAAAATTTGTGTTATGTCGAATATTAATGTGAAATAATGGTGGATTATTAACCGTTAAGTGTTCGTGAGTGTCCATGAGTGTTGGCAAATGAAACAAAACAGTGCAACGTTACTTTTCAAATTCTCTCAAGAAGTCCACCCGAGGACTTAGTAAAGCCCCACATCTTTACTGAGATACTCGAGGGGTTGGGGGGTATATCATTTCTCATTTCAATTATCTTTCATCATCATCTTTAGGATTATATTACTAAAGAAATTAAGAAACTAATGACGTGGCAGCATGGTCTATGACCTTAGACGGATCCTCAGGGATCGAACTATTAAAAAAAAAAACTAACTAATGTCAAAATAAAATGATGGAAGTAGAAATCTGCGAAGAAGAATTATTTTGAGAATATTATTTGAATTGAAGAGAAAAAAGATCATTTTCAAGAAGATAATTAAATTAAGACTAAAAGTGATCAAGACATAATAAAGTAACATGGATAATTTGTACGACAATTTGGAAAATTACGAGGATGAAAATATTGTTGATGAGGTAGATAATTTTTAGCGCGAAATTTTTTGTCATGATTTTATGCTTTCTTCATGATCCGCAATATGTATTTGTCAATTTCTTTGTCGTTTCGCATTCTTTAAGGTTAAGTCTTGAGGAAATATCGACTTTGGCGTATACAAATTTCTTAATCGTTAATATTACAGCCTCATGTCTTTGTCTCTTTTCAGTTAAAAAAAGAGAATAGTGAATTGAAATACAAGCTTGAGGAATATGCAGATGCTATGGACAAACTGCAAAAAGTAAGCAAATTCTCTTATAAATATAACTTTTATCATTTTACAAATTGTACCATGTAAATTTTGTTTTCTATTGACATTCTTATTGACATTGTTGTCTAACAGCAACACACAGTACCCATCTAAGCTGTAAAACCAATATAATTTTAGTAGAAATGGCATAGGATGGATGTGCATTGATATTTTAGAACATTTTGCAGGATTTTGACAATCTATCCTCAGAGTTTAAGAAGTTGGAAATGAATTACTCATCATTGTTGAAGACAGCCAAGGAAGAAATTAAAAGAAAAACACTAATTATTACAAAACTGAACACAGAGTAAGTTTACGAAATGCAGTTTTAAGATTCAGATAACTTATTGATAAGAAATAGACAAATAAAGACTGATATATACATTCCCACTTAGTTATAATAAGAAGATCAGTTAGCATGATGAAATTACTTAGGTCAAATGGATTTAAACCACTTAGTATGCCGGGTGTTATAACACCTCTAAAAGTATTGTATAGGTGTACCCTAATGTAATACTTTTAAGTTTCATTTACAACCACACACAAACGCCTGGTCGGTCTAAATGGGTTAAAACTTGTTTTTTGTCATGCATTTTGCTAATATATGCTTATTCAACAAAACCTATACCTACCAGTCTTTCTAAAATATTCAGATCATCATCATCACCTATCTTAGTCCACTGCTGGAAATATTCAGATACTAACCAAATTTTTTAAGTTTGTGCAGTTTGAATTCCTATTATTTTACTAATTTCACATAAGAATCACTGCCTTTAATTTATTTTACAGAAAGGATATGATGGTGTTGAATGCAATTCAAAACAAAAATATCTCAGGTTTGAGAAGAAGCAGGTGGCAGGGAGGCAACTGCTCACCATTTGGTAAAGAAAGAAGCAAAGACCCAGATCCTGATAAAGTTCAGAGCAAAGAGTTTGTGACAGCTAAACCAAAGATTGCTGATGACAGGTTCATTTTTTACATAATGTGTAGACCTTTCTTGCTATTTATATTTAAACAAAACACATTCTGATGTGTAATATATTTAGAAATTGTAATGTTTTTTTAATTAATTTGTAATAATAGTATCGTTATTTTTGTTGTTCAATAAATTATTTTGGGGACAGATAGGTGTAAATGGAAATACTCTTATTTGAAGTGTCTCACTATATTTCGCTGTTAACATGAATTATAAATAAATTACGAAGAATTGTGTTTATTCTAAGAATAATTCTTCTAATAAATATTCCAATGTAACTTATTAGCTACACACAGTTTGTACCCAATAGCACCCAATATTTTTTTGCCTGAAAAGTAGGAAAATCATTGTTTAGCCACATGCTATTTTCTATATAAGAATGTTAACTCTATATATATTTATTCAATTTTTTTTTTCTACAGAAAACATTCGAGTCATATATCTTCTGAAGAAAGAATAAGTAACAGCACTAATGATTTAACAAAATCTGCAAGCAGATTGGGTGAGAGGCCAAATAGCAACAATAGTGATGCTAAAGAAAATGTTGTGGAGGATGCTCAAGTAACAAAACCTAAAGCTTTGAGTATAAGTAATAGGCGTAAGTCCATGCCAGCCATTAGGTAAGGGAACCACCAGTAGAATATTTCTTTGTAGTGTTCAGATTTCTTGATATTAAAGTTATACTACTTTTAAAGCAATATTAAAGTTGTATTACTTTAAAGTAACTTTAACATACAAATTGTATGGGAACATATTTCATTAAATTTGACTGTTTTTGCTAATCCAATTTTTTTCTAGATACAATGAATTATCCCAACATTAAAGAGAGTTGATTCGCATAAAAAAATATTCATTTGATTCATTCTACTGGTTGACCGGTTAACCTAAAAACTTGCTATGCCAAACTTGCTTTCAATAAATTAAATTTTTATTAAAATAAACTTACGAAAAGTGGTTTCGAATCGTCCATAAATTTTTTACCTACTACCCATTCAGGACGACTATTTTTTTAGCTGTGGAGAAGAATGGGCGGATTAAGAAGACCTAATGGTTCCTAAGACAGTTTATCTGTATTTCTTATAGTTTCAGACTTCCTCATGCATAAAATATAATTTTTCTTATGTATTTTAGGTCAGAAGCCAAATTTAGTACTGATGAAGAAGGTGAAGACAGTTTTCCCACAACTGATGCCAACTATCAAAAAAACCATGACATAAAACAACATAAAACTTTTAATAAATCTCACTATGATAAAAATAGACTGCTAGATGATAGATACAGAGTATCTGAAACATCCAGCATGGAAGATAGATACTCAGGTTATCAGGAACACAACAAAGACTACAGAAACAGAAATAATAGACATTATGATAGTGATAGATACAGAAACAGAGATAAATATGATATACATAAAAATAAAAGGCATTTTAGCCCTGAGAGACATCGTAGACTGACCAGAAACTATCTAGATGAACAGAATTATAGGCAAGATAATAATAGAATGAGAGTTTTGAGAAGCCCACCACCAGATAGGTATCATCAATATCAAAGGCGAAACCGTGAAGGTAGAAATAGGTACGATCATGAAGAATATTATGACAGTACGAAAAACAGAGATAGGTATCAAGAAAGTTATGGAGGAAAACATAAATTGCAAAATGATGAAGAAGAGCAATGTAATAAAAGACGAAGAAACAACTCTCATAACCATTATCCTGAAGAAGATAACAGGGATGGAGACGGATATCCTTTACCTAATTGTATGCCAGGTGAAGATTTACATCATGAGTATTGCCAATCACCTGATTACATGGTGCCAGAAGCAGGTTCTACACAGCCTGTTAGAGGTTTGTAATACATGTTTTATAAATTTTTATTGTTTCTTTTTTCTATAATATTATTAGTTTGCCCTTTGAGAAGTGTTTTCACACTGATAATTTCTTGAGGTAGGTTTTAATTTTTGTTAAAGGTTTCACACACTTATATTTCGGAAGCTTAGTTTTCAAGGAGTTCATAACTTTTTGTCATGTGGTACATGGCATGATGAACAATCATATTATGATGAATGATATTAACAAGTATTTTCTACTATTACAGAAATAAGATACACAGCTGTATCTCAGTTAGAAGATCCTAGATTGTTGAGTAAAAGGTATATATTATACAAAGGCGATAAAGATATGTTATCTACCGTCACAGGGAGAAATGTAGATTTAAAGACGATAGACACTTCAACTTGGGACGTTGTACATATTGATATTCCAAAAGCACTTACTCGTAGGCCATCACAATGTAGTGAAGACCTTGTCCGAAATATATACATGGATATTGATAATCCAGTATCAAATATGTCGGTAGAATCTGGAGAAATAGTGTCACTTGATTCAGATGTTGTAAAAGCACAAGATGAAGTATATCACCACAGTAAACAACACAACTATACTCAAGTGCCACATATTAGTACTATTTCTGAAAAACCAACCTCAAAAGATTCTAGTGAGTTGAAATACAAAATCCCTAAGATTCAGAAAAGAAATGACACTAACCAAGTTAAAGATAATTATCAATCTAACAATGACGATAAGCATCTAAAAACCCATTCAGAAACTATGAGGGTGGAAACAAGAAATACTCTGTCAAACATTAACAAACAGGAACCTAGTAATCTTTCTGAAAAAATGCAAGAAAGTAATAAATTTAACTTCTTTTCCCACAAATCTAAATTGAAAGAGAGTAATGAATTCAGTTTTGTTGTAGAAAGACCTTCATTAATATCAGATAAATATAAATTTAACGATTCCAAAACTACAAAGCAAGTGTCTGTAGAATGTGGTTTAGAATTAAGTGATGAAACAAGTGATAACATAGATGTTCAAAAAAAATTCAGCATCAGTAATGAAGACGTAACTCTCACAAATGTAACTCCATCAAATGAAATTCCAACAAGTGTACATCCAACAAATGTAACTGTGAATATCGATGTAACCAAAAACACGCTAGAACCAAGTCTTGAAAAAAATACTGAAGCTGCTATTAGTGTCGACACAAAGGAACCAAAATCTAAGAGGAGAACTGAAAAACTTACAACTAAAGCAAAATGTGAAGAAACTAAGACAGTAAAAGAAAAAAGAAATAGGCCAAAAAAAGATAAGAAAGATGCAAAAGAAATAAAGACTAAGTTTAGTGAATTATTTGGTGATACTACTAGCAGTTTGATAACACCCGAAGATTTGGGAATAATGTCTGCTTCGGCGCAAAATCAACCTTCAGCAAAATATGTCCCCATTTGTGAAGATGCTCAGGATGCAGTTGACTTATTAGCCACAGAAACAAAAAATAAGCAAACAGATTTACCCAACCTAAAACCTTATAAAACAAATAATTTATCTGGTGAAGTGAATATTGCAATTGAAACTGAAAAAAAAATAGTAAACCATATAAAAGATAAAACTAATGATGGTAATAAACAAAGAAAGAGTAAGAAGAATGAAGTTGAAAAAAAAGTGTCCGATAATATAGAAACTTTCTGTGAATCACCTATTGACCTACCAGTTTTGACTGAAGATCTTACCAAGCCAATGCCTACACTTACAGATGAGAAAAATGTTTTAGAAAATAACAAACCACAAAATTTTGATGAAGCTGTCAGCACAAGTGAAATGAGAAATGTTTTATTACATAAGCCAGATATACTTTTGAAAGCTTTAGCTACCTCTACACCCCAAAAGGAATTAAATGACATCCCAGTAAGTTTACCGGAAATCAACTGTAGCAAGGACTCGAAACATGACATAATGGGTAATGTCGGCAACAGTACAGTTACGGAACCATCTTTCAACAATGATACCTTGGACTCTCAGACTGACACAGATGCTCCTGACGTTAGAATATTCGTTAAAAGAAGGAGAAAAATTATTAAAAAGGCAAAACCTTCATAATTTGTTAAGAAATTATTTATGTAAATATTAGATGTACTTTAAAGATGAGAATATTTATTTACCTACTAATAGGTATTTGCTGGGGTAGGGGTTGCACAAAAGATCCCGATGGGTCGAAGTGCTACTGCAAGAGGGAAACCTCGGCAGGCCCCACTAAGATAAGATAAGGTATTTGCTGTAAATTAGGGTTGATTTGTAGCCTTTATTTATCTAATATATAAAATTCTCGCGACACAGTTTTCGTTGCCATACTCCTCCGAAACGGCTTGACCGATTTTGATGAAATTTTTTGTGCTTATCCGGTATCTATGAGAATCGGCCAACATCTATTTTTCATCCCCCTAAATGTTAGGGGTAGTCCACCCCTAAATTTTTTTTTGTTTTTTATGGCAAAACAACGTTTGCCGGGTCATCCGGTATCTATGAGAATCGGCCAACATCTATTTTTCATCCCCCTAAATGTTAAGGGTAGTCCACCCCTAAATTTTTTTTTAATTTTTTTTGGCAAAACGACGTTTGCCGGGTCAGCTAGTTGTAGTATAAAAAAATTATAAGTGTTAACAAGCAATCTTATTACTTATGTACATTTTTATTTAACTGTTTTCCCGCCTGTGCTAATATAACACATTTTAGTTATAAATTGTAGAAGCAAGTTGTTTTCGTTTTATCCGACCAGAAAAGTGGCCAAGGCTACTTTTTGGGTAATAAAAAGTCTAGTGTACGTGCCCATAACCAGCGCGATGCTACTTTTTTAAAGATACGATTAGTAAATTAAAAAATAAACGAAATAAAAAGTAGCTGACATAAGGACGAACTATTTAGACCATACCGAAATTTTTTTAACACTTGTCATTCTCCCACCTCTTTTGTCGCAACCGATTTGTTAAAGTTACATCGTGGCATCTTTAAAAACTAGATCAAATCAGATCAGTTCTTTATTACATGGTTAGTAAACTTGTAGTCGGAACAGTGTCTTATACACTGCTATAAAGAGGATTAGTTATATATTCATTTAATAGATGTAAATATGATTCAGCCAGAGGGTTTTATTTAATACCTTATTTTTCCCTACACCCTATTATGAAACTCATACTTATTTTCATAATAATTTATACACTAATATCACGTTTTTAAATATTTATAAAATACAGCGACAAAATTAAATGCCTACCCGACCCAGCCAGGAATCGAACCTGGGTCTTCCACAATCCGGGCGGCTGCACTGACCATTATGTTACCGGGAAGGCGCATGGTGATTTAAACTAGCACGAGGCATCCTGAGCATCGCACGTAGACGGCAGCGCGTGGTCAGGGGATTCGTTCGTTGCACTTATTGACAGCTGTATTACACAGAAGAATCTAAGGCAGTGGGTATCATAAGTAAAACTACATAATACTGTTGTTACTTTATTTACTTGCTTGTAATAAGTTTTAAAAAGTACAATAATTAATAAATGGTAATAATAATAATAAAAAAATCTGTATGCCATTTCAATTACATTTTAAATAATCAAAATTTTTATATAACTAATAAAACTAATTTAAAGAAATGTGATTATATACATCTGAGCATAAAATAATAATTAATACTCCATTCTACAATTAAATCTCAATCTTTCACTAATTGACTATCGTTGGGTCAATACTGAGAACATGTTCTCGAGAACTTAACTAACACTACATTTGAATAGGCCCTTTACTTGTTCAGATAAATTCTTTAAATAAACATGTACATATACAAACAGGTATACAAAATCTTAACATAATTATTTGGATTTTATTACCTATATATACAACAAATTGGTGCCGCAATGCAGGTTTACTAAAATTAGGGCCAGTTAGTCTTAACTAGCGCTCTGATAGCTGCGCGTAGGCTATTTTCTAGTGGCCTTACCACAGGTTTTTATTGCTTTCCATTGCTTTAGGGACTTCACTGCTCGACTTTCATCTTAATAAAAAGCTAAATACTTTAGTGTAGTACCCAAACAATGGAATACAATAACATATCTTGAAGGCCATTTGACAGACTAACTAGTGGTTGTGACCTTTATTAGCTGCCAGCATATAAGAACTGCCAAAGCTCCATAGCTCGCCACGTATATTTTTTCTTAATTTTGGCACAAACATGTGCTTATACATTATTTTAAAAATTAATTGTATTCATATAACACGACAAAGGCTTCACAAAGTTTTATTGCTCTATGTTGACTCACGAATGATACAGTAATAATCAACAGCGTGTTATACACATAGACTTTATACGGCATGATTTATGACGACTTGCAGGAATGCTTAATGATGGAGAAGTCGATATAGAATATTTGTATAGACAATACTCTTTGGAATGTAACGAAGCTCCAAGTAAATACATATAAATGAGAAATATAGGGAGGATATGTGAAAATGATTTTATCAACTAACATATATAAAGGCACCTACTAACATCGACTCCTTAACATTGGTCCTATCTGGTGTTTTGTAAATGATTATGTATACATAATATTATAAATTATTTGCCGCAAAAGACACCACAAATCTAGCGACGCGTAACTCTTCAATTGAAGCAACGCATCATACAGAACATACAAAATACTAGTTTTTGTAAAAATAGTTTGGATGTAACCAAATACTGGTTCATTAGAAATAATCTGTTCGACTCACGATATAAAGTTGCTCTAGCTGCTAAGGCGATATATAAATATTGCTCGAAATCCATTACCATAAAAATATTTCGTTCCAATCAAAGACACTTTTTAAGCCTACGATTGACATTCAAAATTGGTACTAGATTCGGTCGAAGGCAAATTTTGGTCTGTCGTACACATTATCCATAAGTTCGGTCCACTTCGATTATTTGTAGGAGAACAATTCAGCAAATATCTATTTTTATTTAATGTTTAAATAACAAAATATAGTCTCAACAATCAGAAATCATATAACGCATCATCATTTTCATCTTTCATATCTCTGATGCTATAATACTGAAACATTCGACGCGTTCTATTTCATTACAATAAGTTAATCATTGATCAGTTACTATTTCTTACTGTGACAACGAAAGGAACATATTCCATACGGTTACAACATTCATTGTAAGTAGATTCGTACGAGGTGTCGGTTAGTGTACTGCGTCAATATCTCGTTGGGCTCGAGATATTTTAACCTGCAATTTAGAAAAGTGAAAGATGCGGTTAGACTTAATCAATTCGATGCAGTATTTTGTAGTTCTTTACAACATTTTTAGGTTGCGGAAAATGTTAAAATAAATAATTAAACTGATTAATTAGATATACCGCATATCGGGATAAAGTCAGCGGTCGTGCGAAGTGGCTTCGTGCGGTCGGCAACCAATTTAGTACCCATACAAAATATACAAGATGGCGACGAGCGCATGATACATTGCTTAGCTTCGAAAAAGTACTAAAGCGCTCGACTACTTCGTCGCCGACCGTACCACCGTATCCTCGTTACACAAAACGAAAACTTACAAAGAAAACTTAAAAGTGAAAATGAAAACAAAACAGTGCCAAACAGGTTATACAAATAAAAACAAAGTAGAGTAGCCGAGTTCGAAGCGTGCGTCGTCGGGAGCCGAACGGACGAGAAACCATGCTTCAATCCCAGGCCCGTTTGACCACTGACGCGAACCTATTCCTAAGTGCGTACTAGCTTTCCGGATGGGGACATTATGGATGTGTGCTATAAATAATAATGTGGCACATAAAAACCATAACTACAACAAAACAAAAAAGAGTGGTTTATCTGTTGGTGTGGGCGGCGCGTGATATTAAGCCAAGTCGGGGCGCACCTTGTCCTTGGGCGTGGCGGGGTCGCCGGCCTCCAGCGCGAACATCTTCATCTTCTCCTTGAAGGACAGCTGCTCGGGCACGGGCCCGGTCGGCGCACGCGCCTGCTGCTCCGCCAGCCGCCGCGTGCGCGGATCTCTGCAGAAACACCCATTCGTTATAAGCTATATGCTCACCAGGGGTAATATTATATTGTCTAACGGGGTAAAATTTATGTTGGTACCCATCTTTCGCTCAAACGAACGTGTAACGACGCGACGGAGCGACATACTAAAATTTATTTCACTTGCGAGTTACAAGAAACAAACATGTGAAATGACGTATCATATTACAAAATAAAGTTCCCATATGGCTTGGTTTAACAACAAGGGCACGTATCCGTTCCCATGTCCGTGACCCCTTTAACATGAGATATCGCGATAACTATTGTTGAACAAATTTTGATATTTGCTAATAAATTTAAACATAATATGAACTAAATCATGGCGAAATTTGAAGCCGATCTGAAGAGGTTATCCCGCTGGCGCTGGGGTCACAGACATTCCGTTCCCTCAGATTTTTTAAAAGTAAGTAATTATTGAGGACCAGAAGATATATGTAACACCAAAAAATACAAACAGAGTTAGGTTATACATAAACCTACAAGCCCCTAAATATATTTTTATAAAATAAAATAGAACAAAAAAACAAAAAATATAAACTTAAAATATTGTGCACCAGATACAAAAGAAAAATGTCAAAACGATTTTTTTATATAAATTTTATAGGAATATCAAACTATGACGACACTATTGTATTGAGTGAAACTTTTTAGGTTACAAAAATTAATTTTTAAGTCAAATAAAAAAATTGGTTAATGTTTTAAAGAAGTGTTATGTGATGTGATTATACGTTTGTTTTGTAATTGATGATGGATGGATGAATGAATGATGGAGATTATTGTTGTTGAAAAGTTTCCTATTGTTGTGTCGTATGAGCAGTAGTTTACCTGTAAAACTCTTGCGCGCCGATGACGCCGGGCGTGTGCCCCTGCGCTGGAGTACCACTCGCCTGCCCCGCGAGCATGCTCTCCGCCTCCGTGATGAATCGCTGGAAACCGTATAGGTGTTACACTCACTATACCTCATGGTTTCTGCCAGAGTCATTAATACCTATTTCTGCCACCAAGCAGTATTGCTTTGCATTGATGTGTAGCTTGGAAGGGTAGTTAGACAGTGAAATTAAAGGGTAAAAAAAAGAACTGAAGCTTTAAGGTAGGCAGCGAAAAAAAGCTACATTACTAATTCTTCTATTTTCGGCTCTATCGACACTAAGCAGGCAGACACGTGAGGCAATTGTTTCGACCCGTACTCTCCGTTTAAAAAGAGTGTTTTGGAAAGGTCGTATTATCATATCATCATCATTTAGTGCCATCTTTATACTGAAGTTTGGAGATCAGTATACAAAATTTGCCCAGTGTTGGCGTATAATTCATAGGTGGGGAAGTAAAGGGGCTTAAAAGTCATCACCTTCAGGACAGCTCTTTGTGCTCTTTCAAGGCGTAATAGGTGGGTTTTATTTGCCCCGCCCCATGCAGTGACACAATATGATAGAGTAGACTGTCCAAGAGCGAGGTAAATAGTTTTCAGTGCAGGAGCATCAACTACATTCCGGAGGTTCTTGAAGACATAAATGAGTTTTCTTGTGCGACTCGATGTAACCCTGGTATGTTCCTCCCAAGATAATGTGTGATCTAGCCAGACTCCAAGATATTTAAGTTTTGATGTACGCTTAAGCAACATGCAGTCACAGTTCAGCAATTTAGGACAATGTTGTTTGTGAGCTTGAACAGTAAAATCAGAGGCAGGAAGGGATGAAGCTTTTGGTGCAAAAGTGATAAAGTTAGTTTTCTCCAAGTTAAGAGTCAGAAGATTTACAGACAGCCAATTCATCACAGCACTTAAAGCATATTCAGCATGTTTGCGTGCATCAGTCCAGTCCCTGCCGTGAATCAATAAAGCAGTGTCATCCGCGTAAGTAATAACCTTGCAAAAAGACAATGACATTTCACAGAGATAGTTTATATAAATAAGAAAGAGGGTAGGTCCAAGGACACTACCCTGTGGTACACCAAAAACCAGTTTTACACCATTACTGATAAACCCATCAATAACAACACACTGCAAACGGTCACGAAGGTAACTTTTAAACATGTCTAGAGCGACTCCTCGTACGCCTATATGCTCGAACTTTCTAATCAAGATTGGGACAGAGACAGTGTCAAATGCTTTGGAGAGGTCGAGAAAGATACCAATAGACTTATTTTTGTTATTTAAATTTGTAACTACTGCTTCCGTTAATGACAGTACTGCATCTTCTGCAGATTTACCCTTTGTAAAACCGAATTGGTTATGAGCAATTATTTGTTAATCACTTAAGTAATCAACTAGTCTGGCATTAATTATTTATTCTAAAAGTTTAGACAAGGTTGATAATACTGAAATGGGGCGATAGTTAGTAACACTGTCTCTGTCACCAGTCTTGTAAATAGGGTGCACTAGCGCTTTTTTCATTGCTTGGGGAAAAACACCACAGGAAAGACACAAGTTATAAACGTGTTCGAGTACATGAATGAGAGTGAGTTTAGCGGCCTTGATCACTGAAGCGGAGATACCAGCCAGTAGCACATGTACTTTTCAAATTGTCAATTAAGCGTTCAATCTCCGTGCAGTCAGTGTTAAGAAGAGTCATTGAATTTAGTGGAGGATTTGAGTAGGTACAGTTGAAGACAGGGTCTATATAGGTTGAGTCAATTTTTGAAGCTAAACTTCTACTAGCTTCTACTAGCCACCTAAATCTACAAACTAAATATATGTTTCGAAAGTTTTTGTTAAGCTTAACTTTTTACGGACGGAGTGTGCTAGTGGCTCCAACTACGCGACGCTTTTCTTTTTGTGTTATTCGAAAATGTATGTCCAATTGCAAAAGGTATGATAAAATTCATATTAGTAATTACATCAGGGTCTTCTCTCG